>JAQQZU010000001.1:23669689-23680427 GCA_030068025.1 Parauchenoglanis punctatus | reverse complement strand
CCCCTCACACCTCATGTCTCACACCTCACCCCTCATGTCTCACACCTCACGTCCCACCCCTCACGTCCCACACCTCACATCTCACCCCTCACATCCCACACCTCACGTCTCACCCCTCACCCCTCACGTCCCACACCTCACGTCCTACACCTCACATCTCAACCCTCATCCAACATTTACTTTACTTTATTTTGTTCTGTTTCTTCCTGTCATTCTTTAGCATTATTTACCTTTTACATTGTTTTTTTTCTTTTTCATTTCATTCATTTCTTTTTTAATTTCTTTTTCCTTTTTTCATTTTCTTTTACTTATTTCCTCCTTCTTTCTTACATTTTCACTTTGTTCAGTTCTTTTTTGCTTCCTCTTTTTGTGTTTCACATGTGTTTCTTTTTTATGTTTTTCTGCATTTGTTTTATTTATTTATTTTTCTTTCATTCTTCCTTATGGAATCTGTTGGTAAATAAAAAATCCTGTTCTGTCTTATATCCGTTTCCTCTTGGACGGATTACTATCAAACACACACTCTGTGTCCCGTTATTCCACGTCACACACTCGGCGTGTTTAGGATCTTTATTACATTCTGACAAGAAAAATTTCCCCAAAATCTGCTCTGTCAACCTCCAGGGGTCGCTGTTATTCCCTGTATAAATGTTCAGTCCTTATATCGTTTTATCTGTGTGTGTGTGTGTGTGTGCTCCCTCATAATACAGGAGCATGACACAATTATGTAAATGTGATGTTTATTAATGTAATCGTGAGTCCAGTCTGAATAAATGTGTGTGTGTTTGTGCTCAGGGTTAGTTGAAGTGCACTGTCGCTACACTCATTAAAAAACACATTATGCTAATTCTCCAGTGCAGTGTGAAAGTGTGTGTGTGTGTGTGTGTGTGTGTGTGTGTGTGTGTGTGTGTGTGTGTGTGTGTGTGTGTGTGTTTCCACAGGCTGCTGTTTCCGCTAGCGAGGTCATTAGCGATGAATTTGGCCATTACGGAGCTAAAGCGTGCTCGTTTACTTACAGCGCTGTGCTAATGAGCAGTAGCGAGGATGAGAGCAGTTTCCCTCATTATTACAAAAGTCTAACTTCCTGTTAGCTGTCCTGCACTCCACTAATTTTAGCCTTTCTGCTCGTTTCCTGTTGTGAGTCCTCGTTAGCACTGGAGTTCATTAGCACTCGTTTGTTTCGCCGTGTCATCTCACACTTCTCTGATCCTTCAGCTGCACAATCGTCATTATCACAGCAGCACGTCACACTCTGATTAACACTGTGCTCATAAACACCACTTTACCAACTCCTATAACACACTCCTGGAGGAGAGAGGGGGATTCTGGGTAACGTTATAACACACACTCCTGTAGGACAGAGAGGGATTCTGGGTAACATTGTTTATAGGTAGAGAGTGAGACAGGGATGAGTTGATGAGAAAGAGTGAGAGAGACAGAGAGAAAGTCAGGGATGAATGGATGATGGAAAGAAAGTTAGACAGGCAGATAGAGAAAATGAACAGATACAGAGAGAGAGAGACAGAAAAAGTATAAACTCCGCCCCCTTTCACATAGGCTCACTCATTAGAAACAGGAAGTGCTACGCAGTGTAAATGTAGCATTACCGTTAGCGTGTAACTCGCATTCCTGCAGCCAATGAGACTTCTGTAATACTTCTGGTTGTCATGGAGAGTTATTGCGCAGTGTGTGTTATTAAATCTCAGTGAGCCGACACTGACACACTTTAATATCTACACACACTTAGCTTATAGCATTAGCCGTGCTATTTTTATCCCTGTGGGTGGTTGGATAAAGACGTAACCGGAGGAGCTAACATTAGCAGCTCAGATATATTTAGACTTTCTTACATATACGCATTCTGACGCAGGTGCCACTATTCCCGCTAACTCCATAAATCAGAGACGATGGGCTAAATGCGGGAAAAATTGCTAACGTCAGCGCCGTGCTGACACTGCCAGGTTAAACTAACAGGAAGTCTGAACTCGCGGTGTGACAGACTTCTCACGGGAGAGAGAGAGAGGCAGAGTGAGGCAGATAGAGGGACACAGGCCGGAAGTGAGACGGATTTGTGCGTGACTGAAAGACAGACAGGGAGAGTGAGACAGGGAAGAGTGGAGGACACAAAGAGACAAGGAAAGAGTAAGACATATAGAGTGACAAAGCATGCAAAGAGTGAGACGGAAGAGTAGAGTGATGGATGAGAGTCGGGGAGACTGTGACAGACAGAGTGTGAGACAGGCAGAGAGTGAGACAGATAGAGAGTGAGACAGACAGAGACAGAGAGTGAGACAGGCAGAGAGTGAGACAGACAGAGACTGAGACAGATAGAGAGTGAGACAGATAGAGAGTGATACAGAGTGAGACAGGTAGAGAGCGAGACAGACAGACTGAGACAGATAGAGAGTAAAACAGAGAGTGAGACGGGTAGAGAGTGAGATAGACAGAGAGTGAGACAGGTAGAGAGTGAGGCATAGTGAGACAGACAGAGAGTGAGACAGAGACTGAGACAGAGACTGAGACAGACAGAGAGTGAGACTGGTAGAGAGTGAGACAGATAGTGTTTACATTTAATCTGATTAGCCAATCACAAACATGATACCATGACATCATCCTGACACATTGCTAAGCATAAACATACGTTTAACAGAGATGTCACATGATCACGTTTATCATAGTAAGCCCCACCCCTTGTTGACTTCTTCAATATCATGCTAGCTAAAGAGCTAAAGAGCGAGGCAATTTACACATTAGCTCTCTGCCGAGCCATATATTTAGCACAGTCAGCTAATTCTAATGCTAGCTAGCTGGCAATCCAGGTCATTTAACCAGTAGCTAGTCACCTAGCCTGATTTGTTTACAGATAAGGGTAGCTAGATAGCAAAGTAGGTAATTAGCATGGCAGTTAGCAATCTAGCTACTTAACAATTCAGCTGTTTATCCTGCTTGTTCAAACATGCTAATATCAGTAACATTTAATGTGATGAAATAAATATTACATGCTAAGATGTTTTGAAATTAGCTTCTTATTTTGCTCATAACAAATCAGAGAATTAGCATGTTAGACAATTAGCACGCAGGATACATTACAAATCAGTTATCAAATACGCTTTTTAGCAAATTAGCTAGTTATCCTGCTCGCTACATGACAAATCAATAAATTGGCATGTTAGGCATGCTAATGATCGGTCAGTTCCCATGCAATTTGTACGCTAGCTAGACGTTAGGTAGTCAGTCTGCTAAAATAGTGTGTAAATGTGTGATGTAGGTGATACACAAGTCAGAGTGACTAGGGGAAGTGAAGAAGTGCACATTAGCAGGAACAGTACTTAGCGATTAGCATTTATCTTCCTTTATTCAGTTCAGGCTAAACGAGAGGCAGAATCATTGTACACTGATTAATTAAACATGATGTACAGGAATAATAATTAATAATAATTAATAATTAATAACACTGAAATATAAGAATAAATATAAGCACACGTCCTGCACGCAGATGGATGATTATAAAAATGTGTGTCCGGCCTCATCGCGGTCCGTAACGATGATCGGTTTAAATGTCGAATAAAAACACTGTACAGTTTCACTCCGTCGCTGAAACGTCGCTAATCACGAGAAAGAATAACAAAAACAAAAATAATCCACAGAACAAAAGCCAGGCTTCATACCACAGATATCCATATTAGTGCCCTAGATAGTGCGCACTACTGATACGGAGACCCTTAAACTGTTATGCTACCGTTTCTTTGGGTACAGCCCATAAAGTTAGCGAGATTTCCCCCATATTACCTAGCCAGCTTTTTTTTGACATCATCTAGCTTTTGTTTAGGGAGTTTTCTCTGACGTTAGCTAGCTGGATTGTTTGTAGATGTTAACATTAGCTAGCTTTTGTTTGGGGAATTAAAACTAATGTTTATATTTGTTTGGATATATTTTTAAAATGAGCTAATCATGTTTCAGGAATTTGCCATGTTGTTAGCTAGCCAGTTTGTGGATATTGTCTAGATTAGCTCGGACTTTTCTCTAACATTAGCTAGCCAGTTTGCGGATTCATTTTTAACAACAGCTAACTTCTGTTCGGGTAATCTTCGCTGACGTTAGCTAGCCAGCTTGAATTGGTATATTTTTATAATCAGCTTGCGTTTGTACGGGTAAGCTTTTCTGACGTCAGCTAGATTGTTTGTCGAGATTTCTGACGTTAGCTAGCTTTTCGTCGACGTTTCTTTGGGAGGTTTTCTCTGACGTTATCCAGCTGGCTAATGCTGGTGCTCTCCTAATAATATGATTGAACGTTTTCTCATACTGAAAGCCAGTAACAGCTTTTCACTCGATTAGCGTGTTAGCTTACAAGCTACTGGTAGCAGAAGGTATATTTCTTAGCAGCAGGATATGGAAGACAGGAAACATTTTCTGAAGTAATGTTAACGATTAAACGTTCATGCATCCTAGACGAGCATTTTGAAATAAATATTTACATCTCAAGCATATTGGGGTATGATAGCCAGCTAGCTAATTAATTAAAGAAATGCTAACTATGCTTTCTTCTAACTAATCTAAAAGCTTTGTTTTCTAAAGCAGCTAAATGTTCAATTTTAAACTATAAATATAGATATAGATATAGATATATATAAATGAGAGCGTTTGGGGTCGCGATGTAGTTCGGCTTCTGTTAGTGCAATAAAGCAACCGCAAGTAGAAACAACTGCGTATTAAGTCCAGCGTATTATAATTCACAGAATTTCATGCAGAATTAGGAAAATTATAAACTTTGGAAATAAAAATAAATCTTATAATGCTGCGTGCCGGTGGCGCTTATATTTAGGTAAACGTTGCAGTTTGCGTACGATGTTGCACTGGGTGATGTTAAATGTTATATAATACTACAGTAACAGTGCAACAATTGAATTATTTACTGCTAAAGGTTTTATGTACTTGTTAAAATCTGCTTCATTAATATTAAAACAGTGTGTAAATACACTCCGGTCTGAAAAAACCCAGTTCACCCCAGTTAAAAAAACGCTTTCACAGGATGTACGCGTCTAGAAATACGTGATTGTGACATCATTATACATCGTGTGATGATTGGCCTCCACACCAGCAGAGGGCCCTCACCTGTACGCGCTACACCACGACTGAACCCCGGGAGGCTGTACGCTACTCTCAGCTGCGCTTTACTCCCTGGTCTAGGCCCGCGGAACCACGCGCTCGCCATTAGTGTCGCCGGTCCTTCTGTGTTGTGCACGTTCTCTGCGTGTTC
Organism: Parauchenoglanis punctatus; assembly: GCA_030068025.1. Taxonomy (NCBI): domain Eukaryota; kingdom Metazoa; phylum Chordata; class Actinopteri; order Siluriformes; family Auchenoglanididae; genus Parauchenoglanis; species Parauchenoglanis punctatus. Next base: position 23,675,170 of record JAQQZU010000001.1, on the reverse strand, counting down.
GCTGCTTTTGCCGGTTGTTTACTTTTCTGTAAATAAACCTCTTTAAACCATCTCCCGAGTCCTTAATGTTAGATAAAAATGAACTGTATACGTTATTTTCGATTTCCCGTCACACAACAGCATGTGTAATGATGTCATCAGCTACAAAGGTGTCTAATATGGAGATCTGTGGTTCTGACGCATCGTTTCTTCCTTTTGCAGCTTTGTCCTTTTGCCCTAAATCTGTGTTTTAGATAAATAAACTGTAATTGTATAAAAATAATCATCTTTACATCGTTGCTGGCTGCTCTCATGAAGGCACTTGTTATAAAAGTCCGAGTACGGGATCTGCTCCAGAGCAACGTGGCTTTCAGTCTTACCATTATTCAGTTCTGGAAGAAAGATGACAGGGAAGTTAAGACTTTTATTTTATCATAAATGTTTTAAAACTGGTATGATCTCTCCAGCGCATCGACATAATCCATTTTGGTTTTCAGTCTCGCGCTGAGGTTGGAGTAATTGCTTGGGGTTTGATTAGCGCAGTCTGTCCTCGCCTCGGCGTCCGCGGCGAGCGCTTGCTTTGGACTGATGTCACCCAACCAGGAACTCGTCCCGAACAGGCTGTGGACCAGTCCCACTTTGGGAGTCGGCCCTTGGCTGTCGATCACCGTCGGGCAGAGTATTCCGTTCCCATGGAAACCGGCAATATCCGTCACGGTGTTGATGGGAGTGTGACTGACTATAGTTGTCCACTCCTCCTCTTTTTCCAGCGCCGTTCTGTAATTGGAGCTGCTCTCTCCACAATCCGCCCCTTCCAACTTGCACTCTAGAGGCCCCGCCTCCTCCTTGCAAATCCCTAGAGGCCCCGCCCCCTCTTGGCCACGCTCGTAAGCTACACACTGCGAAGCTGGCACAGTGATGCACTCGTAGACATGGTTAGAGGGCGGAGTTTCAGGCAGTGTGGGAGGAGTTTCTGTAAATATTCCACATTCCATCTGAATTCCGGTTAGCCCCGCCTCTTCCTGCTTCCTAAAGGGAAGCTTGTCACGCTTTTTCATAATAAAGGTGCAGAGTGCCGCAGCAGCAAAGAACGACGAGACGAACAGTACGACGAGGCTGAGGACGAGCACCGAAAGAGGAATGACAGCTTTAGGAGGGAATGAGGGCGAAAACTCCATCTCGCGTTCATCCGGAGACGAGGACGGTTTTAAAAGCTCGGGGCAAATCGCTTCCGGGCTCAGGGAGCGCAAATCCTTCCCCAGCATAGCATCTGGCGTCTTACATAGCACCTCGCCAACAATAACCACTGAGCTTAACGTATCCAGCCACTGTTTCAGCGGAACAATGTCGCACGCACAGTCCCAGGGGTTCAGATTCAGGTCGATCTGCACCACAGCGTGCAGGTGCTCTAAAACCCCGCCCACTGGCAGGTGAGGGAAGTAGTTATTGCGCAGGTTGAGCCGAGCGAGCGACGTTCCCTCGAACGCGCCTACAGGGAGCGAATGTAGAAGGTTGTTGTTTAGAAACAGCAGCTGAAGTGCAGGCATCGGGCTAAACGCTGCGGGCTGAACTTCCTTTATCTCGTTATACTCAAAATACAGGTAGTGCAGACTCTGCAGGCCGTGGAACATGTCCGCCGTTAGCTTCTCGATGTTATTCCCGTTTAGATACAGGCTGCGTAAATTGGGTAAGTTGCCAAATGCACCTTCCTGAACATAAAATATTTGGTTGTTTCCCAAATGTAACAAATCCAGACTGGAAAAATTCCAAAAGTCAGACCTGTGTATCCTCTGGATCAGATTCCCGCTCAGGTAGAGCTTTTTTGCATTTAGCGGGCGCGGCGTTAGCTCGGAAATATTGTGAAAGCCGTTCTCCTTGCAGTTCACAGTCAGGCCGAGGTCGTTGATGTGCAAGTTGCAGGTGCACCCAATGGGGCAGATGATGGGGATGGGTGGCCTCGTCTCGTATCCAGCGATTGGAGGATGGTTTGGATAAATGCTGCGTGGCGTGGGCGGCGTTTTTGACGGCCTCGGCCTTCGTGTTGGTTTCAGGTTCTTCTGTTCCACAGACGACACTGTGTTCTGGTTTGCGGAGAACATAGATGAAGGCTTGGTCGGTCTCGCTTTTCCTGCTGAATGAGGGATTCCTAGGTTGGCCTCAACTTCGGCATCCGTCAGCGTCGGGCAGAGCTCGCGCCGCTTGATCTCCCTGAGGTCTTTGCCGTGCAGGTGGAACGGATACTCACACGTGATCTCTCCCACCACGGATGTGTACGGTATTCTCTCCAGCCAGGCCCGCAGCTGGACAATATCACACGCGCAGTTCCATGGGTTCTCTTCCAGCTGGATCTCCATCAGGTTTCTCCCGATGTACTCCAGTGCTCCTCGGTAGCTCAGAGTCTTTAGGCGGTTTCCTCTGAGGTCCAGGTGTGTAAGCGAAACAGATCTGAAGAGGAATGGCGGTAACGCAGGTATCAGGTTGTCATTGAGGATCAGCACCCGGAGTTTGTGGAGGTGTCTAAACGCGCCACTCTCGATCCGCCTGATGACGTTGTAGTCGGCTTGCAGGTATTCCAGGCTCTCCAGGCCGAGGAACGTGTCGTTGCGGAACACTTCCAGCTTGTTCTCATGGAGGTAAAGCCTCTTCAGGGAGCTCAGTCCATTAAACGCACCAGCTTGGATGTCCTGCAGCGCGTTGTTGCCCAGGTTCACGGCTACAGCGTTGTTCAGGTGCAGGAAACTGTTAAAGTAGAGCTTGCGCAGGGTGTTCTTCTGCAGGTAGAGCTTAAAAGGTCTGATCCAGGAGTGAGCCACCTGGCTGACGTTGGTGAAACCTTTGCCATCGCAGTGGACGTGGAACAGTCCCTCTTTCACCTCGCAGTAGCAGGGATGGAAACAAGGTTCGTCGATTTCCTCCGATTCATCCAGCAGAGGGATGGGAGTCGTCCGGACGAGAGCGACGCTGACGCTGCTTAGCAGGACGATCCACAGCATCGTTCCGCTGAAGGTGGACGACATCAGAAGCTCCTTCACTGCACTGAGAATGAACAACAAAGAGAATCACGATTATCGTTATAATCTCCGCAAATACGTCTTTCCTGTTTACTTAGAGTGAAAATGTCGACACGTCGGTGCGCGTAACTCTGAACATGCCTGGATAAAACCATACGCCCACTAAGCTGCTGCAGTCTGAAGGCTTCACCGTCCCTGCGGGGCCTCGGCAGAGTTTGCTAGGCGGCTATAAATGACTCAGGAATATTAAAGAATCTCCTTGTGGGAAATCTCTCTCGCTCTCCTCCCTCATTAGCCAACGTGAGCAGCAGCAGGGATGTGAGGAGAATAAAACCACCGCCAGATCGATGGAGATTAAACATGCCTCCAGTGCTAAAATGGAGCCCGGACTAGTGGGAGAAAAGGTTTAGCACGCGGGGCAGTGATGCTGGCGAGCCTCGGTCGCTCTTTTTTGGGGGGGGTGATAAACATGGCAGGTCGAGATGCGGACACGAGATGTCTTTGATTTATTGATTGTGTCTTCAAGACAAACAGATGGGACACGTCTCAGAAATGCACGTCAACACGTTACACATCATGTACATAGGTTATAACACGTTATAAATGCAGTATTGTGTGTATTTGGGACACAGCCCTGAGTCATTTCGAGCTCAATCATATGCGCAGCAATGTAACACACACACAGCATTCCATCGTGTGTGTGTGTGTGTGTGTGTGTGTGTGTGCATTGCTTAATACTCACCGTGGTCTCTGATGTTCTCCATGTCGCTCCGGTTGAGCCGCGCGCGCGTTCTCATACGATGCATTGCTCTTCTACTGCTCCGCGCTGAAGCGGATGGAGGCGCGAGGACGTGACGGGACTGCAGCAGTGTGTGTGTGTGTGTGTGTGTGTGTGTGTTTGCGTGCGTGCTTTAGGATGCAGCTCGAGCTGTCACCGGAGAAGGAGAAATTCGGAGGCTGCAATTTGGTGAGCAGCGGGAAAATCCTCACCGACTCCTCCCGCGCGCGCTCGTATATGTGTGCGTGTGTGTGCGCGTGTGAGCGCGCGCTGCGTGTGATGACGATAATGACGATTTTTTTTTACTCATCCCTCACTGCTTCCTCCACATCATTCATCACTCCCTGTTCTCATCATGTGATATTAAATAAATAAGTTCTCAAAATGGCGGAGCCCGTGTAAGTTTGTGTTAGCCGCTGATGCTAAGTGTAATTACAGTGACATCTGGGTCTTTTCTCAGTAATTGATCAACACATTTGAGGAAAATGTAGACATTCTTAATAAGCCTGCCATGTTTTTACCATCGAACTCTGTATAAAAGACTGTTTTCTTGCTAGGTAGCTAGCTAAGTTGTTCTCCTCAATCAGGAGCAAGGTTATAGGGCCAATTTCTCTGTTGCCTAGCAACGCTCTTCTCACTTGAACGCCACACGACCTGTTATTGCCTTTCAGTGTAAATAAAACTGACCAACAGAATAACTCACATGTTTATGTGAAGACTTTTTCAAGTCGTGACGCAATGATGACGATTCTCAGCACGGCCTGTTAGTTTAAAGTGTAATTACAGTGAGGTTTTTAGTCTTCTGTCGGAATTGTATCAACACATCTGAGGTAAATGTCGACGTTCCTACACGTCCTGGCACGCTGTGATTGTAAGAGAGTAATATTTTTCTAGCTAGCTAAATTTTTTCATGATCATTATCCAATTTCTCAGTTGCCTAGCAACAGGGGCCTCACTTTAACCATGTGAGCAATGCGTGTTGCCTTTCAATGTACTTATGTTCATAGTGTTTATGTGAAGATTTTACTTGCTGTATAAATGTTCAAGTTGTGACACATTTACAAATCTCAGTATGGCAGAAGCCATGTTAATTAGTTTTACACATGGGCGTCGCCACCATTACAGCTGAGGGGACGTGTCCCCCTCACATTTCATCATTATTCGTTTGGACCCCTCCCACATTTAACAGAAAATAGTTCACCCGGCGCTGTTTCTATTGCTTCGCGAAAGAATCCATTCCACTTGATGGATATAAGAATACACACACCACTGAAAGTCCACTCCGGGTTTCCCAGGTTATTGACAACAAACCGCACGAGGTGAAGTGACTCGTCAGTGCAGCCACAGACAGTAAAGCTGCTCGGTACTGGAGGAGGTGACGTCAGCCCTATTGCCTTCTCATAATGTCCAACTTTTGCTAAAACCTAATTACTGTAAATAACAGTACGGTATTCTTGGTTGATGTTTGCAATATTTGCTCCCCAGGACACAATGGACATATGGAAATTTTTTACAAAGAAGTGGAAAGTAAGTCAACATTTCTCCTCAGGACAGCGTCTTTTTCCCAATGGAAATGTTAGCGCAGTTAGCTGGCCAGTCAGTGTTAGGAGATGTATCAGCTAGCTTAATGTTAGCGATCATTACATCCAAACCCAGTAGCCTACCATATTGTAATGCCAAGAATGAGGCCAAGTCGCTCTGATGATATTTATT
>JAQQZU010000001.1:23633099-23645319 GCA_030068025.1 Parauchenoglanis punctatus | reverse complement strand
TGTGATTAGGGCCTGTGGGTGGGCTGTGATTAGGGCCTGTGATTAGAGGCTGTGATTAGGGCCTGTGGGTGGGCTGTGATTAGGGCCTGTGATTAGGGCCTGTGATTAGGGCCTGGGGTGGGCTGTGATTAGAGCTTGTGGGTGGGCTGTGATTAGTGCCTGTGATTAGGGCCTGTGATTAGGACCCAGGGGTGGGCTGTGATTAGAGCTTGTGGGTGGGCTGTGATTAGGGCCTGTGGGTGGGCTGTGATTAGGGCCTGTGATCAGTAATATCTCAGGAGTAGCATGTGCAGCTCGACAGACAGAGAGAAAGAGGGAGAGAGAGAAACAGATTATTAGGTAGGCTCTGGCCACGTAATGGTTTAAGAAGATGTACATAGTGAGCAGAGTGCGAGCAGGAACTCCAGCAGGGCTAGCTATGACAGCATAACTAAAAGGGAGAGCCACACAATATATGTGTGTGTCTGTGTGTTTAGATGCAGGACGTTAGTGTACGGCTGGGTATTTCTCTCTCTACTGTAGTTCCAGTGAAGAACTACAGCAAAGAGCTTGATGTTGATCCACATACAGACATCCTGCTGCTTAATGCCATTCTGCAGATCATCAGAACCGCTGAGGCTTACTTTGATGACTGCTCCTACCAGGAAGAGTAGAAGAGTAGACTCCAGAACATCAGATCTTTTTGCTTTGCTACCGGCTTCAAAAAATTAATTATTTAGAAAAGAAGTGAGTGATGTCAAGCCCTTTTAATCTCATGACCAATTTGATCACTGAAAACAGTGAATCCATGTTTCATGTATCGTTTTATGGGTTTATTCTAAAGTCTGTTTTGGAACATTTCACTGTGCTCTCCGCTGGGCTCTGGAGTTCTGGCTGCATGTATGGTTTTAGAATGATTAGATGTGTATTATATGACATATTTGCATATGGGATTGGAATAATAGCTCATTTGCGTATTGCATTGTACGTCTCATTGCATTCTTCAAAAAGCATGGCCTTTGCTGATAGTAAGCTCTACCTGCCCCTCCCTCTCTTGTGCAAAGAGCATAACAGACCACTTAACATGATTCTTGATATATATCCGTACCCGTACCTGTCCCAGTTCTCATATATGCTCCCATGCCGGTTCCTGTTCCAATGCTGGTTTCAATGCTAATGTCCATGCCCATGCTAGAGCCTCATGAGTCCAGTTTTGAGTTCGTGTCACAGTCCTGGTCAGAATCCACGCCCGTGCTACCTGCGGCACATCCCTGAGTCCGCTTCCAGGCCCGTGTTTGCGCCCCTGCTGGAGCCCAGAGGCCCAGGACCGCCTTTGGGGAGAGAGCTCAGCGGTCTTGCGTGACCGCACACCTGACTGATCCCAGCTGAAGCTCATCAGAGCGGAATTATGGACTCAATTTAAGGACTCCGTTTAGTTTGATTCAGTATGAAGCAATAAAGGAAAATGAACTAATTGAAGTAAGTGAAAAAAAAATAAAAGCTTTTTTTTGTTTTGTTTCTGACCTTGGTTTTGGAATCTGCTTACCTGCTTTTGAGTTTTGCCCCTTTTGGACTCTTGCTGTTTCAATAAAACCCTGTGTTTACCTCCAGCCTGCCTCCTACATCACACTTATTCTCCAAATGAATCTATACGACAGTTCCAGTCCACTAATTTAAATGGTTGAGCAGCATTTCCAAGTTGCCATTCTTATGTGTGGCCTACAGACTGATTAGCAGCCAGTACCAGTTCTAATTTTCATTTTTCACTTTTGTGGTAAAGATCCTACAAGAGTATTGTTGTAATGAGCAAATTGTTCCATAAATATGAATTAGTTGTTTAAATGACAGTTTATCTTCTTTATAAACCATAACCTTTATAACATTATGCCTCTGTCAGACATTTATATAATATTGGAGCTCAACCATGTGGCTTGTTGTAACACTTCTGTATTTTCTGCTGGATGAAACTGGACTTGTAACCAACCGTGTAAAACTTGTAACCTATAAAAAATGGAAACTTAAGAGGAAATGTGATTAATTAAACTATAATATTAGCCTTAATTTGTAAGAATGGAAATTCTTACAGGGGTTCAGGTTCAGGTTTGGCCCTTTGAAACCTGGGTGCACTCTTAACTAATCTACTGCAAAACCAGTGTTCAGATTCAGATCAAAGTTGGGAATAAAGGAGGCTTTAAGTAAGATATTCAAGGTTTTTAAATGTAATAACTTTAAAGCACCAGACCTGTATTTATTATAGAGATTTATCTGCTTAATTTTATCTTGTTTATCATTCCAGAGTTGGTAATGCCATAAAAAAGTAAACATTTAAAATTAACGAGTTAAAGTTATTTTGTTATAAATTGTCAGATGTTTTCCTTTCCAGGCAAGTTTATTATTAAAATTAATATTGTTTCAAAACTTTCTCAAAATCTGCTATAAAAATTAATCCTGGTTTCTTTGGTCGATCATGGTGTTCTATAATTTCAAGTAATCGTCTTATGTTATTCACAATATTTTGTCCTTGCACAAACGCAGATTGGTCGTGGTGTATATCACGTAAAATTCTGTTGCACTGGATTAATAAACTCGCCCAACAAACAATGGGGTTTTCAGAAGACTAGCTTATAAATTCCACCTATTAACCTATAAACTAAGCCTCAGGGCCCTTCTCTAGGTTAAGCTCACCTTCAAACAAAAGGGGAAATGTATTCAGGTTATTTATCAAAAAAAAAGTTCATCATATTTCATCTCATCGAAGTGAGTAACTACTGACATCCGTGGCGTAACGTTTGAGTCCCTGTACAGGGTCTGTAATCAGCTACAGCGCTCCGAATCGCACCGGTGCTGATATTCCGTATAACAGCATTCCCTCTGATGTCATAATGCTTAATGTGATAACTGCTGCTGAGATATTACCTCACTTCCTGTTTGGCGACTTTGCCATCAAATTCATTTGTGTGTTTTGGACGAAATGTCTCACGTATCAAATACGTCAGTAAGGTGTTTTACTCAGGCTGGTCTCACAATGCCGTGATCCGGGCTTTATAATAATTGGACATGTCGTACAGGAAGAAGTGAAAAAACAGTTTTTGCTAAATTTCATCAAAATCCAGTATGGTGGCCATTAGCATCACGGTGTGCGAATAAGCCAAAGGATCAGAGGAAGGTGGAATCGCACTTATGTCCACATTTGCCCTGCTGGCGGCGCCAGAGTACAGCCTGTGAGCTCCCAGACTGTGGGGCAGTTTACACACATCCGGTTCAGGATTAGAGTAATAATCTCAGTCAGTTTTTGTTTTATGCAGTTAGTGGATAATAACTAGTTGTTGCATGTTTAAAGGTCACATGTCATATCGCACGGATGAAACCGGCGTGGTCACGTGATTATTTCCTGGAAAGTGAAAGTGACGTGTTTGTTTCGGTTCTGCTGAAATCCCATCACGTGTATGTTCTCATCTCTCGCGCTTCTTCTCCTGTGAGCACTGAGGCTGACGTTGCTGTGCTGTCTGAGGTAGAACACTTCACTAAGACCTCTGCGTCATATTTACACATTCATCTACATTATAATTCTAATATTAATAACCTGCTGTTCTTTATTACTCACAAGCTACGGACAGAACCTCGTGTTGTAACGCTGCAGTAATCTGTAATAATCTGTCACATTGCGTGGTAATTCCGGAGTAATATGTTGATTTAACATGACTGACTGTTCTGCTTTCACTGAATGCTGTAAAAAATGGATTTATTAGACTTGGCAATCAGTGTCATTTCTGTTTGTCTCACATTTTAGTCTAGTTTACAGACTACCTGTCTGTCTGTCTGTCTGCCTACCTGTCTGTCTGTCTGTCTGCCTACCTGCCTGCCTGTCTGTCTGCCTACATGTCTGTCTGTCTGCCTACCTGTCTGTCTGCCTGTCTGTCTGCCTGCCTGTCTGTCTGTCTACATGCCTGTCTGTCTGCCTGTCTGCCTACTTGTCTGTCTGTCTACCTGTCTGTCTGTCTGTCTGTCTGTCTGTCTGTCTACCTGTCTGCCTGCCTGTCTGTCTACCTGTCTGTCTGTCTGTCGGTCTATCTGTCTGTTTGTCTGTCTGTCTGTCTGTCTACCTGTCTGTCTACATGTCTGTCTGTTGGTCTATCTGTCTACCTGCCTGTCTGTCTGTCTACCTGTCTGTCTATCTGTCTACCTGTCTGTCTGTCGGTCTATCTGTCTGTTTGTCTGTCTGTCTGTCTGTCTACCTGTCTGTCTACATGTCTGTCTGTTGGTCTATCTGTCTACCTGTCTGTCTGTCTGTCTACCTGTCTGTCTGTCTGTCTATCTGTCTGTCTGTCTATCTGTCTGTCTCTCTAGCCTGGTAATGAGGTAAAGTGTATATTTAGGATCTGTAACCTTCGTCACTCAGATATTCAGATGAAGGACCATTAATCAGGGTTAGGTCTCTAATGGTTAAGCAGCAGGGATTCAGCAGCATGTTTTCCTTTTGAAGCCAGCCCTTTTTTCTTGCCCATGTACATAAAGCTAAAGTATGGCATCTTTGTTCTGTTGTGTTTCAGATCTCCGTGATGAGTGCGATTAATTCCCGACTGTCCAAGCAGCAGGAGACGAAGTTGTGTTCTCTGCTCGGTCATGATAAACTCAGTCTGCTGTTCAAGGCCAGCGTGCACGGCTTCACTGCCGACGCCTTCCACCGGAAGTGTGATCGTCAGGGTCCCACTGTCACTGTAGCGTATAATAACTCAGGCTATGTTTTCGGAGCATACACCAGTAAAGATTACGCTCAGACAGGTCAAGTCCTCATCGATGACCAAGCCTTCCTGTTCAGCTTCAATGAGCATGAGGTTGATAAAGCTCCTCTGCGTGTGGTGAGCACCAATGCACAGCGCTCTTTCTATGATGCAAACACCGGGCCCAATTACGAATCCTTGGTTTTTCTGTACAATAACACCGCCACCGTGTACAGCAATCCAGGCACGTATAATTTTGACCCAGTGGAGATGCATGGCAATGACCTCCAGCTGAGCGAGTGTGAGGTGTACCGAGTGGAGGGTGAGATTTATTTCAGTTAATTAATTAACAATTTATTTATGTTAAAAGCTTTAGGTTAAAGAAGAGATGGTTCACATGAACACATTAACATTAGTGCTTGGTTCCCTGCAGGGTTTGGATCACTCATGGACACACCATGGAGAAACATCGAGTGGAATTTGGAGTAAGAAATATTCAATTCAGTTCAGTTTTATTTGTATAGCGCTTTTAACAACAGACATTGGCACAAAGCAGCTTCACAAAAGTATATAAACTTATGAATCTATAAATGTATCTGTACATATCCCTAATGAGCAGCCTGTGGCGACGGCGGCGAGATAAAACTCCCAGAGATGGCAAAAGGAAGAAACCTTGAGAGGAACCAGACTCAAAAGGGATCCCATCCTCATTTGGGTCTCACTGTATAGTGCAATTACAACTAACACACTTCTGTAACTGTGTGTTATAGGGTCAAAAAGGTAGTTTAGCATAAAGTCTGTTCTGTCTCAGGCACTGAGGGAGATTTGCCTGCAAGACCTGGTGGTAATTTATGTCCTATGCCACTGTAGCAGAACGGCTCATGTCAACAGCAGTCCAACACCATCTGCACAGTTCTAGGTGGTTCTAATTATCAAACACAGTATAAATCTTGCTCAGAATTAAAGTTAATGTAGGTGGTATTTTTCACCAGTTTAATCTGAAACTGTTCTGTGGTTTCCATAATGAGGGAACTGGACTAGAACCAAGGAAGTGATGTCATTAGCTGTGAGAGTTATTTTGGGCAGGTTATGACAAGAACCCAGTCACACCTAATCAAAGAGGAGCATCTTTCTTTGGTCTACTTCTGGTCTTCAGCTAGATGTTAGTGATAGTGGTGCAGTGGGATTTAGAATTCTCTTTTAAAGAGAGCGATGCAGCGGCACTTTAGTACTTTAACGTGTCCAGCTCTCTGACCTCCTCTTCTGTACACTCTGCTCAAACAGATCAGCTTACAAAGCTTCAACTGTACCATCATTAATGCCATCAGGCTCCTCATCTCATACATCACTAAGCGGTCGTGCAGAGTCTCTGCTGTAACTAAATGTCGTATTATGTTGCACTCTGGAACTTTGGTCATTTGCTCACACATCAAATGTTTGAATTTTGCTGGAAAATTAAAAGTAAGTGAGAAAAAGTGTTTTGTTTCAGGAGCTTATAGTGAAACCTGAGTGGTATTTATTTATCACACACATCATCACATTTTTCTTTCTGTTGTAACTGCACCAACAATAATGTTGTCTCCCTGTGACCTCATCACAACACACAACCGCTAGCTTCTCACAGATAAAATGAAAACATCCAACAAATTATCATCAGAATCACTAAACACATCATAGATATTTCAGTATAAACAGGATTAATGTGTTTCAGGGTGGAGTTTAACTTTAATATCTGTGTGTAGGAAGAGAAAGTCTTTGATGGATGAGATCTCGCGCTGGACTCCGAGTGTGAGCGAGGTGCAGAAAGCTCGTGTGTTGCTCGTCGGTGCTGTGGGGGCGGGTAAATCCAGCTTCTTTAACTCGGTTAACTCCGTGTTTAAAGGGCACGTGAGCATCCGGGCCAACACGGGCAGCGCCGGCACCAGCCTCACCACACAGGTAACTCAGTAATTATACAGAAAAATTAGGTTTTTTTAAATGTATACCATGTATATGTTGATGATAATGATGATGATTTGTGTGTGTGTAGTTCCGTGTGTACTCCATTAAGGCAGGCAGTAAGTTTTTGCCGATCACGCTGTGTGACACTATGGGACTGGAGGAGGGACTTAACGCCGGACTCGACATCGACGACTTCACCAACATTTTAAAAGGTCACATTCAGGACAGATACCAGGTAGAGCTAAATAATAGAATCTTGCTTATTTTTTGCTCAGTGATAATATGTGATCATTGGACCGCTTTGATATCTGATGAAAAGCAAAGATCTATAAAACTGAACATACACAAAGGTGTAGTTGATGTAAATTAAAAATTTTGGTCCTATGAGTGTGCAAACTTTTGCACTCAATGCTATATGTATGCTGCATAAACCACTGGTTTACCAATTTAAATCAGAAGCTCAGAAGCTCTTTAGTTACAACACTGATACTATGCTGAACCTTTATTATAAATATATAAATACTGTATATTGGCACATTAGTGATAAAATAGTGAGTTTTTTAATGATGATGACATTGGCAAACAGATAATGGAAAGATGAATTTGTACCAAAGTCTGCAAGAACGAGCATGGCCTTAAAATAAATCAGGCCTGTATGAAATGTCTCACAGTCTCATTATGATAAGGCCTATAACATGCCATCTAGTCCTGGAGGAGAGGTGAGCAGGAGGAACAGACCCCTAGGATGGTAGGTATGTGGCAGCATGGCGCATGAATAACGTGGGAGGGTGTACTAGAGAGGAATACTGACATCTGGAAGGCAGAACCCTAGCGGATCAAGTTCATGGTCCAAGCTGTTTGTGAAGTCCTACCTAGCCCAGCACATCTCCGCATCTGGGGCAAGAATGATTCTCCAGCATGTCCTCTGTGCTTCAGTAAAGGATTACTCGAGCACATCCTCAGCAGCTACTCAACAGCCCTTGGGAAGGGCTGCTATTGCTGGTGGCATAACCAGGTGCTGAGGATAATAGCAAATGCCACCGCCAAAGCCAACAACAAGCATGTCCACAGCCAAAAGAACATCACCTTTGTCAAGGTTGGGGAGCACCCTCAGTCACAGCCTAGATCAGCATCCAGTCTACTCACCTCTGAATCTGACTGGGAGCTGCGAGTTGACTTGGGGAGACTCGTTGAGGCCAGGTGTGGTGCTATCATCAGCCTTATCAAAATAGGTGCTTCTTATACAGTTCCTGTTTCCTGTTTAGAGTACAGTTTCTGGACCATATGGAAGAGGCAAATGAGTAAACGTGCCAGTGTCACCTGAGTTAGTTCGTATGATGTTGAAACACCAGAAAATCCTGATGACCTCAGGAAACATCACTGATGATGTGTCCTAGCGCATCCTACAATGTATCTTCGAATCAGATGGGTGGCAATTCTGTGTGGGACCAGTGGTACTGTGTATGCATTAATGGTGCCAGTGGGTGCCAGTGGGTGCCAGTGGGTAGGCCCATGGATCTGGAAACAACATTTATGATGTGTCCCAGTGCATCCTAGGAGGTATCTTTGAATATTACTTTTCTGCTCTCTCTCTCTATCTCTCTCTCTCTCTCTCTCTCTCTGTCTCTCTCTCTCTGTCTCTCTGTCTCCAGTTTAACCCATCAATGCCTCTTCAATTGGAGTCTCCTTATTTTTGTAAAACTCCAACTATGAAGGAAAAGATCCACACCGTGCTGTACGTGATGGACGCCTGCAAGATCAAACTGCTGTCTGACAAGATGATCGAGAAACTGGCTGCTTTCCGCAGAAAGGCCAACCACATGGGTAACACACACACACACACACACACACACACACACACACACACACACACACACAAACTTGTTTAAACTTGTTTCACATCTTTAACGGTAACTATAAATGGAGAAAAATTCTGAAGTGTCGTTGTTTAATAAACAGAAATGTAAATTGATGTGGGTAATGAGTTTAATAAAACACTTGGGGACATGCTGTTATAGGAAAATAATCATCACTCAGTATTTAACAGTAACACACAGTGTTTATTATTTAACTAAATATCCCATAGAGTAGAACCGAACATACAGCCAGAACATCAGAACCCAGAGGATCTACTGTAACCTAATGTTTAACCTAAAGTTTAACACACTGTGTGTGCGTGCTACAGGAATACCTCAGATGGTTCTGCTGACTAAGGTGGATGAAGCGTGTCGTTCTGTAGGAGAGGATCTGAAACACATCTATCAGAGCCATTACATCTACAAGATGGTGAGATTACTCTGCTTGAAGTCAGAATTGAGAAATTGTCCATTCGGCTTTTTTTTTTTTTAACTCAAGAACTCACTGCCTGGAGCATTTTGTGCAGATATTTACACGAGACACGCAGCATTCCTGGCTAGTATCGGGTAACAAACTAGTCTATCTAGGAAATCAAAGAAAATTAGAAAATCAAAAATGAGGATAAATTTCTTTAGTTGTTCTTTAGATAGTATTATTAACATTGGCTCACTTTTGTTTGGAAATTATTTCTGATTAGCTAGCTAGTTTTTTCATATTAATTTATATCATTAATACATATATTAATTGTCTGAACTGTAACTTTAACAAAGCCAACTAAATTTTTTTTTTTAGAGAATAATGACTAGCTAACTGTTTTTAAAGTAATGTCGGCGCCTACCTTTCCAGCTTGTAATATGTGTGTGTGTTTAGATGCAGGAGGTGAGTGTAAGTCTGGGTGTTTCCCTCTCCGCTGTGGTTCCAGTGAAGAACTACAGCAAAGAGCTCGAGCTCGACCCATACACTGACATCGTGCTGCTCAACGCCTTTCTGCAGATCATCAGAACCACCGAGGCTTACTTCGACGACATTTCCTGTGAGGAAGAGTAGGGTTCAGGATGATGGATGTCTTAAATGCTGTTTCAGGCTTATACCTGCATGTTTTTGGTGTTTACATCACATTTATTTACAATTTTTACTTCCTTTTTACCTCCTCTGCTGAATGTAACCAACATGAACAGATTGTGCTTTTTTTTTTTAAATAAATATACATTTCAAATGTAAATTCTTGAAATAAATATTGTGTTTCTAAATCACTGTTCAGTTCCTGTATGTCCTTAGAACACTTTTTGGACTGGAAGCCGTTATTTATATTTTAATTATACAG
This sequence comes from Parauchenoglanis punctatus, assembly GCA_030068025.1. Classification (NCBI taxonomy): domain Eukaryota; kingdom Metazoa; phylum Chordata; class Actinopteri; order Siluriformes; family Auchenoglanididae; genus Parauchenoglanis; species Parauchenoglanis punctatus. The sequence goes on along the minus strand of JAQQZU010000001.1, from coordinate 23,635,497 downwards.
CAGTGTTTTTGATTCTAATAAACACAATAACATATTATAAAACGTGCATATATACATACATCAAAGCACAATAGCACGACTGTGTATAACACTGAAAGTGAAAATGGGGTTAGGGTTAGAACATACAGTATGGATTTGGTAAAAATTGAATGAAACTGATTTTTTTGCCCCCAAAATATCTATATTTTGTTTCTATTTTTCTGGAAGTGAAATTTGACTCTCGGATTTTCCCAAAATTTGTGCCATGTGTGAGGAAGCTCAAGCCGTAAACAGGAGCACCCTTAGTTTCATTTTTGATCAACTATTAAAATGTTTGCCGTTGTCATGACATCATGAGTCAGGTGGGTATATTCATGATCAAAATCTTTAATAACTGACAAACCAAAAACGTAATAATATAATAATAATAATAATTAATAATAATATTAATATAATAATAATAATAATAATAATAATAATAAACGTCATAAACATGCAAAGGTTGATCGACCATCCAATCAGAATTAAGCATTAAAACGCAGCTCAAAGACGGGAAACAGGAGAAACACCGAGGAAATGAGTGAAAATGGCAAGAAGGAAAATGAGGCTCAGAGGTGGAGACAGAAAAATACATCACAGTAATTATAAAATATAACACTAGATGTACTGGAATATTCTGAGGGGACTCATGAAGAACACACACACACACACACACACACACTTCCCCATTACTGTGTTCCTGGACCCTTTGGAATAAAGTCCACAGTCTTCCAGAGGCCTCGGTCCAGGCGTCTCATCCTCCTCCATCCAGCCTCAGCAGAATCAGGAGCAGAGGAAGTGGCGTGCTTGCAGAGGCAGCTGGTGACTTTCTCTGCAGGTCCTGGAGGTGAAGTAGCTGTGCAGACGTCCTCTATAAAGTCAGGAAGTAAAGTGAAGACAGCTGCAGGGCCTGAGCGGTGACGAGCTCCACAAAGCCAGAGTGTGGAGCTGTGATGGCTGTGAAGCCAGAGGATCGAGCATCCTCCTTGAAACCTCCTGAAAGGGCAGCGATCCCTGTGAGGGGAGACGATACGCAGGCCGGGGCACAGACACTGATTAAGGTAGAAATAAAGTCCACGCTCACCTCAAGCTGAAGCTCCACAGCTCCTCCTGACAGACAGGGGGCAGGACATCAACACAGAACACGCGAAGCCTCAACGCAGGCCTTAACGCGGGCCTAGACCTTAATAACTAGCACCCCGTCCCTAAACAGTCTAGAAGGTAAGTTCATTAGCAAAGGCAGAGGCTTTGCTTTTAGGGATTTATAATTGTGCACAACAGGGGTGCATTTACTTTCGTCCTATCACACTGCAGAGCTGAGTTCTGAGACTCTGTTCCCAGGTTCTGCACAGTCACATGGTGGTACTGTTTAAGGTGCAGCACCATAAATACACATCTGCTTGTCAAGAAAGGTCTTTTCCTGGTGTAACTGTAACCATGTTCGCATTCATGTGCCGGTTTCTGCTGACCTGTCACTTATGATCTAGTGACTAATATTGAATTTGAAGAAAAGATTTATTAGAAGAATTATTGTTTTTAAAAAGTTCTCTGTAAAAGGATCAAAATAAATGTTTTATATTCCAGCTTTCATGAAAACCTCTGGGAGATTTGTGCTCATGTTTGTCGGAACCTCCTGACTGTGATTAGTGTAACGATCTGCACGCGGGTGTTAATTAAACACACACTGCTGCTGCCTCATCACGGGTTTGTGTCCAGCAGCGTCACGGAGGGACGCAACCTTCCCTCTCATAAGCGCGCGCGCGAGGGCGAGAGCGAGCGCGCGAGAGAGAGAGAGAGAGAGAGAGAGAGAGGCTCCCACAGAGCAGCTGCAGGTAATCACCAACATTTTCATTCAAATAAACTGCTTTCTAATGAAATGTGAATCTGTACTGAAGTAAAAACCAGTCCTAAAGTACACAGATTTATATATTTATGTAATTTATTATCTTTTCTTCAAAGTGATGAATTTCAGAGTGTAAAAGTGAGATGTTTAAATGTGGATTTTTCTTCAGTCTAAACTCTTCTTCTTCTTTTTCCTATTATTATTATTATTATTATTATTATTATTAATAGTCAGTGTAAACTGAGGCAGAATCTGAACACAGTGAGGAGCCAAACATCCAAATAGCTCTAATATTTCTTCTTTTAGTTTTTCAAATCAATTTTTGTTTAACTAAAATGTGGACTGAAATCGGATCCCTGCGCGTCGTGTTTGCGGTGCAGGAAGAACAGTAAAGCAGAAATCCAGATAAAAAAGTTAAATTGATAACGTTGTCCTTTTGAACGTTCACCCTGCGAGTACAGTGTGTTACAGGTGTGTTACAGGTGCGATGGATGTACAGGTGTGTTTCGTGATCTCACTGGTTGCCTTGCTGGCCGT
>JAQQZU010000001.1:23597874-23611433 GCA_030068025.1 Parauchenoglanis punctatus | reverse complement strand
CGCTCTCGCGCTCTCTCTCTCTCTCTCTCTCTCTCTCTCGCCCCCTCTCGCGCTCTCTCTCTCTCTCTCTCTCTCTCTCTCTCTCTCTCCCCCTCTCGCGCTCTCTCTCTCTCCCCCCCTACAGTCCCTGTTATGTTGTTGTGAATGTAAGAGCGCGTTTCTGATCCAATGTTTATCTGTGGAAGTCTCAGCTCTCCAGGTTTATTAGCCCTGAGCAGTAAAATACTTCAGATGTAATCGCAAACCTTACTGTCCAATAATTCATCCAGTTCAGAGTCTGCTGCTGCTGCCGTGTTTTCAGAATGCGACGCCATCTCGAGCTGCAGTGCCAAGCTGGAGTGTCGCGGGGAGATGACGTAGGGGTCACGTGACTGGAGCCGATTTCTTTATAAAAATGTACATATTTACTGTATTTTTGCTCTTACCGTCGTCAATGTCATAAAAGAGATTTGTAACACTTTTCTGGGGTTTAAACATAAACAGGTGGTATTTTTGGACGCTGGATTTATCAGAGAACATAAAACCATGTTATAATAAAACAGGTTAATATCCTTTGACCACACAACCATCATATGCTAATAAAAAAGGAAAATGAATATAAACAATAATAAAGACTAAAAGAGAATAATCAATAATTATTATGAATAATTATTATCTAACAATAATAAAGAAACAACAAAGAGAACTGAATCTTTAAATGACTCTGAGATAACACTGATGCGTAAACTGAGAGCCAACATTTTTATTAGGCAGTAAATTTCAGAGTTTTCATTTCCTCTAATAATTCAGACACATGAGCTGAGCGTACAGGAAGAGACCCCACACACAAAACCACTTTATATTTGTGTTTTAATAACAAATCCATATCATACACTTCTCTAGGTTATATTACACACATTCCTCTATTGTCGAGCCCATGTGGAGTTTCATTCTGAATAAAATCCTGTGTTTCAGCAGGAGAAGGTTACAGCACATTTAACACACAGCAGCAGCATTACGTCACAAACACTCAGGACCTGAACTCGCTCTGGAATTATAAATCACCCATTTCTTTAAACATTTCAGTATTTCTAAGTGCTTCACGAGTCCTGCTCCAACACACTGTTAAATGCTATTTATCCATGTATTATGGGTTAACGATTTGATTATTTTATCATATTAATAATTTATTGTTAAAAAGTCAACATTCTGACCTTAAGTTAAAAGAACCAGCTAACATGAGCTAGCTAGCTAACAAACAGACTGACTAGCAAGTTGCCAAAAGTCCAAAATGTACCTCGACTCAGACAGATGTTTCTATAATGTCACTGTGGGTGTGGTCATAGGGGCGGGGCTTGTTATGGAAACCAAGTAAACAATATGGGAGTTTAATGTTAAATACACCGCAACGCAGTAAAACTGCTGTGTAGCTAGATAACATTAGCTCGCTTTAATTTCATCGCTATCTGGCCAGCATGCTAGTAACCTGGTGTTACCTTTCAAAGAATTCCAAATAACACAATAAAACTTGAAGGGTTTAATGATATTGTGTTGTTTTATCATAGTCTTAGAGAATGGTTCCTCTCGCCTGATTGGTTAAACACAACGTGCCACACAGACTCATTTGCATGACGTTTAGCTCAGCTGGATGTGCACATGGAGGCGTAGCATAAGCGTGAGTTAGCTAACGTGATATTTAAGTAATGCTAGCTACAAGACAGTCAGCTACCTCCCCCAGAAAAACAATATTGTACCTTTTACTACAATATATTAAAGCAGTCTGAGTGCAAGAGAGTGTGTTAGAGCTGGAAATCTCTCTAAACTGTGCAGAATGTTTCGATACAAAGGAAAAAAAGAAACAACAGAACATCAGGAGCAAGTAAAAAAAGCAAAGGACATATTTTGGATGATGAACACAAAGCTATTTAGAGGAATTAATTTTCCCCTGGGGAAGTAATGAACTTTAACTCCACACATCACACAGGTAATGGACTGCTAGCGGTTTAAATATAGTCATTTATAAAGTCAATCATCATTCATTCGCTCCTGTATTAAAGGCCAGTTCTTTATGAAGCCTAATCAGGAAGCAAATAAAAACAACCAGGTTCACTAATGTGTGCTTTATGCACTTCTGAAAAGTCAGAGATGTAATTAGCTGTTTTTATTGTCTAAAAGGAGAAATGAGAATTTGTTTACGTTAACTTCATGATTGGAGCCTTTTTTCAATCTGCATCCAAAGGATTTAGTCATTATTTACTATATTGTAATAATAATATCTTTATTCAGAATGTCCTTATTTCTATATTTAAATACATACATTCTCACACATGCGTGCCCTTCCAGTCTACAGCTTTTTCTACACTTTCGCTTCTTAAACTGAATTATACTCGTGCGTTTTACTTCACACCTGCTGCATGTATTTCATGTTTTTTTTGTTATCTCAGATAAACAAACCAGAACTGCATGCAGGAAACATACTGTTACACAGTGCAGGTGTTTATTACATCAGTGAAAGGGTTAAAATGTTAAGTATATGTGTAAATGTGAAATACACAGCAATTTGTATCTCCTGCTTCCTGTGTCCTACTTGTTGCTTCTACATCAGGAATTAACTTTAAAATTCCTGACTATAACATCCGCAGTTTTAAGGCTCCGTCCGAAATCCCATAACTCATCCCTACTTGGTGTACCTTGTAAAGCAACTATTTTAAGACTCCTAGAATGTATCACTATATAATGTAATTAATTCTACAACAGCTCCCAAATCCCAGAACTCATCACTGTGTAGTGTACTTAATAACACAACACCTATTTTAAGGCTCTGTTCCAAATCCCAGAACTCATCCCTACTTAGTGTACTCACTAGAATGTCAGCTACACCTAGAACCACCTAGAACCCACAGAATAAATTTTAATAAGACTGGATAGTGGTTAGTGCGATAGTGCACATTAGTGTTTATTAGAACCTGATCAGCTCATTAACACGCCCTTAACAAGGCCTGTTAATGTGTGTTAGTGTGTGTTCATGTTAGTGTGTGTTATAGCATAAAATATGCTGCACTATGCCGAATATTTTCTGCTTATTTAAAAAAAAAGTTTTGTGTAAATTAAATGTTGTGTTTAGCCCCGCCCACTCTTCCTGTTATTTTATCACCAAGTGTCAGAACTCCACTTTACAGGCAGGGAACGTCTCCTCCTGCATGGCCACTGTGCTGTTGCTACCCAATACTGTGATGCCCAGTTGCTGCTGCTTCTCTTGGGTCTGATGGTACCACTCATGCATCATCATCGACTCAAATGTAGGGATTAACGTCACCTGCAAACAGGAAACGACATGCACTGAGCTGCAGATAAACTCTTAACCTAGAATCCTTAACCCTCCTGGCTGGCTCTCTAATTGGCGCTTACTGGGTTAATTGTCTCTTACTGACTTACTTACTTACGCTTTCTGGTTGTCTCTCTAACTAGTTGTCTCTCTTACTGGATGTCTGTCTTACTGGTTGTCTCCCCGTAAGGTAGGGAACCATAATTATTACTTTAATGCTCTGTGTGAACTTACTGGCACATCTTCAGGCCAAACAGACTTTCCGTCTAGTAAAGCGTCCAGAATGGGTCTTATCATGGCTTCTTTCAGAGCGTCATCTCCGCTTATAATGTAGCAAGACGACCGCAAACGGCAGAAGAATTCGACATCAATAGTGGATGCTGCATTTCCAGACGGGAGGTACGCCAGGTCCAAATACACAGAGGTGATGCTCTTGATACCTGCTGGTGATTAGGTTAGACAAGATAATAACCTTATGGGCTAAGTGATCCTTTTGTATTTGCATTTTACAGGAAACAGTGACTGACTGCCAATGTTTTGTAGTAAGAATTAAATGTTATATTCTGACCTACTTCCACTGAGAGAACTACAGGATATGATCAAGATAAAAGATGATATGAACTACTGCTGTAATTCAGAGTCTTCCAGAAGCAATCAAGTAATGTCTGGCAACAGTTAACTGTTAAACTAACAATCCTGATATTTTGTTTATAAATCTTTTCCTACCTGTGGCCGTTGGTCTTTTTGCACCAGAAAGGGAAGAACGTGATATCGGAGTGTCTGCAGTAGAATTTGACCTCAGACTCCCAACTGATCCACTCTGACTTCCTGTCCTGGTTTTGCTAGCTTGTGCTGAAGTGCTAGATGCACTTAACCTCTGAGTAACCACAGTTGTCTTCCTGTTCTTTGTACCTATTTTGCCAAGTTTCCCAGGATCAGGCATGCAGGCCCCAGGCTGGGCAGGAAGAGGAGGGAAGTCTTTTAGAGGAACAGGAAGAGGATCCTGAAGTGGTGAATTATTCATGTTCAAGTTCTCAGAGGAGCAGTGCATACCCGCTTCTTCATCAGAATCTAATGCACCATCTGCAGTGATAGAGGGGCATTCCTCCAGACCGGGTTGCGGGTCGGAATCCGAAGCAGTGGGGAAGTAGTCGCTGGCAGAGGTGAGAGGAGTTTCCTGGGCTGGGTGAGTGGCCTTGTTGCTTAAAAGTGCCTGGTGCAGGGGCTTCACCACTTCCTGGGAGTGATCGCTGTCATCTGAGAAGTCATGGGGGCTGGTAGCCATAAGTCCTGGTGAAAGGGTGTGCTTATCTTTCTCTAGAGGTTTAAAATGTTTAAATTCACAGGGAGAAACCAAACAAAGATCAACATCATGCGGAGCATCAAACATCAGACTCTGTGGTCCAGAAGGGCGTCCATCCGAGGCATCATTCATCACCCTCTTTGTATGTGTCATCTTTAAAGACAAAGACTTGCCTACTTTGAAGTCGGGATCTGCGTAATGTCCATTGGAGTATGACGTCTCATCTTCGTTTGTGGATTCACTGACCGTAGGAAGCACCTGCTCAAAGGACATTGATAAAGACTCATCAACCTCAGTGGACTGTGGTGAGCTAACTTCAGCAGGCATTGAGTGGGTGGTGGTGGTCACCGTGGGAGATATATCAGGCATAATGTCCTTGAAAGAGCTCAGAGATAAGAAACTGGAGTGTTTCTCTTTAGATGAGCTAGAGTTGCTTTCTTGAGTACTTTTGGGACATCCAGACTCTGAAGTCTTACACGATATTGCTTGCTGGCTGTCTGATCCCAAGCACATCTTAGCCGCTAAGCTGCTGCAGTCTCTGGAGGCCCACGTTTCCTCAGGGGAAAGGTGATATGGTGTATGACCAGCACTGTTTGGACCAGATCTCGGAGAGCTCAACTCCAAGGTCTTCTCATCGGGGCTAATGCAGACTTCGTCCTGGCCCCCTTTAAGTGGATTGTCCTTCAAAGCTCCATCGAGCCAGCTAAACTCGGTGGGCGTAAGGTCCAGATTTACACTGCGCTCACTCTTTGGAGTCTTGACAATTCCGGAAGCTTCAGTCGAGTTGACTTGATTCAGCAGGTCATCTGTAGACTTCTCTGGACTTGCGTGGTTGTTTTTTGGATCGTCCTCACTTCCTGATTCCTTCCTTGACAGAATGTCAGGGATTTTAGTTTTAGTAGGCAATTCATGTGACTGCTCTTGCTCCATTTCCAGAAACTCTGTTGTCATATCCTCAGGTGGATCCTCCTTTGGATCCCCCACATCACCCGAGAGCTTTTGGTTTTGCTGCTCCTTGTTAGATTTATTGATTTTGACTCTGTCCTCTGTCCCTTTGTTTACTTTCATTTCATTTTTCTTTGTGCTTGCAGATTTATTTGGGTCTGCATGAGGGGATGCAGACCTTGGAGCCATTTTCTTGACCTCTTTCCCCATCAAATTGTTTCTTTTCTCTTCAGTCTTTCCATCATTCTTCTTTTTGTTCGAAGGGGAATCCTTTTTACCTGACATTTTCCTCTGTCCTATTTCCTGTTTTTTTGACACCAAAATGCTACTCCTTTCATCTTTTTTGTTGGCTTTAAAAGATTCCTTCCTTGCAATGGTTTTGTTCTGTTTAGGCTTAACACCATTTTCAACAGACTTTGGTTTTTCTTCACCATTCATAGCCTTGACCTTAACCTGCTCTTTGGGCTCTAGATACCCATGGACTGGTTTCTCCTTTGTTGTGACGCTGCTTGCCCTGGATTCTTTGGTGCTGGACTTGACACTGTCTTGGCTCTCAGCTCGTTTTGGGGTTTTTTCTGACTTTGGTTCCATATCTTTGGAGCACACTACAGGACGCTTGAGAAACTCTAGGTGCTTCAGCTTTTCTAGACCTTCCAGTATCTTTGCTTGTGGTGTTGACCCAGGGAAAAGGACTCGTATGATCTTTTCATTTGGGCTAGCAGGATGCCACACAAGTAAAGTGCAAATAGACACCAGAGAATTTAGGGGAACTTCTGAACCTTTAGGATTGGTGCTGTTTTCAGGCCAGCGGTTCATGAAGTCCTCAAACTCTTTGTTGCCTTTCACCGGGTTAATGACATACAGCTCAAGACATCCAACTCCCATCTTCTGAAACAGAATCACTGGTTCTATGGGACCACTTGCATTGCGAAGTAATGGTTCTGCTGAGATCTTGAGTTTCTCCAAATGGCGTAAAGTAAGGCCCGCTTGATCACTACTTCGCAGCACGTTCGGGTCACCTTGAATTTTTTTCAGCCTTTTTGGTGCATTAAAGAAAACCACGCCCAACTCTGGAGAAATCAGATTTTTCAGCCACTTTTCTTTCTTCTCTGAATCAGAGGAATCGTCTTCCACGAGCTCAGCAACCTTCCTTGCAAAAAGACTATTAATCCCTGGAAGATTATCAGTCCCAGCATGAGTGAGAAGAACAGAATCCACACGGTCCAGATGCCTGACTAACTTCCAGAAGCAAGAGCGTGGATCCGATCCACCATTGACCAGGACATTGAAACCGTTGACGGCGAAAAAGGCGCAGTCCCCTCTCCCACCTGGAAATATGTAGCAGCAGGGACGACAGAGTTTGAGGAACCCCACCGTGCTTGGGGGTTCTAGGAGATCAAATGGGGATGGTGGCTCAATGTTCTCGCAGAGGTAATCGGTGAACTCCTGGAGGCCATCCATTTTGGGCAGCACCATCAAAGGGTTGACCTTAATGTCTATGACATCTTGTAAATTGTGTTTCCCGAGTATGGTGTTCTTCCATGTTCCAGTCTTCGTGCAGCTAAGGGTCAGGTTTGCTTTTCCTGTCACAGTCGCAGAGTTCAGTTTTTGTTGAATCTGTTGTGAGCAAAAGTAATAACATAGTCAGTGTAGATGCAATAATCTTTTGTTAGTTTGTTTCATGTTTGCTGTCTCTCACTAAACGACAGAAAACCAACAGCTGTTACATTTTTCACGGACCTCCTCATCTGTAAAGATCTGAATGAAGTGATTTGGAGTGAAGTGTCCGGTGTGTAAGACGAGGTCCCCGCTGTCCTCCAGGTAGCGTCCCGTCAGCACAAGCAGCTTGTGCTGAGATGTGTCCGTTATTAGGCCATGTATCTGCACACATTAGCATGCTAATCATGGACAAAGTCATTGTAATTACTATTTTTTGGAACCTAAATAAATGTGTACATTCCTACAAACAAAAACAAAAAACATTTAGCTATCTATATATTTTTTTGCTAACTGGTTTATTTCAGTATTTCCCAAAGTGTGGGCCGCGGCCCCCCGGTGGGCCGTGAAGGTACTGCAGGTGGGCCATGAGAGGTCATTTACAATAAATAAAGTCTCTAATTTTCAATTTAGTAATTAAGTTTGAAATTACCAAGTGAAATTAAAAAAAAAAATGTAGAAAAGCACTCCATCGTAGTCATAGAAAGTCTAACCTGTGTTGAATAGAATTGAGATTAACCCTTTCATGAATTATTAAATCACTGAGGTAGGATTTTTTAAAAGCTTTTTATTACCCACAGACAAGCCTTAAAACATGTACAATTAATTTTCCCCCAGTATTTATTATTTTGGGGTTTTTAGCAGGGGGAGGGCCACGGAAGATTTTCAGACTTCAGTCAGGACTGCTTAAGTTCGGGAAAAGCTGGTTTATTTAGTTATTGATAAATTTTAGTTATTAATGAAATGTATTTAGTTTTATCATTTAAAACATAATTTCTCACTCTAAAATGGTGACTTACGTGTGGAATCTGCTTCTGTAGTTACTCTTATAACTAAAATGAAACAGCTGTTTTCTGATTGGTTACATTTTGTCACATGACCATAAATACAGCTAAATCCAGGAGGTTAATGCTTAAATCAATTTTACTTAAATCTTGGAATGTTCATTTTACTGATGGAAAAATATGGATGTTCTGAGCAAGGTCGTATTTGTATGGCTAGGCTCTGAATTTGATAAAAATAAAGACGTCTAAATGAATGATTTCTGTGCAGAGAGATGGCATGAAGAACTGAACTCTGCGTCGCTGCTGATAAAAAGATCTGTGGTTGTAAAACTGAGCTGAAATCAAAGGAGTTATGTTGCACATATAAAGTTATAAAGAAAAGAGACTTTCACAATACAAAAGTTATAAAATCAAGTGGAACATGAAGGAGAAGGAACTCTGTTTGGTGTTAATGTTACATTTTTTCAGAGAATTCGGGTCAGTGGTTGGTCCCAGAGTTCCTGACCTGGAATTCCGAGTTGAATGACCATTCCATCGCAATTTCTGTGCTGGAGGTCAGGTTTTTACTCCGAGTTTGAAGTACAACGGATTGCAGCATAACCCCAAAATTGATTAAACCCTGTTTCTGCACATTTTAAGTTTTAAAGCAAAAAGCGCAGAACACGTCGGAATGACATGATTCCGGACACGCTTCGGAAAATGACTGTTTTGATTTACTTAAAAAAAAACACGAATAGATTGAATGTCGCAGGAAAGACTGAAGCACAGGCACTGGCAGGTCTATAATGTGAAATTTACTTGCACACATTTTAATTTAAAGCTGCATTGTGTGATTATTTTGTGTGAAAAAAAGACTAAAAGAAAGAAAATCTGCAAAGACAAATCAAGAAGTTTGATTGAAGTTTGACGTTTGTGTATTTTTATTTTTGTTTAATGTTTTGAAACTCTGTATCGACCCTCAGCGAAGATATAGAAGGATTTTGGAACAAAATATTCACACAATGTAGTTTAAATAAAAATTTAAAAAAATACTCCACAAAAAAAAAAACCTTTGGATGTAATTTGTGACTTTTATTCATGGTCACATGACACAATTTAACCAATCAGAACACACCAAGCTCATATTAGAATTAAACAACTATTTTCAAAAACAATGCAAACAGTAAAACAGAATTTCAATCCGGATCACAGTCACGTCTGAATCTGGAGTAAAATTCAGATCGTTTATTAATCAGCGCCTGAACAAACCTGAGAGTAGAGAGTCTCCTCTGAGGGACTGAACACAACTCTGCAGCTGAACACACTCGTACTGAACTCCAATATCCGCTGACCTACACACACACACACACACACACACACACGGATCAGGAGGCAGACACGCAGGATTTCTTAATCAAACACTGATCTCATCTGATTTTAGAGACGGATCAGACGCTGAAACAGAAAGAACACAATCATGCAGGTCCACATTATTACTCGGTTCATCAGAGTGTGTTAAAGGTGCGATAAACGATTTTTAACGTTTCTTTCATGTACAAATAACCTGGAAAAATCTGCTGAACATGTTAGAAAATAAGGGTTTAAGCCACGACTTCAGGAAAAGTTCATTCTGTGGCTGAGAAAAGCTCGAGTTAAGAGCCAGAACGCTTGTTGATGTTTGAATTGGCCTCCTGTCAGTCATTTTATAGTCGTTATATACACCACTTCACTCCGCCCACATTTCAGTATGAAATCAGTAAACTCCCAGCACAGACAGGTAACTCTCCTGTGAGCACAAAACGGTGCTGTGTTTCGAAAAACAAAAATGGAGGAGGAGAAGAAGCTGGACGCGTAATTAGCGACGTTGCTCCTGGATACGTATGTAAACACAGTCTGTATAAAGCTTTGAATGGCAGCTTTACATAACAAATCCAGTAGATACGCGCTTGTAGTGTTATAACTCAGCATTCATGTTTCATCTTTTAGCTAACAATGCTAACACGCTAACACCACAGCTGTGGAGCTCATACAATCTTATCTCATGGAAATCCTCATAAATCACGATAAGCTGAAAAACCTGCGTGTTTGTAGCGTTATAGCGCTGATAGCTTGCTAACTCTAGCTGAGCCACTGCAGGGTCTGTGTGGAGGCGGGGCTTTGTGTACATGGGCGGGGTCAAGGAGGGAAGATAAAATCAGTAGAGACCTCATGCTGACAAATTTGGCTGAATAAAAAGGTCAAAGAACAAAATGTGTGAGTGTGTGTGAACTTCCTGAGGCGCACACACACACACACACACACACACACACACACACACACACACACACACACACAAAGAATTTTTTTAGCATGTTCTGGTTCTCAAACACACGTTCTTCTCTCCTTTGTCCTGCAGCGCTCTGTACTTCCTTTTTCAAACCCTTACTTCCTGTTAAACCTGGATCCACAGTCACGGGGTCAAAGGTCAAAAATCAAGCCTGTGGGATGGGAAAGTATTTTTTAAAGAAAGTTCTCCGATTTTTGAGGAAACTAAACAACATGGACGTGATGAAGGGAGTTCGTGTTCTGACTCTGATGCTGAACAATCGGTCGTTAGCACTTCCTTCCTTCCTGAACTTCCACTGATTATAACACACACCCAAAACCTAGCACGCACACACACACACACACACACGCACACACACACACACACACGCACACACGCACACACACACACTCACATGTCACAGTCAGATATGTTCAGTCAACAACAGTGTCATTGTTATGTGAATGTGAAACATTCCTGACACACACACACACACACACACACACACACACACACACAGCAGCGTTGTTGTTAAAAATCCAGCTTTTGTGCAGTAATACACTGCACGACTCTTTCATGTCTGACTCTGAGTTATTTAATCACTTGTTTACTCTGTTCATGTTCTGCGTTAGTGTTTATATTGCATTATTTGTTCCTATGCTTTTTTTTCTTTTTTTTTTTTTTACATTTTTCTATATTTATATTTGTACATTTCCTCTTTTTATGTCATATTGTTGGTTTTTTTTACCAATACATTCCTCACACACGCTGCGTTGGATTACAAAATGCAGCCATGACAACTTTGTTTTGTTTTCAGCACTGTTATTGTCATCACCTAACTTGTGATTATTTATTATTTATAATTTTAAATCTACAGCAGAACACGTGAGAACGTGCACGTTAATGACTCAAAAGTTCCTGAATCGTGATTAACGTGGCAAACGTTTGATTAATGACATACAGGACAGCCTTCTCCTTTTATTGTTAAATGTGGGCGGAGCTTCCTCTTGGCCACACAGATAATGTCCCTGAAATGAAGTACAGGTAAACAGACAAGGTGTGTGCATGTGTGTGTGTGTGTGTGTGTGCATGTGTGTGTGTGTGTGTGTGTGTGTGCTCACCTTTAACATCGCTGCAGCTCTGAGAGGAGTAACGACTCACAAACACTCTGAGCTCTTCATCCAAATTACACAGCGTTAGATCCACATCCCACACCCGCAACCCTGCACACACACACACACACACACACACACACACACACACACACACACACACACACACATCACTGAGTACACACACACCACAGCCACAGTGAGTACATTCTTACATCATCATATTTACAGTTTAGAATCCTCTGAGAAAATAAATTCACCAGCAAATTTTGGTTTATCAGAGAACTACAAAAAACAACAAATACTTTTTATCTGTTTATACTTAATTTTCTTTACACTTGATTTTGATGAGAAAGGTTAGTTCCTGTTGTCATTTACGTTATAGCAGCTGTAAACAGTCGAACCCTCACCAGCCTCTCTTTATTCTCTCTTCAAGTTAAGTCCCTTCTGATTGGAGAATTAAAAACATGTGATGTCATAAGCAAAATTAATCTGCAAAATCATCATCAGAAATTCTGCTAACTGTCAGCGGATTATAGCCCACAAGGCCTGATTGCTTCCGGCTGGAGGTTACGACGTGGCCACAGACAGAGATTTTAACAAGAAATTCAGCTCAGAGACATCGCCTAATGGACAGAGAAATGGCTACAGGAACCAAACCAGAGTTATGTGAGAAGATCTCAGTCTTTGGATCCAGATGAAAAGCAGCAGCGTGAGAGGTCTCACAAGACTCAGTGCATGAAAAAAGGACCAAGAGCAACAACAAGCCTACAGATGTCCTGTTATTCTCTCTAAGGGAAAGGTATGCAGTATTAATGGTTAGGGTGCCAATAATTTTGAAACCCACATTTCTTTGGATGAAAAATATTCCCAGAAATGTTTAAACTCAGGATATGATACTGCACTTATTAGTCATTTTGGTTCACCCTTAAATGAGGGGCGCCGATACTTATGGAGGTGGTTATTACGTCATAACGCGGATTTTTTTTCTTTGATGTCACTAAAGCGTTTTTCTGATCTGATTTACACTGCAGGATTTTTTTTTCACAAGCAGCTGATGTGTGTGTGGATGTAACGCGCCCGAGGGTGTGTGTTCATGCGGACAGGCTCTGGATTTACACAAAAGCAGCACACACACACGCACACACACACACATATACACACACGCCAATATTTTATACACTTACATCTCACATTTATAGACATTAATACGCGCGTGCACGCATGTACATAAACAGAGTAAATGAAGCAGGAAGTGTAAATAAGAATAAGGATGTGATGAGAAATAAACAGACATGAAGACGGTAGACATTCCCAGGCACTGTGCGCGCGCCGCACCGACCGCATATATGCATCCAGTAAATGTAAATGTAAATGTAATGTGGATGTAGGTGTGTAAATAATCCCGAGGTGTGTTTGTGTGTGTGTGTGTGTGTGCGTGTGTCCGCGCGCGCAGGCAGACGCTATTCCTCTCCTCCTCCCGGTGTGACCGCATCCTCACACTCACGCGCCATCAAAAGCCGAAGAGCTTTCACCGAAACTGGAGTCCATTATTATATTACATATTATTATTATTCTTTACCTCTGTGGATCTCGGAGGCGATAAAGTCCCGGATGTTCCGCTCCGGAGCCGCGCTGATGATGAGGAGCGCCGAGTAGCGCGCGGGGATGAAGCCGGGGTGCGACACGCGCTCCTCCTCCGCCATGATGGGAGGTTCTGCTGAGGATGATGGCATCACACACACACACACACACACACACACACACACAGAAAACAAAACAAAAACACCAGGCTTACACAATTTAAGTTAGCTCACTGATCAGCAACCTCATAAATAATAAATAATAAATAATAATAATAATAATAATAATAATAATCATCATCATAATCATAATAATAATAATAATACTTTTAGTCGGGATTTAACTCCCTAAATGTGTGAAACAGCAGCAGCTTTACAGGATTTAACCCAGAAGTCACACATCAGACCTCAGAGTAACTGAACACTAATCAGAAGATACACACACAGAGGCGTGTCTCTCTCTCTCTCTCTCTCTCTCTCTCTCTCTCTCTCTCTCTCTCTCTCTCTCTCTCTCTCTCTCTCTCTCT
>JAQQZU010000001.1:23559303-23572939 GCA_030068025.1 Parauchenoglanis punctatus | reverse complement strand
TATAAAGAGATGGCAGTAAGTGTTGTATAATCCCCATGTGTGTGTGTGTGTGTGTGTGTGTGTGTGTGTGTGTGTGTGTGTGTGTGTGTGCAGCATCTGTCGACCTGCATGTCCTTTAACTCCACGCTAATCATCTGATTAGCTAATTCCTGAGTGTACAGCACTTTAGTGGGATGTGTTAGCCCTAATCCCACACTTTAGCGTTTTACCCTCAGCAAACCTTCCTGTAATCACCGCCATGATCACTGCATGCTAAATGCTAAGCTCATTAGCCTCCATTAGCATCAGGGATGTCCTGAACACACCACTGCCTCACACACACACACACACACACACACACACACACACAACTACACTAACGTGTAACAAATATCTCTCTGACAGGGTTCCTGAAGTACATTTTTATTTTATGTTTTTATCTGATTGTTTTTGCAGGTTTATCTGTAATGATCTGGAGTTCTCACTTTGAGTTAAAAGCCATGAAAGTGGAAAAACAAGAAGGAAAAGGAAGTCTAAAATGTCTTCCAGGAGAATAATAATGAGAATGAGGTGATGGACAGATTCAAGTCTCAAAAACGTCACAAACATTCTGTGACTGATGGGAGGAGGCGGAGCTTAATCGGCATAAATCTAAATCTAAATATAAACATATATACACCGTTTATTCACTTATAAATATATCACTCTAATTTTCCATATCCCTAACCATTTTTAAAGGGGCGATTTCTTGCAGGAATGGTTGTAGAAAGCTTTTGTATAGTGTTAGTAAAGAGTTTTAGAATTATTCATGAGTAATTATTTTAAAACATTATTCATATGATTACTTAAACAAAATGAACACCACCATAGTGTCGTATTACTGCACTCTGTGTGTGTGTGTGTGTGTGTGTGTGTGTGTGTGTGTGTACTTATCCGAGTGCAGGATTAGCTAACTGCTAATCTCATTAAAGGAGAGGATTAAAGGGGAAACTGCTGACGATTTACACTGAGCCTTCCTCCTCCTCATCATCATCCTTATGTTCCACATTTCATGTATAAACACTGCTAACACCCTGAACAGAACAGGAAGTGTTAATAACCTCTCTGATGCGTAGATGATTAGCTCATGATAGAGTTAGCATTAGCATTAGCTACACATTAGCCCTTTAATCTCTGGTTCAGAACAAGACCCGTGTTAAAGTTAGCGCACCCCTGCCTGCTCTGCTAGCTCACTACGAGTTAGCGACCCCAGTGAAGCTGAGCCGGTTGCCATGGTGACCGAGCTGTCAGTATCGCGGTACGATGTAATGGTTAGCCTGCAGTACAGACGTCATCAGTGTTAAATAATTTTTACACAGACGAATTCGCCTGAATATTATCTTTCTGTATGTAAATAAACATCAGTCAGTCATTTGGATCTCGTATTCTGACATCACACATTTAAAGAGCTTACAAAAGTCACAGCATTCAGTATGTTTGCAAGGTGCTTATTTATGTTTATTACATTTATTCATTTTTTTGTTCATTTATTCATACATTTTTCCTCTTGCTTTTGTTTTTATTCATTCATTATTGTGTTATTTTGCTTATTTAATTTATTGAAATAGTATTGTTGTTTTTTTATTTCCTTACATGTTTGTTTGTTTGTTTAGTAGTTTATAAAAAGAAATTCAATAATTAACCTGTCTGTTCATTTTTCCCTTCATTATTCATAAGTAACTAATTTATTATTATTATTATTATTATTATTATTATTATTATTAGGTTTGTCTGTGTGTTTGGATAAAACTCTACAAGGAAATGTGAAATCCTTCAGTGTATAAAATGTGTTTTTATAAATAAAGATATCATTATTATTATAAAGATGAGTGTCTGAGATGAGTCCCGCACTGACCTGTGCTCCTCCTGCAGAGTGTTTCAGCCAGATGAGTCACAAAGCGAAGAAATAAAGTGACTAAAGCCGGTGTAGAGACGCAGTCAGGTCTGCACCATGCTCCAGTTACCTGACCTGTGTGTGTGTGTGTGTGTGTGTGTGTGTGTGTGTGTGTGTGTGAGAAATTTAAACAGAGATGTAGCGGGGCATTAGCGTGTCCTGCTGTAATCTGCACGTCTCTGCTCTGCTCTGAGGGTAATGAAGTATGCAGCATAAGTGAGCTTGTTAAACTCCCATAATCCCCCTGTAAGGCCTTAACACTCACAAAGCCTCCCCTGACACACAAACACACACACACACACACACACACACACACACACACACACACACATCTTCCTCTCATCACATTCTGCACTAATAAAGGGAGGTTGTTTGGCTGAGTCCCTGATGAAGGCGCACGAGTAAACACACTCCATCATCTACAGCTTATAACATAACTACATATAACATAACTTATATACACTCAAAGTAGTAAGAACTCTTCATAACAGTTTCCTGAAAAGGTTCTACAGGTAGGAAACTCTCAGTTCTACTCTCAGTTCTGCATGGAGTGTTTAAGGGTTCCCCCAAAGTGACACTGCAGAAGGCTTAAGGGTTCTAAAACCATCCAGCTTTATTTTCCTAACAGTGTAGAATGTAGCGCACGCAGCATATAGTACATATATAAGCTAATGACTGTACACAGTATATATGTATATATACTACAGTCATTGTATTGAACTAAATGACTCAAATCAGTGATTTCATTTAGAATTAATCAATAATGGGCAAGATGAATTACTTACTTTAGTGTATTAAGCTAAACGATTCGAATCACTAAAACAAATCATTTTGCACATTACTGATTCTAACATCAAATATTTCAAAGAACATATAAAAAGTGCTTCTTTGATATAACATTAAAAAAAAAAGTAACTACTACCACACTATTGAGCTAAAAAGCTGAATGACTCGAATCATTAATGTGCTAAATGATTCGTTAAGTGATTCGAGTCATTCAGTACAAAGGAGTCAATAATGGCCAGGATGAATCCTTTTACTGTAACTGTTACTAATCGCTACAACGAATCATTTTAGAATCATTACTGACTGTAACAATATTTAAAAGAACATAAAAGGTAATTAGTAACATTTTTCAATAACATTGTATTTATTTATTTGCTTGCTTGTTTGACACCTTTCACATGGATGCTGAGCTGAGTTATAATGGTCCAGATGAATCATTTTAGTGTACTGAACAAAATGAATCGAATCGTTTAAAAAGAATCATTTTGCGCAGCTTCTTTCTGGCGCATAGTAAATAGACTGACATGAATCCTAGCCAATCATCTTCAGGAAGGCGGGATTTAGCCTTGATGGGCGTGTTCGCCACTTTCCGGTCACAGTTTCCTTGTGGTGCTTTTGTGTCACGCGCGCAGCCACGTTCGGATAGAAAGCGCTCGGAAGGTGATTTTTTTTTTTTTTTTTTTAAAAAAAGGTTTTTTGAGAAACGACTCGCTGAGGGGGTGAAGTCGGTAAGTTACGAGTCACTAAATGATGTGATAGTCAATCAAGAGACGTTTAATTTTAAATTGCATCGTGATACGTTAGCATGTGGCTAACCGTGCGTTTTCTGAGGCCGCTTTCTTAGCCGGGCCTGAGAGGAGCGCGCGCGCGCGGCCTGCTCGCGCGTAAAGCTTCGTTGTTTAAAAATAAAATCCTAAGCGCGGAATTCGGTCATTGAATGAAAATTCAAAATACATAATATGTATTAAATACATATTAGGGGGAAAACCCCCTCCTACGAGCTATAATTCAGTACGCTACAAAACGAGCTAACACATTTGTGTGTCCTAATTAGCGCCGAGTCGTAACTCGGCTACACGGCTAATGTTTAACCCAGACAGGAACATGGTGGTGTCCCAAACGGCGCCATTTTGCTCTTACAATTCACTTCATAGTGCGCGAGAAGTGGTTTTTGTAGTTAATAAAGGGAACAGTGAGGGTTTGTGGTATTTGGGACGCGGCCGTGTCGCTATGCTAGCTAGAAACCGTTAGCTTAGCAACAGTTCAAACAAAGTCGACAATTAATGCTCTTCCCTTCACGGTGTTAGCAATTCCAATCATGTTTTATGTGTTTATGCTTATTATATTATTATTTTTCATTTTTTTTCCCCTAATCAAAAACCTTGTAAAAAAATTTGTTTTCCCCACATGATTTGTGAATCACTGATCATTTGAGTAGAGATTATTTCACAAACTATTATAAATAAGCACATTGTTTTCATGTGTAGTAATATTTATTTTTTTTCCCCCCCAATACAAAGTTTGTATTTTTTTTTCGTTATTAGTAGTATTTGTTGTAGTTTTACAGTTTTCACAGAATTTGTTAGTATTTTATCAAATCAGTTTAGCTATTTATTGGTTTTTACTTTTCCCACCGATTCCTATTGGAATTCTGATTAAATTCCAGTTGACGTAATTTATAGACATTTAAGTTTCTTAGTTTGAAATGATTTATTTTCTGGAGCTTTCCTTGAACCCCGAGCAGGTGAGGAGGATGTGATGGCGTGTAGACAGGAAGTAGCTCCGACTCCTCTGATGGTGTGGAGCTGTAAATTTATTTGCATATAAACCTGATGAGCTGCAGACTGTTTAGATATTTCACACACGCACAGAGAGGTGTGTACAGCTGACTGTGTGTGTGTGTGTGTGTGTGTGTTAGAGCGTAGTCGAAGTGAGGTGTTAAACACACACTGGAGCTGTCCCGCCTGATGGCTCTTATGTTCTTTCCACAGGTAGTAGCAGAAGCCGACTCATCTTTATCTTTCCCCTTTCATTTCGTTTGCTTTTTCTTTCATTCTCTTTCCAACCCGAAACCTTTTCCGTGTTTTTTTTTATTATTCAGTTCTTCCCTTATTTCTTTGATCAGCGCGTATTTTTATTACCTTTTTTTGTTTGTTTGTTTTTTTTTTTTTTTTTTTTTTTTTTTTGGTGTCTTCAGATCAGAGTCGGGATCTGTGACGGCTCTTCATGGCAGTCAGAAGGGGACACGTTAGATACTTAAAAGTGAGTAGACTCTATCTATCAGGGACACGGCCTGATGACGTGTGTGAGCGAGGCGCGATTTCACCTCATTTTTCCGGTTGGAGCTGATTCGGCTGTCATGTACGCCGTCGTCGCGTCTCGACTTTAAAAACAAACCCTCTAGTGGCAAAGAGCTGGCTGTCATGTTACTAATTAAAGCTAGCTAGCGAGTTAAATTAGCTACTTAAATGGAACCATGGCAGCAACTCTTGGTACAGCATTTAATCAGAATTGCAGTTGGCTGTGAGCCCAGTGAGCGAGCAAAGCGGCGTTCATTTTCAGTGTATGCGTTCGGCACGGAGCTGCGATCTCAGACGTCTAAACTGAGATTTTCTCAATCCTGTGCGGATCAGGTACGACTCTGAAGAAGCAACAGATCCAGACAATTCTGCAGCGTGTGGTCCGATGGCTCTTCACTTGCACGACAGCAAAAGAGACGTTTAAGAGTTCAGTTAGCTCGCTTTGCTAATCTAATCCAGGAGCTGTTTTTAGGAGAAACACACACACACACAGGGGGCAGTGTCGGTAAGGTGGCAGGTTTAAGAGCAGACCCTTTGCCAAGTTTTGGCTACAAAAGCCAGGACCAGATTTAATTTCCTGCTTTAGAATCGCTGCGCCCGTGCGTGTTGGGGCGGAGCTTCTTATACTGAGTGTCTCCGATTAGTCAAACTCTTAGTACTGTATCTGCCTTGAGAGGGAAATTTGCGTATTCATAAACACGAACATGACTACGCTATGATTACTGAAATTTAGTTATAATTTTAACCGCTCTTTATAGAGCTTCAATAGCTGTCTTTGTAATTTATTTTCAAGCCAGGTTTCTCCCGCTTGAGTCACTCTTTATTAACGCTTCATTAACGGCTGAAAGACCACTCGCTTATTAACGGATTTCCATGCGTACGTTTCTCAGCGTTAGGTGCTGTTAGTCGTGATGGTTGCTCGTGAATCACCTTATTAATGTGATTTTCTCTCTGTCTCCCAGGAGGTGTACGACATGTCGAACGGTTATGAGGATCACATGGTGGAGGAGGCGAAGGACGCCAAGACGAACCTGATCGTGAACTATCTGCCGCAGAACATGTCGCAGGAGGAGCTGCGCAGTCTCTTCAGCAGCATCGGCGAGGTGGAGAGCGCTAAGCTCATCCGAGATAAAGTGGCCGGTCCGTACACACGCTCGTTTATACATGAATACATCTCTCACACACACACACCGATAAATCCGGAGCACGTGGTGGTCTCGTATACAGTGTTACAAAAAGAACTCATTATTGATAACTTGCTAACTGGTTCAGTGGTTTCCAGCTCAATTTTAATATTTTTTTCCTCAAGGTTTGTCCTGATTTTTTTTCCCCTGCTATATGGTTAATTCATTTCTGATATTTTAATGATTTGTTTCTTTCTATTTGTAAGGTTTGTTTGTTGGTTTGTTTGTTTGTTTGTTTGTTTTTATTTGGTTTAGTTTGGTTGTTTTTATTGTTTTGCTTTGTGTTGTTTTCTCCAGGCCACAGTTTAGGGTACGGCTTTGTTAACTATGTAAACCCTAGTGATGCAGAAAGAGCAATCAGTACTCTGAATGGCCTGAGGCTACAGTCTAAAACCATCAAGGTAATATTACATCACTACATGTTTTACATCACGCGTGGCCTCTCACCCGTTGGTTTATCTCTCTGACATTAACTCTTTTCATTGAAGCTGCCAGTTTGGTTTGTTTACTTTTCACTCGGTAGCACTCCACATTAAGGCCTGGCTTATACTTGCCCGAATCTCGACTGCGTTCTCGACGTGCGTCTGGAGGATTAAAAACGCTGTCCGATTGGAGGTGGAGCAAAGCGTCAGGTTTCCAGGTCGAGCTACAAAATGTTGCACACTAATGAGCTCCGTTTCTTTAACACTTTCCTCTGTCGTCATGATCTTTATCTCGAATCGAAAACTGACCTTACATTCAACACTTTTTACTAATTAAAAAAATCCAAAAGAGAACGAACGGTATGTAAAACAGACCTCTGTAGACTGCGAGAGATTTTTAGAATTGACTCTTTAACTGTAAACCGGTCGGTGGCTCTGTACCGTCTACGTTCATATTAAATGCCGTTAGTTTCTGATGACGCGCACAGAGTGCAGTGCAGCCACCGTCGTCTGTAGGCGTGTTAAACAGCAAGTATACTCCAGGCTTAAGAGATGGATGTTAATATTATGCTCTTAAGGAATTATTAATTATTCATCTATCTGCATACATTAAGATTTGATTATGAATTAAGTTAATGAGTGTAATATTTTTAGTATGATCATAATTGTTACACTTCCTGATTGCTTAAATTAGCGCTGTGTTTTGCTGATTAAGCTGATGAAGTATTAATGAACTTAACAAATCAAATTGCTATGAGGGGCAATAAGAGCTCTATAAGATGCTGATGACATGCTAACCTATTCATGTTTTGTAGATATAAACTACATCAATCGTTACTGTTTCTCAAAGTAACAGTAAGGCACTGCAGCGCTACGTTCTTACTGGTTTATAATGGGACGTGTGACTTTAACGCAGCACTCTGTATGGGACAGATTCTAAATGCCCCGCCACACCGTTACGTGCGTTAGAGTCGTGTTATTGATGATTAACACGTAGCTGAGTGTTTCTGAAACCCCTCTGTCTTGTCAACCTGTGTATTTCCCCGCCGCAGGTGTCGTACGCACGGCCAAGCTCAGACTCCATCAAAGACGCCAACCTGTACATCAGCGGCCTGCCTAAGACCATGACGCAGAAGGACGTGGAGGACATGTTCTTACGCTACGGACACATCATCAACTCCCGCGTGCTCGTCGATCAGACTTCAGGTGAGCTGGAAACTCTGCCGTGTATACCGACATCTGCTGCTACTAGTTAGACCTTCATCACACCCTTCCTGTTCCTGTCAGGTCTTTCCCGCGGGGTTGCGTTTATACGCTTCGACAAGCGCTCCGAGGCAGACGACGCCATTAAAGAGCTGAACGGACAGAAACCCCCCGGCGCGGCAGAACCCATCACTGTCAAATTTGCTGCCAATCCCAATCAGATTAAAAACACACAGATCATCCCTCAGGTCTATCACCAACAGTCTCGCCGCTTCGGCGGTCCTGTACACCACCAGGCCCAGAGATTCAGGTACACACACACACACACAACCGTGTGAGCTGCTTGTATTTATCTTTTTAAAATGTTTGCAAATTTTTTGTTGGAATAAAACATCATAAAACCCGCATTTTTTTCATTTCGAGTTTATTCATCTGAACCCCACGCCCCCTCCCCCTCCCTTTTTTTTCAAGCTGTGTATAGCAAGTCAGATAATCTGCTCTCGGCCAATCGGAGCACATAAAAGGGAATGTTCTGTCTTAATTTATTGATTTGGAAACACACATTCTGCTAAGATGTTTGTGAATAATGACTGTGTTGTGTTTAGGTTCTCCCCGATGGGCGTGGACCACATGAGCGGTCTGTCTGGGGCGAACGTGGGCGGGAGCACGCAGGCCGGGTGGTGCATCTTCATCTATAACCTGGGTCCAGACGCGGATGAGGGAATCTTGTGGCAGATGTTCGGGCCGTTCGGCGCCGTCACCAACGTCAAAGTGATCCGAGACTTCAACACCAACAAGTGCAAAGGCTTCGGCTTCGTCACCATGACCCACTACGAGGAGGCGGCTGTGGCCATCGCTAGCCTCAACGGCTACAGACTGGGGGACAAGATCCTCCAGGTGTCCTTCAAAACCAGCAAGACGCACAAGTAGACGGACATCGCTCGCTCGCTCGGCGCGCCGCTGCTTTATAGTTTCATCCGCTTCACACACGCTGCGCTCATCACCATCCACACACACGCACACACCTCTCTCGTCACTACGTCACTGCCCTCATGACGAATGCCGTAAAGTCCATCGCTGTAATATCGTGATGTATCATTTAACTGATTATTGCCACATGCCCTGTGTGTCTGTCCACTTTACACCACATCGGCCTCTCCATCTTATCTGCTCATTTTTACCCCCGAGGCTGTGACTGAAGCATAATGACTTGCACAATGTGGCCGGAAATTCAGTCTTATTTTTCCCCCCAGAAATACTAGCAAGAAAGGTGTTTTGTTTGTAGTATAATTTCACTTGGCTTGGCTTTAGTAAGATTTGCCTTCTTTTTTTTTTTTCCTGCAAGTGGAGTTGTTAAATCGTTTTGTTATTCATTTTGCAAGTTACTAGCAAGATTTTCTTGAGCTGTTTGTTTTTTTTTTTTTTTTCTTTTTTTTTTTCTTTTGTGTATTAACCCGTTTGTGTAGTTTTCAGTGATTGATGTGTGTTACTGTTAGCCACACATACTCACACACACTCGGTTGGTTGCTTTGCCGATGTTGGTATTGGATCAGATTTGAAATTCTGGTGCTGTATTGACCTGAAACCGGTTTGTTCCAGCTAATCGTGATGAACATGTTCTTGAAACAGAGTGTGATGTTTTTGGCCCCCTCTGCTGTCTTTGTGTGGAACTGCATCAAAACCATTGACAAGGGGGAAGGGGTGGGGCTTGAGTCTACATGTGTGTGGGGTTAGATTCGTGTTGTGGTGTTATTGTGATGTTTTCTAAGGTGTGTTGCTTGTAACATGAACACCTCACAGTTTATCCCTTAAATGCAGCCATTTTGTATCACTATCAAGTCCATGATTACGATCATTATGGGATGTTTTACAGCCAGTGAATTGAATAATACACTAAATTGGCACCGATTCTCCACCTGATCCCAGAATAGTGATGCAACATTCAATTCCTTATTATTATTATTATTATTATTATTTAGAAACTTTTCCTCCAGTTTTTGAGCCTGAGGCACTTTCCCTGGTGGAGTCTGTGAGGTGTTCACTGAAGTGGAAAGTGTTTGTGTTCCTCCAAGTTAAAAGGATAATGAGCAACAGATCGAGTGACTGTAAGAAGGACCAAAGACGAGGAAGATTCCCCCAGAAAAATGACTATGTAGTTCCCCTGTTCTCATTTCTGCTTCTTTTTTTCTTTACTTTCTTTATTTACTCTGACTGACTTTAGTTGTATTTTTTCCCCCTCAGAACTGATCATAAAAACAGCCTTTTGATCTTTTGTTTGTTTGGGTTTTGAGATTGTTTGACAATTCTGATCATTAAATTTTATTTTGATTTGCTGAACATTTTGTTTTGTTTCGTTTATTTCTCATTAGCTTTTATTTGTTTGGTTTATTTTTAAATCCTAGCTTTTCTTGTCCTAAATAAGTTCCATTCTTACTTTTAGTCTCTCGCATGTCATGGCTAAGGTTTAGCTTGGATTCGATTAGAGTTTTAAGCAGCAGGACCAAGACACTGAAATATTGCATTTTGTAAATACTTATTTATGGATGGATTTTAATTTTTAGTGCCGGTGGTCCCGTTCCAAATCCGTGTTCATGTTTAATCGTCAGTAGTGTGTAGAGTCACGCATCAGGAGATGATAATAGTCAGACGCTTCTGCTTGTACCTACACGTGCAGCAAATTAATTCATACGATAATTATTACATGTGTAGTTAATCGTCAAGGGCACCTCAGTAGGCTGCCTGTAGTGAACATGAGGTTCTCTTCAGGTCCTGTTCAGAAGGTTGCAGGTGAGAAGGTAAAAAGTTGTGATGTAGGAGAATCGTTTCCACAGTCGGTTCCTGATTTCTCAAAGTGTGATTGGCTGACGTGGTATAAAGTCCAGCTGCTGACGGTTGTGTTCATCATGCTTTATAACCGTATTACAATACTGTAGATCCTCACCGGTTCGGTTCAGCGTAACCATGGCAACAACACTCGGTATTGCTGCCATGGTTGCACTGTGTTTTTTTATATGTAAAGGCTGTAAAGTGATGAGTGTAATTGTCCTGACCGCTTGGTGATGTGCAGTGTATCCAAGTGTGTGTGTCAGCGTTGTATTTATTGTTTGTGTACACTAAAGATTCTTTTTTTTTTTTTAATCGCCATTTTGAGATTTACAGTCCGACTGTAATGTGGTGTTTATTTCAAATAAAATAAGCAAATGGAAACGGCCTTGTTGTGTTGAAGAGTTAACATAACACCCCCCCGCCTGATCAGGAATGGTTTAGTCCTGAACCAGATCCTCATTCTGTGATCTCAGCAAGGTCCAGTTTGTTCACCCCCCGTCGCTGGAATGGTCGTCTCTCCTGCCTTCCCTCTCTCTCTATCTCTCATGAACGGATTATTAACTGGATGGGAGAAAAAAATGAAAAGAGGAAGAGGGCAGTAAAGCTGATAAAGGAGGAGACCGGTAACTGACAGGAGCAGAGAGAGGAAGGACATGTTCAGAGCAATTAAAAAGTGGAATATTCTAATGGCAGAAGCTTTGACTGTTCAGAAGAAAACAGAATAAAGAAGGGAAAGATGAATAAAGGCGCCTTGTAAATAATTAATAATAAAATATCACAAAAGAGCCGCTGTTATTATTTATTAACCACAGCCGCGTGCAGTGCTGCGCAGGAGTCCCGCTCCCTGCCTGGCTGTCAGGATCCTGGGGTTGTTACGTCACGCGCGCGTGCACCTGCCAGGCTGTGGCGGAGCGCTGTGTGTGTGTGCGCGCGCGCGCGTGTGTGTGTGTGTGTGTGTGAGAGAGAGAGAGAAACGACGCGGCGAGTTGAGCTCTCATATCCACACCTTTCTGCTGGTTAATCCCGCACATTACCGCGCACACAGACACGCACGCGACTTTCCCGCCATGTGGGCCACGGTGACGGAGCGCTACGAGGCGTTTTTAACGGAGAAGAACCTGCTGACGGACTGTTTAGCGGAGCTCGAGCGGCGCACCGGAGTCCAGAGACACTACATCGCCTCAGGTACGGAGTCAGATAACGTACACGCACACACACACACACACACACACACACACACACACACACCCACACACACCCACGCACACGCACGCACACACACAGAACTTTAACTTCTTCTTTAAACACACCTTCACCTGGATCACACAGGGAGGGCACCTAGAACTTTCCTTGCTGTGTGTGTGTGTGTGTGTTAATAAATTAATCAGTGGCAGGGTGGGGTTGATTATTTTCCTCTAACAGCACGTCCCCAAGTGTTTTATTCCTCGTACCCCACGTCAACTCACCAACACTTACAGTTTTAATTAATGCAAGAGTGACGTCAATGCATTTTTATCCATTTGTGGTTACATTTAGCATGTAGTGAGTAAGTTCCTGTTGTGACTGACGTTATAGCAGCTATAAACAGTCTTTACCTCTGCCTGTTACACAGCGCTCACACTGGACACTCCTTCATACAGGATACAGGAACGTCTCCTCAGTAACGTTTGTAACCCGTGTGTGTGGAGCGCGCGCTGTACACGTCCCTGTGAATGACCTGTTCCTATGGCAACAATAACGCGTCAGAGCGAGTGCTTTAATATAAAGCCGCGCTGCTGTCAGAGCCGCTGTTATAGAGAATTAATCACCACCTCCTGAGCAAAGGGCAGCCCTGATAAAGTCGCGCTGCTCATCCATTAGTGCTGTGGTGTTAAAAAAAGAGCCTGCGATGCAAATTTGAACAAATCCCATCAACTGTGTGAGCTAACTGCTGTGTTCAGGAGAGGCGTGCCCTGATGATGTCATCAAAAGTTGTCAGCTGATCATGAACAGTTAGAGAGCCCTAAACACACAGTGTATGCTAAAGAAGATTAGTTAGCTGTGTGTGTGTGTGTGTGTGTGTGTTAAACAAATGTATGTAGGATGTCCGTGTGTGCACGCGTATATGTGTGTGTGTGTGTGTGTGTGTTAAGGACACACCCATGTCCTCGTCCTCGTCTCGCTGGTTTGGGTTTCTGGTCTCACAGCTGCTCTCCAGGTTATTTATAACACCGTCCTCAAGTATCCGAACCGCTCAGGAGGTGCTGAGTGTGTGTGTTTTTCTATCATATATATTTACACACGCACACGCACACACACACACACACACACTCAAGTATTGTGTTAAATGTGCAACACGATGTACAGCCGATCATCTTCCAGTCACGCTGCAGAATGCTGGTGATGTAGCACAGTTTGAGAAATTCGAGATGTTCCTGTGAACCGCTTCAGTCCATTACAAATAAAATTCATATTAAACTGAATCCCGCAGCTCGTTCCCAGCTAACGCCAGTGCTAATGTTAGCTAACGGGACAATAAGTAATAGTGAACGCTGTCCACACTCCTGCAGAAGACTGTTTTTATCGCTTTAGCTAACTGCTAGCTGTGGAATCTTTACGTCTGCGTTGCTATAGAAAGACGTCTGCGTCATCACTACGGTAACGCTGAGACGGCAGTGAACCTTTCATTTCCTTTAATCTCTCACACCAAACCCGGCGGGACAGTTCTGTGTTTTTGGCCGTTTGTTTTGTTGATCAGAGAAAAACGGTTTGTAAGAATTCTCTCTGTTTAATGAAAAAGCAAAGTTTGACCTGAGCAGAGGAGCTGAACACAGTGCAGTTTAGTGAAGTGCAGCTGGTCCTCATTTCCCTATACAAATAACCACACACACATGCGTGCACACACTATTGCCAGTCCTGTTTGGTCTCTTTCTGTACTGGTGTGTGTGCACATGTGTGTGTGTGTGTGTGTGTGTGTGTGTGTGTGTGTGTGTGTGTGTGTGTGTGTGTGTGTGTGTGTGTGTG
>JAQQZU010000001.1:23514300-23525048 GCA_030068025.1 Parauchenoglanis punctatus | reverse complement strand
CTGTCTCATTTCAATGCTTTAGCAATACTGTACATGTTTATGGTCATGCTAATAAAGCTCTTTGAATTGAATTGAAATTGAGAGAGAGAGAGAGAGAGAGAGAGAGGATCATGATGATCAGAAGACAAATGAGACAGTAAGAGTAACTGGGTATTTGACGGGAAACACACACACACACACACACACACCTGGGGAGTAATTGAGCATCACTAATCCACCTAACGATGTACTTACAATGAGAAGAAACCTGAGAGCCTGTGACACTGCACACACACACACACACACACACACACACACACACACACACACACACACACAATCAGAGGAACCTGAGCTCAGGATGAACCTGCAGCCAAACCAGTCGTGCTTGTTCCGCATCACACTTGGCCAAAAGGATGTTAAGAACACAGTTAGTGAGGATGTTCGTTATTAAGTCTGAGGTTTGGTGTGAATTTTAGCTAAACCGGTGCTGCAGATGGAGAAATATCACATACTAATTATTAAATACGACTTCTCTCTGGTTTCCGTGACGAGAAAAGAACGCTTAATAACTGCATATGAAGGAATGTAACATCGTTATCATCAAGGGATAAAAACAAGACTAAAGGGTGAAACTTTTCGTATTTGCGTGTCTAAGCCAGTATGTCGCTAATATGTCGTAGCTGAGGAAAGGCAATGGCAGACGTCTTACATGTAACAGTTTTACTTTTACAAGTTGCTTTGTGTTAAAGCAGGAAAAGTTCTTTTTCTGTAGTGTACATTTTGTTAGGCTACTATAATATTAGCTAGTTAGAACTAGCACACGCATGATTTAGCCAGTGCACATCAGATGAGGAGAAAAGCTCCAGGAGGTCTGTAGCACAAAATAAAAATAAAATAAAATAAAAAAAAAACAATCTAGCATTTCATCCAGGAACAAATTTAATTCTAGGAAATAATTAGTTTTTGAAAAAAATGAGCAATCTCATTGTAGCATTTTTAAAACTAAATCTAGCTGTTGAAACTTGTGGGTGGAGCTTCTCTGACTTCTAGATTACATGTAAAAGGGGCGGAGCTACAGCACAGGTAAAGCAGGAACCACTGATGGGTAACGCACAGCGACGTACAACAATATTATAATATCCAGAACACAAGCAAAAACTGGAATATTGCGAGAAAACATCCAGATTCCTGAGATACATCAATGTTCCTGATCATTTAGGCCTGTTAGATCAGAGTTCAGGGTGTGTGTGTGTGTGTGTGTGTGTGTGTGTGTGTATCATGCTCCCTCAGCAGTCTCCATGGTGATCAGGCGAGCCTCCGAGTGTGAAGCACCTGCACTGTAAGTGTCTCTGCAGTGAAACTCGATTTGTCCTTCAGGAAGCCGACATGTGTGTGACGTGTGAGGCTCGTGCACATGTCGTCCTGCGTGTGAGTGCAGAAGACGCAGGCGCAGCTCCTCAGGGCCACTGCAGTGTGCAGACTGTGAATGAAACACAGCCACACGCCGTTCATGTCCAGATACGGAGGAACTTCCATACTAGACGTCAAGATGAAGAGCAGCAGGAGCAGGAAGGAGCTCCAGGTGGACAGGAAGTGACACACACACACCATCAGCTGTTCAGCATTTGTTCTCCTCACCGAGTGTATGTAGTAGGCCACGCCCACCAGCATCAGCAACGACGCCCAGCCCACCTGCCGGCTCTCAGCCCCGCCGGTCACCTGACAATGCTGCAGGGTGACGTGATTGTCCTCGTCTCGCGTGAGCGGGTGCGAATCGGGGACGGTGAAGACGTACAGCGTGGCCAGAGTCCACAGCAGGGACACGGTGACGGCGTGGACGAGCGTCTGCGAGGGACAAGGACGGGGACGGCGCGCGCCCCACAGGGCCTCCAGTCCGGACAGGATGAAGACGGGCCAGTGCAGAAGCCCCTGTATGGAACACGCCGCCTGCACCAGAACACACACATGGTACTTAGTGAGGTGCAGCCCGAACACCTGAATGTCCTGCGCCAGGAGCACACAGCTGACGCTCAGGTGCAGGAGGGCGTCGCCCAGCGCCGCCGACACGTTGAACATGCCCCAGAAGCTCCGTCCCATGTGACCCTTCTGCAGCACCAACACCGCCCAGTTCAACAACGTCTTCATCCACAGAGACACCAACAGGGTCGGCATGGAAACCTCCATTACTCACACACAACATGCACACACTCACATACACTCATATACACAATACAGCGTACACACTCACACACAATATATACAAACACCCATACCTGCTCGTACCCACACACACACACACACACACACACACTCTCTCTCTCTCTGAGCAGCTCGGGAGAATCAGTGTGCGGTTCCTGGTTCACTGTGTATTTCATAAGAGACACACCTTACAACCCCGCCCCCAAACACACACACACACACACACCCACACCGTGCAACCCCGCCCCCCAACACACCCCCCCACACACCCGGACACACACACCCACCGCCCCGCCCCATCCCCCACTTTGGTGATTTGCATGTAAAGATAAGATTGTACACGTACACACATTCTTTAAGGGTAAACACTCAGGTGTGCAGTTGAGGCAGGTTAGATACTGTGCGTGTGTGTAGACTTTTCTTTACAGGTAAATCAGCCAGGCACAGGTGGGGGATGTGGTAGTGAGGTGTATGTGTGTGAACGCATGTGTGTGTGTGTGTGTGTGTGTGTGTGAAATGCATATACTTACGTTTTCCCTGCACTCTACAAAAGTTCCTGCCTCAATCTGCCTGTCCTGGAAAAACACACACACACACACACACACACATATAAAGAAATCCAGAGTCAGCACAGTCTTCTGAACGTAAATCATACATGAAAGGCGTGGCAGAATGAGCTTTTTGGGGAAGTTCCTGAAGAGTGCGTTCCTGCTTTGCTCGGCGCTCGGAGAGAGACCTGCCTGGGGGAACAGGAACACAGCTGTGCATTCGCTTTTACAGAAACATGGCTACAAACTCTGGACATCTGGATCCGATAAGAGCAGGAGTAGCGGCATTTAAAAAGCTACAAATTTAAAAATTTGGCCAATTCCATTGTCCAGTCAGAGTGGCGCTGTGTACATGTATAGATTTAAAGGCACACTCCTCAAAATCAGCCTGTTTCCTGCTGTAGCGTTTTTACACCACGCTAAAACGCCATGAGGAAACTTTCTAAAGGCCCCTCAGGGAATAATATACAGTAATGGAACCGTGTATGGCATGTCCACTGTGAAGTCTTCACCATGTTGTGTACATTTGCAGAGCAGCGTGTGTCCACGCCAGCTTGGATTTGGGTGCTAAAGGAAGTTTATTTGTGTTAGTGCCTCCTTTGATTCTCACAGCACT
Source organism: Parauchenoglanis punctatus (assembly GCA_030068025.1). Classification (NCBI taxonomy): domain Eukaryota; kingdom Metazoa; phylum Chordata; class Actinopteri; order Siluriformes; family Auchenoglanididae; genus Parauchenoglanis; species Parauchenoglanis punctatus. Next base: position 23,521,703 of record JAQQZU010000001.1, on the reverse strand, counting down.
TATTTCTCCGTTCGTTAACATTTTTACATTGTTGTTTGAAAAATCGTTGCTTTATTTTCATCTTCCGCCTCTAACATGACACTCCAGCTCACTCCTTTCACACTCTCTTTACCAGTCTGATGACTTTAATCTTTGTGAGGAATTCTGTAGTTGTTATCTGTAACTGTGTTAACATCTTTGCAAGATCAATCGATTTAATAATCCTTGTAGTTTATAAAAGATTCTCATTTTCCAGCTCTGTCGAGAGTCGTGTAAACATTAATGATTCCCAGTCTGTGTGCTTCAGGGTTAGGGCCGCTACAGTAGCTCTGAGACAAACCTCAGCAGAGCGCCTTCCACGTGTGCATCCGAGCGGCAGCGTGAATCCGGAAGGATGACAAAGGAGAAGAGAGGAAGACGAGGAACCAGTGCTGGAGATGGAGAACACGTTTGAGAACCAAATGCAGAAAGATGGAGGATCGTATGTATTATTTAGCACAGAAAAGGCAAGAGAGTGTGAATGGAAGCAGGTAGAAGTACGCTATGGGCTCCTGGTGGCCACCGTACGCTCTAATACACACCTGGAGAGGGAGGGGTGAGAGGGGGGGGTCAGGGGGCAGAATCACACACAGTGGGGCTTTAAATGTGGAACAGTGAGGCTAATTTGGTGAATTTATCTTGAACTTTAGTGACCTTTTGATTATGACTGCGGCTTTTAGAAATGTTTTGTGTCAAGCTGCTATTTTTGCTTTAGTGCCCTACATTCAAGATTCTTAAATACGCCTCAGTGAAAGGAAATAATCTTTTCCTATTCACCTGCTGTAAGTAACGAATAGAACAGTGTGTGTGGTGTGTTACAGTTAAATACCGTGCTGAGCGGCGTCACTGTCACCACCCTCACATCCCCACGTGTTTTATACCCCTTACACCGCAGCAAAATGCCAACAATTATCATTTCAGTTACTGGAGAATGACGGCTAGCCTTCGCTCCCCATGAGCATTAATGAGCCTCGGGCCCCAGCACCCTGTCGCTGGTTCAGTGGTTCTCCTTCCTTGGAGCACTTCTGGTCGGTACTAACCAACTTGGAGAACTGACTGGTCACCTGCTGTCTGATAAATCCCACCCCTTTACAGGTGCCAGTGTAACGAGATAATCAGCGTTATTCACGTCACCTCTCAGCGGATTTAATGCTATGGCTGACCGGTGCAGTGTGTGCACAGCGCCCCCTTGTGTACAATACAGCATTTCCAATATTGTAATCCAAATCTAATACAGGAAACTTGTAGATATTTACGAAACACACACACACCGAGTACACACTCCTCCCTATAAAACACCAGTAAAAGAAACAGAAACGCACATTGTAAAGAAGTTTAATTTAATTGAAGCTCATCTGTACACGCCATATTTACATTAGAGGTGTACACACACACACACACACACACACTATGCATGTTTGTAACTTGTAAATATTTCTCCTCTTGTATAAAATGTTTCTTTTTTTTTTAACATATTTATATTTCTATTTGTCAACATGAGGTAGGAGTGCAGCATCTTCATTTCATTTTCATTTTCATGCAGGACAGAAATCAAACCTTCCCAACCTCAAATCTGTATCACTGCACGCGGGCGCGCGCGCGCGCACACACACACACACACACACACACACACACACACACACACACACACAGGGGGGAAGCGATACGGTGCGGTGATCAGTACATCATGTATCATATCAAACTAAAACCAAAATAAAATCTATATAATGGAAGTGAACCATCACGCAGACGTATCGCCCCAGCTGTTGCTCAGAGTGCGGTTTGAGACACAGCCCCTGGCCAGTGCACTACTCATACTGCTACACTGCATGTGTAATGAGCTCACTGCTGCAGCTCGTGACGTCCCATCGCAGTGATGTTTCACTCCTCTCCTGTGCAGGATTTCTTGGCCGTCACACGTTTTTAAGCTAAGCCTGTTCCAGTTAGCGTGCAGCACTCGGATAAGGACACCTGGCTCTGTACAGGTCCGCCGCTCAGCGGAAAAGAAAAATAATGTTGGAATTCGCGTGCAAGACAGCGCCACCTCGTGTACAAAATCATATTTACACCTGGTCAGTAAAATCAGTTCAATCTGGAAAGAAAATGATAGAAATGTTAAATATGAGTGAAATTAAGAATTAAGACAGGAGTGTTCATAATCACACGTGAGATGATATATGGCCATAACTGATGTGATATAAATGAAGTGAGACTATTGGAAATAACATTAGTATCAAGAAATTACATTATTATTATTAGCTGTAATGACTTATAGAGAAAATTTCACGTAAATCGTTAGCTAGTGCTCATTACTAGCGGATATTAGCATGCTACCACCACCAGCTAACAGCTACGTGTCAATGCTAATGAGACAGAAAGATTGGCATATGAAGATCTCCCTTCACCATCAGCAGTCATCGCCTACCAGCCCCGCCCCTTCTATGGTGTGGTGCATGATGGGAACATACTATAACACTTGCTCCTCTGTGCACACTATCTTTTGAGTAGTACAGAAACGTGCACGTGTGATCTGGGACACATTCTTTTGTTTGTCGTCATTGTGGTGTGTGTGTGTGTGTGTGTTGGGCAGTAATTCTTAGTCTCAACATTATCACACTTTCAGTAAAATTAAAGCAGCAGGTGAAGATGTGTATTCATTTAAGGCCTTAAACGCTTACTAAACACAACTGCACTCATTAATATTCAATTTATTCTTCGGTAACTAAATAAACTTATAGTTGTATTGGTCTAAGTGTTATTCACAGGTAACAGTTGCATTGTGTGTGTGTGTGTGTGTGTGTCTGCTGTATCCCACTGCTCACACACTAACAGAGTAAGCCTCAACAATGACCAAATTAATAATAATAAAAATAATAATAATAGGATGTTGAATTATAAATCAGTCATTAAACAAAGTGTGTGTGCTCAAGATGAGAGTGCACCGCTGTGTGTGGCTGCAGGTGAGTGTGTGTGGTGGCCCCGAGGGCTGTGATTGGCTGGCGTGAGGGTTTCAGGGCTGTGATTGTCTGAGTCAGTGCTCTGAGGGCTGTGATTGGCTGAGCTGCGGATCTGCTGCTGTAGCTGAATGATGAGCAGCTCCAATTTCTCCCGAGCGTCTCTCTCTCGCCTCAGCTCATCCTGCAGCTCCTGTCTCTCTGCCTCGGCCCGCTCCAGTCTCACTCTCAGATCACACAGCTGTGGAAGGGGGGAGAGATGCAGACGGAGAGAGAAAGACACAGACAGACAGAAAGAGTTATAAAATGGTTGTTCTGAGCTGAACAGTATCATTTACATTAAAACATGCATGTGGTGTGTGTGTGTGTGTGTACCTGGGCGGTGTACTGCTCCTCCCGGCTCCGGCAGGTACAGTGTGTGTATGTGTGTCGGAGCTGTTCCAGTCTCTGCTCCAACTCCCTCTGCTCCTGTTGAACCCGCCCCAGTTTCTGAGCATGCTCAGTGTGCACCGCCTCCAGCTCACTCTGCAGCTCACTGTGCTCCACAGACAAGCGCCTCCACTGCTCCACCTCACCGTCACACACCGCCTGCAGCTCCTACACACACACACACACACACACACACACATCAGTGTTTTCTGTCATATACAAATAAGAACATGATGGACAGTCATGCAGAGAGAGAGAGAGAGAGAGAGAGAGAGAGAGAGAGAGAGAGAGAGAGAGAGAGAGAGAGAGATGATGAAAGGCTTACAATTAACGTACACTAGTAAGGGCAAAACACTGTCATTAATTCTCTGAGACAGTGTGACTGCTGTGCAGTGTTTCGTGTGTGTGTGTGTGTTGAGTGTCTGACCGTCTCGAGCTCCCTCTGTGTGTGCAGCGTAGCGTTCAGCTTCTCCTGCTGTCTGTTGTACATGTGAACCATCTCAAACACCAGCTGCTCCTTATCGTCCTCTTCCTTCCCGTCTGTTTCCATGGAGACGGCCAGGTGGGGTGGATGCGTTTCATCACTGCGGTGAAATTTCGGTTCTCCGGCAGTGGTCACGTGGACATCTGTGGCGGTAGGAGAGAAGAGTGTAAAGTTTTGTTTTTGTTCTTGTTTTCACTCGAGGAATTTGACTGGCTACAAAGAGGGATCATCTACTGTTTTTTTTTTTTTTTTAGCATGGTGCTTAGTGGGTAGTGATGTGTAGGGAGAGCTTTAGCATTGGGAAGCTAAAAGACAGTCGGGGTTTATTTGTAGCATGCAAACACTTATACTAATAACCCTGCCTTATGTCAGTTCATTAATGCTGAACACATACACCAGTGTGTGTACATTGTTATGGATGATGTCACTGTAGTGTGTGTGTGTGCTGACCGTGTGTTCTCCTGCTGTAGTGTTGTTTCAGCAGGGTTCCTAGTGTGTCCGCTCTGTCACTACCTTTCTGCAGAGATATGTTGGGTGCCACCATCTTATCATATGGGTACAGGTAGTAGCTATAACACACACACACACACACACACACACGTCAGAACGTCCAGTGTTTTTGATTTCCAAAAGATTTAATCTCATACTAATATTAATGAAGGTTCCTGTTTTTCCCTTAAGGCAGAACTGGCACTGTGTCAGTGGAAAAGGGGAACTGTATGAGGGATGGACAATGTACCTGGGATGGACAATGGAAGTAGGTCCAACTTCCTGTTTGATGTCAGGGCACAGACGAGTGAAGGCCACAGAACCCTGCGCGCCCACACACACACACACACACCCACACACACACACACACCCACCCACACACACACACACCCAGAGACAGACAGACACACCACAAAATATTACTGTGAAAGTTCTCTCTTCATTACTCATCATTTATTTATTAATTACTGTGTGTGTGTTTACCTTTCTCTTTATATCACACACCTGATCTTTGGAAGGACTGGACTTCTTCACACAGATGTCCTCATCCACAACCTTCTCACACACACACACACACACACACACACACAAAGGGATACATACTATGAACATTAATAAAGTATAACACAGATAACAGTAGCTCTGTTTACATGCAGGGTTATAATCTGTTAAAACATAAACAAGGGCTGTGTGTGTGTGTGTGTGTGTGTGTAAACGTCTGCAGCTGAAGCTTTTGACAAACGTTCAGCTCCATAACACACAGAGGAGGGGAGAGTGTGTGTCAGACTGAGACGCACACACACACACACACTGGCAGACAGAGGATGTGGTTATGGTGTCAGACGAGACAGCAGACAATGTTCCGGAAAAAGCCCACGAAGAAAATGGAGCCTGACACACACACACGCACACACGAAACAGACACACATGGAAAAACAAACAGATATGCATGTACTGCATGCACTCAGGCAAAATCTCTCTCTCTCACACACAGTGAAAGACAGACACACACACTCAGACACACACACACACACTCAGACACACACACTCAGACACACACACACACTCAGACACACACACACACTCAGACACAAAGACGAACACAAGCCGTTTCCCCATATGGAGGGGGACTTGGGTCTGGACACTGTTCGGAATCGATCTTTCACACGTCTAGCACACGGCAGGAGAACCTCCGTCTCAGGCGCATTCTCACCTACAGGAAACATTGCGTTAGGGTTAGGCGAGGGGGGCGGAGCCTGTATAGAGCATTCAGGAGGCAGGACATGACGTAAAAGAGTACGCTGTGGGTTTTGTTTACAGCACATCGGTTCATAATTTGTCTGACGAGTTCAGCGCCGCCTCTTACTGACAGAAGCGCACTGATCTCCTCCACTCTCCAGTTAGACGTTTTGTTTGGCGTCTCCGTGTAAACGACCCGCCGTCTTCACCCCAGGGTGATTGCATTCTTCCGGTTTAGGGCCAGTCACATGGCAGAAACACACCCACTCGCTCCCGGTGAATTCCCCACACAGCGAGCTGCTCAGTTCACACACTGACTCGGTCGGACATCAAACGGACGTCATGCTAGCGGGCGGGGAGAAGTCCGTTTAACGTCCCGTCCAGCTGGTTCCAACATCTGCATCCTCACACACATCCTCTGGGTGACGACTAGATAAGTTCAGGGGTGCAGTGCATGTGTGAAAGTGAGTACACACACACACACACACACACACAGAGACATGTCTTGCTAAGACGCTCTGCAGTGCTTCAGGGGGACGACAGAATGGTTTAATCCAGCTGTGTGATGACATCATCCAGCAATGTTCCTAAAAAAATTCTCTCAGTCCCTTCGTCTCTCTGTTCGCTTTTTAACTTCCGTTCCCACTTTCACAGAAACCTTCCTCATCTTGGGGTGTGTGTGTGTGTGTGTGTGAGAGATGAAACCAGGCCGATGGTGGCAGTGAGACCCGAGTGCGTCTGTGACTCACAGCAGCAGTGTGATGAAGTCAGACAAGTTTCCCCCAACACTGACTCACACTCAGATTGCGCGCATGTGTGTGTGTGTGTGTGTTTGTGAGAGAGAGTGTGTGTGTGTGTGTGTTTCCCATCAGTGACTGGATTAATCAATGATGTCACAGTCAGTCGTGTAAATGCTGTGTGTGTTCGTTATCAGATTATTCCAAACACAGACAACAAGACAGAGAAAATAAAACACAAACATACAGATGGCGTGTGTGTGAGGTCAGATGATTCTGCATTGGTCATCATTAGTGTTAATTACTTACACACACACACACACACACACACAACAAGAGACAGACAGATGTACAAGGACAAACAGATAGTCAGACACAAACAGACAGGCAGACAGATAAACAACAGGTTGATTCAGCATTACGGTTAATCACACACACACACACACACACACACACACACGCGTGCACACACACCCCCTTCCTTAACCTTTATGGCTGTAACTTACTGACAGTCAGTACAGCTGCAGACGCTTAATTAGTGTGTGACCCCACCGTGACCAAGCAAGAGAACTGTTTTCGTCTACAGAGCGCCCCCCCCCGCACACACACACCTGCTGGGAAAGCACACACACACACACACACACACACACCTGCTGGGAAACTGGGTCAGCTGCGGTTTATGAAAACAACTCTACAGAACAAATGCAGAGTCAGACGTCTCTCTCACTCTCACTCACACACACTCTCATGCACACACACACTCTCATGCACACACACTCTCATGCACACACACACTCTCTCATACACACACACACACTCTCTCATACTCTCATACACACACACTCTCTCATACACACACACTCTCTCATACACACACACTCTCTCATACACACACACACACACACTCTCTCATACTCATGCACACACACTCTCATACACACACACACTCTCTCATACACACACACTCTCTCATACACACACACACACACACTCTCTCATACACACACACTCTCTCATACACACACACTCTCTCATACACACACACACACTCTC
>JAQQZU010000001.1:23459094-23476134 GCA_030068025.1 Parauchenoglanis punctatus | reverse complement strand
ATGCCTAGGTGCTTGAAGTTATACACCTGTGGCCATGGAAGTGATTGGAACACCTGAATTTAATTATTTCGATGGATGAGTGAATACTTTTGGCAATATAGTGTATGTGTATATATGTATGTATGTGTGTGTATAGTGCTCTAGAGAAAGCCTCCCTTTAGAGTTAAGTTTTACACTGCCCCCTGGCATTACAGGTGCAGCAGCTCAAAAAGATTAATTGTTAATTTACACCCATTCTGTATTTGATGCCTACAACACAGCCAAAAAAGTTGGGACAGGGGCATGTTTACCACTGTGTTACATCAACAACACTCAGTAAGCGTTTGAGAACTGAGGACACTGATTGTTGAAGTTTTCCAAGTGAAATTCTTTCCCATTCTTTCTTGATTTATGACTTCAGTTAATGGGTATCCATTGTTGTATTTTGCGCTTCATAATGTGCCACACAGGTCTGGCCTGCAGGGAGGCCATTCTAGTACCCACAATCTTTTCCTCTGAAGCCACTCTGTTGTAACATGTGCAGAATGCAGTTTGGCACTGTCTTGCTGGAATAAGCTGTTTCCTCTTTAGCCTAATTTAAGGATCAAGGCTGCAAGAAAATGTATACCATTTTAGACATTAAGACAAATGAGGATTTTTGTGGTGGGGCCTCTAACTCATCAAGAATGACACTGTATGAAACTTAAATGAAGCTCGACAGCAGAACTACACCCTGAAGGCATGAAGAGAAATATGTATATTGCTTAGTCATTACTGTAGCTGTAGTTTCATGATAAAGTTGGAATGGCGCATTCAGTGATTAAACAATAAAAAAGGACCATGACAAAAAAGGGTTTTTGTGATTACTGAAATCAAAATAGATCTGGTCAAAGAATTCATGAGATGTTTGTGTCATGTCTAATCCTGCTCACTCAGCTCAATCTTCTCACTCTGTTCCAGAAAACAGCACAAACTTCAATTCCCATGATCCTCACCATTCAAACAACATTGACTCCTCGCTCATCCTGTCTGCCTCACTGGACTACTGATTAGCTGCAGGTGCAGATCATTCACACACACACACACACACACACACACAGGACTGGCTTTATAATCTGTTCACTCACACTTTGACTTCGCAAAGCAATAGTTAGGCCCTCTTTGTGACACTAGCGTGTTTGATTTACTGTGTATGACTCTAGTTTGTTTCTGGGTTTACTGATTATCTGCCTACACTAATCTGTTTGCCTATTCACGTGTCCTCTGCCTATTTGTGGATATTGATTCTGCCTATCTGCTACAGTCTGTTTGTCTGCCTGTTTCTCGATATTGTTTCTGCCTCACAATTCTGTACCTCTTCCTAAACATTTATTAAACACTGAATACCGCACCTGCATCCTCTCCAGAGTCTGTTCATGACAGAGTACACCAATCTGTAGCATGCTTAACTACAACAGCAGTAATTTGATGCAGAGAAGAGAGAATAGAAATTGTCAAACTGTCTTTTGATTTTGTTATATTGTATTACATTTGACAGAAGAGAAAAAGTTTCCATTTCCAATTCAATTTGAATTTTCAATTTTATTTGTATAACACTTTCAGCAACAAACATTGTCACAAAGCAGCTTTACAGAAGTTTATATATTCTGAATATAAACTTATGAATCTTTACATTTCTCTCTATATATCCATATCCCTAATGAGCAATGATGACAAGAGGAAGAAACCTGGAGAGGAACCAGACTCAAAAGGGAACCCATCCTCTTTTGGGTGGCACTGGATTGTGCGATTACAACACACTTCTGTGACTGTGTGTTATATGGTCAAAAAAGTAGTTACATAATTCAATATAGCTTTAACATAAAGTCTTTTCCATCTCAGCTGAGTCACTGAGGGAGATTCTTCATGGTAATCTACGTCCTATGCCATGTATAGCAGAACCGCTCATGTCAACAGCAGTCCAACGCCATCTTCACAGTTCTAGGTATATGTTGAGACAGTTCATATGGTGCCATCCTCAACAGGAGTAATTGGTTTCCAAGTGATGGCTCAAACAAGAAGTAGGATATCAGGAAGAATCAGGCAGGTCCGGAAAGAAGGGGGTCAGGATCAGTGGTATCATTGGTCACTGCTATCATTTTAGTCAGAATGATAATTTTTCAGGCTTAAAGGTTTTTAAACCATATATTTTTCCTGCAATTTTAAGTGAAGTGCTTCTGTTATTAAACATAATTTTACAGTTTAGTAGTTTTTAACGAATAAATATCGGCTGTGTGTTAATACTATCTGATTCTCAAGGTTTCTGTACCGTATTGGGGGGAAAAGTGGTATTGTGCCATCTATTGCGCTTTTATTTTTTCAGTTCAAGAAAATGTATTGTTCTGTTTTAATTGTGTGTTTAGTTTTTAATTTGTTAACTTAATAACCCAACCCTGATCCAAACACTAAACAAACATTCACCTGGAGATCAGTACACTTGGCATGAAGCTCTGGAATTTGTCGCACTGCTGTTCTGTGGTTCTACAGGTTGATTATTTTTAGCTCAGGTAGTTACAGTGTGCATTTTTTGTTAGCATTTGACAATTTTTTTTTATAATTTAAGTAGAATTTGAACTTCGTAACAAATGTACAAAACTAGATTTTGGACTGTTCATCCTGTCACGCTTAATATTATTACTTTGCTAAACAAGCATCTATGTTGATTAAAGCATTTTCCATCCATTTTCAACAAGTGTCTATCAACTGCACCAGAACAAATGCTTGACCTCGGTGGCTGGCCAAGTGTGACAATATAGGATCAATATTGTGCCAAATTATCTCAGAATAAACATCAATGACATGTCAAGCATCACAACACAATATTTGCCATATCGCTCAGTCCTTATGACCATAAGTTACTTCTGATTTATTACCTATAATTTCAGTTAAAAATAATAATGTGTATGGGAGTGAATCATTTTTGAAGTGTTATTAAGCAGATATGTAAATCATTTAATCAGAAAGCAAGAAAATAATAGCCAGCTAAAGATACCAGTTTGATCAGCATGGACAGAGAATGTACAAAAGAAAGTGTTTGAGTTCATTCTAAAATTTTTCCATGTTATCATTGCTTTCTATGGTTGCCAAGTCAGTGTGGTTGGCTCAGCAGTGAGCCTGGTTTACCCTGTTGGATCAGAGTGCAGTTACAGGTGATGGACAGAATGGACAAACTCCTGTGAACAATTTTTTTTGTTAAAAACAAAAAAAAAACACCCACATTGGTGGAAAGTGGCAGGTGGCTAATTTCAGTCCCTGGTGTGGCATATTTTTTATTTTGCATGTGTATCAATATGAACTCATACAGTAGAAGGTGTTGTTGGTTTTGGATTTTTTTTGTTTGTTTGTTTGTTTTTTTCTCTTTTAGCTGTACCCGTTCACTTAAATCAGAGCTGACCTGCAGTCAACCAAGCAGAAGCCACACTTGAGTCAATTGAAAACAAGCTCAACAGATGAAACAGGTGAATTCAGGTGTGGCTCCCGCTTGATTGGACTGAAAACCTGTACCCACACCGACTCTTTGCGGATGAGACTGGACACCCATGACTTAATTTAACTGATTGCCTTATTATGACTTGGTACGTTTCTTTATTCTAATCAGTTTAGCGTGTTGTATTTTCACGGTTGTTGGGAGCAATTTCTAGGTGTTAGTTGTTTCTTGTCCCTGTGATAGTTTTAACAATCATGTCATTCAGTTCAGGTGGTGTCACAAACCTCCATCTCCGTCAGATGGTCTGTCTGATCATCTCTCTACTTTCCATCATGCTGGTCGTTCCAATCAATGAAACAATATTGTTTCAATAATAGAATTGTACAGTCTCTTTGATTAGCTGATGTCAAACCTTCAGAACTATACTCCAATAAAAATGGTGTTAACTTTCTTTATGTCTAACTTTACCTCACTAATTGTTTTAACTATTTTAAAATGACCAAAGAGCTCAAAAACTCTACTTCAGGTGAAATTGTGCTTTAAAAAACTTGCTAACCAGGATGTCCTATAATTTTGCTTTCAAAATGACTGTTTAGGTTAAATATAATTTGATTACCACTGAAACTGTGTTTCAATATTGAAATATTGATAGAATTACCATTATTTTTATTTCAAGGAAAAAGTTACCTCATGGAAAAATTCAATGAACATAAATCGGCTAATACAAGGAACATATTAGCTAGCTTAGCCCGCCCTCTTTGCTTAAAATTTCTGCTTAGTGATTGGAATTTTGGCTCTTTTCATTGAGTCGACTCTTTAGGCTCGCAAACGGCTCGTTGTTATTTCCTTTATCTAAATCGATAAAGTTTGCGATGTTGTGAGCAGTGATTGTTGTTCTTTGCACAAGTATCGTTGTAATCGTTTTATTAAATATTCTTCTTTATACTGAACTAAATAGCCTAGCATTTTATTTTATAAAGTCTATTAAAAGTGGTTACATCAGCAAGGAACTGCAAATATGTATGGAGAATTACATCAAGCATTCCTGCATTCACATTATTTATATTTTTAATGTTGTGTTTGCACTTCAAGATTTATTTTAATTTATCCTCATAACTGATCACCTTCCCTAATACAAACAGTAGAAATGGATCCAAATGGTAAAGCAATATCAGTTTAGCCCGAATCATGATCATTATTTAACTTCGTTTCTTGTTACTGCATGTTTTTCAGTGTGGCATCTGCTATAAAATGTCTTCTCTTCTGTAATATAATGCTTGAATATTTACAGAATATAAATGCTGTATAGGATACAGGAATTTCCTATATATTTCTATATTTAATATAGGAAATCTATAAATGAACACAAGAACCTGTTGTTCAGTTCACACATGAAGCTATCATCACATAATTATATCATGACTTTATTCATAGAAAATTAGACGTTATTTTGTGGCATATGTGCCATAATATAAATTGGGGGTTCCCTTTCATTTTGCTTTTATCTGCTCTTTTACATGCTATTATATGCATTTTTTTTTTATGGCTATAAAACCTTAGAACATTTCCCCAAACCCCCACAGAGGATTCAGATTGTCATCATTTGTGTTTTTTATTGCAAATGGACCATTTAGGAAAGGAATTTGTGTAAAATACCCGATAACACAATATTACTAATTGAAATGAATGGCAACATCCAATTTATTATAATAAATTATAAATAAATGTTAATTTCATCCATTTAACAACACAACAGCTCTTGTGTATATTCATTTCCTCTTGAACTGCCTACATGTGCAGGAGGGAAGCAATTATTCAATTGATCTACAACTAGGAAACCAACTGCAGAGGAGACCATCCTATTCCTAGTTACACCAGCACCCGCATGCCCAGTGTATGTGAATGGTCATGTGATATTCGTTTTCCGGTATGAACAAAAGCACTCATCTGGGCAGAGATCATGTTCATTTAAAAAAAAAAAACAACAACCCTGTCTCCGCTGTTTTTTCTCTCATGCTGTTACTCTGTAGAATAGATGAATGTATACGCATGCTGTGATTCTCTAACAATGAAATGTGTAGTCATTGCCAAGCTGTTGAGGTAGAAGCAGAATAAAGCAAGATAAAGCACTCCACTTACAGTGTTTGTTATAAATACCAGTCTATCAGTCCAGTCTAACTGGATTTTCATGAAATCACATACTGTTGGAACAATTCATTAACAATTTATGAATAACTTTGTTTGTGGAGAATTGAGGCCCAATGGGATTAGTGGATTAAAATAATAATGTGATGATTTGCACACGATATGGGATACGGAATCACATAGAAATTGTGATATATGGAGGTACCAAACATAACAGGTACTACTATATATGCCTTTCGGTGCCTGAGTGAAATTAAAAATGAAAACACTTAAGGTTCTTTATGCCACATACAAATTAATGCAAAAAAAAAATTGTTCACTCTGTCCATCACCTGTAACTGCATTCTGATCCAACAGGGTAAACCAGGCTCACTGCTGAGCCAACCACACTGACTTGGCAACCATAGAAAGCAATGATAACATGGAAAAATTTTAGAATGAAATACAGAGACATTTCATTTCCAGCAATTGAATTGGACACTACAATGACTGCAATAGCTGCCGCTGGTCCTTTTAAATCACACCACTTGGAAGCATGATGAAGTAGGCTTCCCCAGAGCTCGAATAACTGAGATTGACATCAACAGTGTGGCCCAATAGACCTGAGTGGTTGGTTTGATAATTCATGTACAAGCACATATACCTTTGCGTGTTTTAATGGCAAAAAACAACATATTATTGACTTTGCCATCTTGTCAGTAGAGAAGTTTGTCTAATGAAAAGAATTCTGACCTGTGACCCAGCTGAACTGGCGCAGAGTCAGTAGGCCAGGTGTGTAGACCAAGGAGGGGATGTAAACAGGACTGCAATGACCTTGTGATGTATTTACAAAAACAATTGCAACACATTTGTAAGGCCAACAATCAATTTAAATATGACAGTGTGTACAAAGCGTGAAAGGTCACATGATCCTCTTGTCTGATGGTACACGACGATGAAGATGTATGTAAAAATGAGTGATTGTGTAAATCAAACACAAACCAACAATCCCAACACTCTTGCAGTTACACACAGAATTTTTTATTTTTCTCCTCTACCAGTAAGCCAAGGTGACTGAACTATAGATGATGTGTTACTTGTCTGAGGTTCTTCTTCTCAAATTCAGCCTTGACTTGCTGAAACTGAAATCCTCAGCTTTATATTTCCATTCATTCCTATTCATATCAGTCCAGCTTGACTTGATGTCGAAACTCTCCACATGTGGCTCCTCTGTCCTGCCACTGTGTACACCCTCACCCTTCTCTGTATCCTCCTCCTCCTCCTCTCTCGTTCCCACACATGCTTCATCGCCCCATACACCAGCACGCTCAGCACCACAGCACCACCAAAAGACAAGAGAAGTGTCCCTGTGAGCAGCATGTGTGATGAGGCCAAGCACAGCAGCACGGTGGCACCACTGAGCATCAGCACCAGGCCGGTGGTTAGCAGCAGAGATGGATCAACGCTTCCACCGCTGCGCAACTGTGCGATGCGTCTCCAACTGCGCACACATCCCATGTCCTGCACGGCCGAGCTAAGCAACTGTTTGAGCACAAGTATCAGGGCAAGGATGCAGAGGATGGAGCCCACCATGAGGCGCCACACAGCTGAGGATGGCGCCGCAGAGCTGGCTGAAGACAGGAGCACCACACCGCACGTCCCGAGGCTGAGCACCAGAGCAACAGAGGAGGTGTAGCAGAGCAGAGAGATGCATGGCTCTCCAAACCACCACAGTTCCACCTGATCCTCAACATCCTGCTGCAGGAACATGAGCCCAGACATCTTATAAGCGGCTTACACACCTCATACTGTGGGATTAGGAGCAGACATTAAAGTAGAATTACATGTGGACTTAAACAAAAGGTCACTCCAGGACCTCCTATCTCATTTTCATTATTTTTAATATTTTGTAATATGTCATGGTAAAATACTGAGTGATGGAGTGGTTTGATGAAGCTGGGTTGAAGTTATATAAGTTGATTATTTTCCTATAACAGCACGCCTGGAAGTGTTTTATTCCCCTTATACCACAGCTATTTACCAGCAATTCAATAAAGAACAACATTCAATGTTGTGGAACCTCCATGAAACAAGTTATCTCCTGTTCTTTCTTATGTTATAGTAGGTATAAACAATCGTTTCCTTACAAGCCTCTCTTTACTCTCTTTCTTAAAGTTAATTAGACAAAAAAAAAAACACAGCTTGTCATGTTACAGAGAAACGACAAAGAAGCGTAAACTCCTGTCCTGAAGAAGTTGGAAAACTAAGAGCTTTAGCGTTGTTATAAAACACTTACACTGGAAACTCCTTCTATAAACTTTACCATATTACACATTTTTGAATCTGTGTATGTGTAACATCCACCGTACACGTCCCTTTGAATGAGTTGTTACTACAGAAACCATAACAGATTAGAACAAGCTCATTAATGTAAACCCGCACTACTGTCAGAGCTGCTGTTATAGAAAATTAATCATCATCTGACCAATCAGAACTGAGAAACCAACAGCTGTGTTGTATAATCACACAGTGAATAAATTCTAAATGACATTCTTGTTCATTCATTTCTTGTTATAGTCTCTCCTCACCTTCTGACATTCCTTCTTCAGATTAATCATTCGTTCTGGTCCGTTTCCTCTTCATTAAAATCCAAGAAATTTCCATGCATTGGGATTTTATGCATACAGTGAGGTTTAGTTTCATCTAAATTCCTGTTTTTATAGGTTAAGTATAATGAAGATTAAATACACTTTACATAATATAAAGCTGAATAATTTTTTTATATTAAATTCAGACTTAACACCCGTCTTGTCCTCTTTTCTTCAGGACCATCCATGATATATATGTCACCACCTCTTCCCTTTCGTGGTCCATGAACAGTGAACACACACACACACACACACACACACACACACCCACCCACACACACACACAGATGGCTTTCAGGGCTGCAGGACAGCGGCATGGTCATGGAGCAGTGAGGTCTGACAGAGTATTGTAGGGAACACAATAGACAACGTAGAATAAGACGCCGCATACTGGATTGGCCTCGCTGTCACACTGTGCGCATAAAGGCCATTTTGTTTGTGTGGTGATGATGTCATCCACGTGATCTAATCTTCTCTCCAGTGTCAGTGCTTACACTGATAACCATGGCATCACTGAGTCTAACATCACTTATAGTCTGGAATAGTACTATAATACTCTGATTTAATTATAATGAGACAAACTATTCTGAAACACATTCACACACTTTATATAAGAACAAGGTTTACACAAAACCCAGGACATGAACAAGAACTGGTGTCAGACTTAATTTTTATTAAATGTGTGTATGTGGTGTAGTGAGTGTGTCTACAATAAAATCCCCAGTGTTGAATTAACACCTAAAGTGTTGAATTAGCTGCTCATTTGAGTCCAGTTGGGCTGAAATGGACTCTGAAAAAATGAATTCAGCACTGGGGATTTTACAGTGTACATGGTGTAGTGAGTGTGTATGTGGTGTGAAGATTGTGTATGTGGTGTAATGAGTGTGTATGTGGTGTGAAAAGTGTTTATGTGGTGTGAAAAGTGTTTATGTGGTACGGGCGGGTAGTTTGATGTTGCTCGGCAGGTTCGGCAGGACGAAGCTTTCATCCTGACCTCGACCTTGACCTAGTATTTCCTGCTTGAGCCGCTGGATCTCAAGGCGCTGCTGCTGGATGATGCGTTCAGCCTCACCCTCAAAGTTCAGCCGTGACGCCTGCGCGGACGCCGCTGCCAGAATAAATGGAAACCTGATTTATACAGGTTGAATAATGAAATAATATTCAGAACAATGCAGAGCTCAACCTTAAATCCGATTCATACCAGAGCGCTGTTGAATTCTGCATTGTGATTGGTCAGAAGATGTTGATTAATTTTCTATAACAGTAGCTCTGACAATAGTGCGGCTGCAGATCACAGGTTTATTTATGATTAATGAACTCGCACGGATATTAAAATTAATTATTGTGAATTTTTCAGTAAATTATTTAACATTGAATTGAAACGAACTGAATTTATTTAAACATTTCAAAGAGGAACAAAACACTTCAAGATGTGCGGTTATAGAAAAGCAATCAACTTTGAGGTGGTGACAGCAACTCGGTGGTTTATATATAACTATTATGTATGATAAAACAATAACAGACATTAAATTGTGCTCTGTGACTCACACTTGATGCTCGTTGTACTCTTGGACTTGTTATTATTGAAGCCTCTCTGGGTTTCATAGTCGTGGATCTGCGCTCGCGACAGCCTCAGCTCTGTCCGCAACTCATTAATCTCTTTGATAAGGGAGACGTTCTCCTACAGCACACGCACACAGAACATCAGACCGATCACGCAAACATGGTGTTCATGTTCATTTCACTAGGGTGTGTGTTAATATGAAGATTTTTTAGCAATACAACTGCAAAAATGTATGTCAATAAATGCAATACAGTATTTTAGCCGTAAACATTTTTTATTTAATCGATCCCAAAAAATGTTTTATATTTTGTTCAGCAAAAATATGAAATAATAGGTTTTTGTTGGAAAATAAGTTATATTATTACTTATTATTATTATTCCAATATGGTACAAGTAGGGCTGAGAAAATTTAAGAAATAATCAATTCATTAATTGGTTTTTAAATTAGAACAGCTGTAGTAAATACACTGGTATACAGGAACTGAGCTTCTTTAATACACAATTGTGAGATCAAACCTGAGGAAAAAACAGGTACATGTAGCTTGTGGCACTTGTTGTGTGGATTTTCCAGCATTTTTTCCTGTTCCAGTATTTCTAACGGTACCTAACACTAATCTTCATTCTCGGATGACTAGACAAAGTAAGCTACCTGTTCTAGCTACATGGACTCACCAGAGGTGCCAACAATCTCTGCTACTTCCTTCCAAGCTTTATTTTGCTTCCTGATGTCTCTATGTACATTTAATGAGAGATACATACATGACAAGATGAGATGAAACCATGGTTGTTAGTTTTTCTTCCATTTTTGCAGGAACTATCCGCAGCTAGGAACTAAAGTTGTGAGCAGGGAACTGAAGAAACACGAGACCACACGCGCCATAGGATTGGTCCGTGGAATCATTCGAGACCATCATTTGCTTTTTACAACATCACACATTATTTGTATCGAATCAAGAAAATCTTAAATGTTTCTTGTCTCTGATATCTGTGTGCTTTATGTCATGGATGTAGAAAATTTTGCTGGTGTGAACACAGGGTTGGATTATATACTGCATAAATTGTAAATCAGTCGGTTTATTCATGACCTCTAGCTTCTGTGGGTTTCTAACGTTTCCCTCCTGTTCATCAATGACACACGCAAAAACTGTATGAGTTAAAATTAGCACCCTCTTGTGGAATATTCGTGGCATTGAAAATGAGTTAGTGAGTTACAAACCCAGTCGGTGTGTTTTGTATGAAGTGAAATCCAACCTTCAAGAGCTTGATGTTCTTTGCTTCATGTACTTTGATGTCCTTTGCCAGACTCCTTTTGAGTGACTCCATGTTCCTTTCCATGTGCTCCCTCTGTCTGCTGTACTCTCGCTGGACATCAGCATCTACTCCCACTATCTCCACCTGTCACAGTCACCATACTCAGGCAGGTGTGAACATACCGGGCTCTGTGAGTGTGTGCATGTGTGTGTTCATCTCACCACATCTGACTGTTGGACGTAGCGCTCATAGATCTGTCGAATGCTTTCCTTCAGCTTCCTAGGCTCCTGAATGAAGCCCACACAGTTGTGAAGATCGGTCTTAACCCTGTGTAGTACAGCTTCTCCCTCTCTGACCTGAGGGGGAAAGGCACACGACAGTCAGCACTGTAAAACTGTTGATGATCTGTTGTTAAATTCAAAATAATTATCTGACTCATCAAAAATATATTCATAACAATCCTGACTTTGAGATTTTACGGATCAATATCAGTAGAATGCAGGAAACATAACCAAACACTAAACATCTAGTATAGTTTGAAAAAATAAAGTTAAGAAATATGACAGAAATGCTCAGAAATCACAAACACAAATCTACCGAGGTGTGAGAATGGAACACTTTTATTGTTTGGTTTAACGTTTTATACCAGCAAGCGTGTTGTGACGTTCGTCTCCGCCCCCTAGAGGTAGACTGCGATACGCCACGCCGGAGTCTTACACTGGCGCATGCGCGGAAATAGAGTGACGGCTTTTTTCGCTTCTTTTGTGCCAGTGTTGTCAAGGAAATGGGTTTATCTTGCATTATAATTTTAGCCACACAGTATTCACACCATCTTGTTGGATTTCTAACATATTTCTCTTCTGGTTTACGAGTTAATTACGTTACTGCTCATCTAACACGTTTAACAAACTCCCATCATGCACCTCAGCAGAGACATAAAATGTAAATCCTGAGAAATTCAATTATTTATTAGTTATTAAATTTGGGTGATTATTATCTTTTGCATACATTTAGCGTGTGTGTGTTCACGCCTGTTCCAGAAAATACGTTGTGAGAGGCCACATGTTGTATAACGGATGTCTGAGGCAGCATTAGCAGCACGTATAGCCTACTGGCTAGGGTATGATACAGTTATACCTAGCGCAAGGATGACACGCAAAATCGTGAAACGTTTCCATGTTTAATTTTACCCTAACCCTGGTCCTCTCTCTAATGACACCAATTGTATTAACATTAAAACAACATCAAACAAGAGTGAATCATTAGCAACTAATAACCTTAAGCCTAAAACCTTGAAATATAAAAAATCAATTAAATCTGCCCACACAGCCCAGAATGAACAAGACGTCATACAAATAATCCAGTAAGAAAAAAATATATATACAAAAGACAGGAGTTAAAACTGAAACAGTGAAAAAAGTAGCATCTTATGCTTGGGGTACTTTGCATTACTGCCCCAAGCACAAGAAGGTTTTAAGGTTACATCACCAAAATTTTGTTTTGGCTCTTACATTCATATTTACCGCTATTTAAAATAAGCTATTTTTTGCTGTACACTGGATGTGAGTCTTCTAACGGCACCAATTTCACAATAGTTTTGATAATCATATTGATAATGATAATAATAATTATAATATAGCTACAAGCAGCAATATGCAGGGTCCAAGCACTCTTCACCAACAGAACCACCAGTAACTAGTTCTTCCCAAGTTACCCAGAACACTAAAGAGTCCACAGATGAACCTAAATTTCATCACAGTCATGTAGTGCTAAACCTGGGAAATGCCTGTAAAAGCTGATTGGCTGATGTCCAGTCCTCATTAGAAGTCCACTTAAAGATTACTACAAAATCAAAATTCAGCCACAGTTAAATCCACAGCTACAGTTAGGGATTCACATACCTGTGAATGTCTGAAAAATTCACTCAAATTCATTGGTCCAGAGATAAAAAAAAAAAAAAAAATCTGATGTTATTTGACACCTTTCTGAGAAAGCTTAGCTATTATACTAATGACAATAATGATAGAGACGCCCAAACAAACCCTCTGCATCTCTTTCTGCCTCTCCTTATGCATGGCTTTGAGCTTCAGTTTTAGCTCAGAGATGGTAAGCTCCAGCTGAGTGCTCTTCTTATGGAACTGTTCCAGTTCAGCCTCCATCTGAAACAACAGCATCCTCTGATCAGTCATAAATACCAAGTATGTGATATTAGTATGCAATATTAATTACAAAATAAACTATACATATAAATTATATTATTATTATTATTATATACACTAATATAGCAGTATAAACATTTATATTTCAGTTGATATTGATGCCTCCTTAGTCCAGACCGTTTTGGTGACTCTGTGGTTGATCATTTCCACTTCATTTTGGCTTTTAAACTGCAGTTTGCACCTTAAACATATACCATACATGCTGTATATCTGCCCTTGTGTGACTGTGTAATTCCACACTCCTCACCTCATGGACCTGCTCCTTCATCTCCTTCACTTCATTCTCTCGAGGCTCAATTTGCTTCTTCAGTTCGTTGACCTTGTAATCCAGCACAAATTTGAACTTCTCCAGTTCCTCGTTCTTCTTCTTAAGATCATAAATGCGGTTTTCCTACAAAGGAAAGATATCCCTCTTATTACACTGTCCACTATCTTACATAATGTCTGCATTACACCAGCGAACTCATGAAGAACTCTACATTGTACAGCTATCTTACCATACATGTATCTTATTGTTTCACTCAAAAATCAACATAGATATTGCTTATGACTCCAGAATTATTGGAATCCTTTCAAAACACATTTATTAACATTTCTTAACCTTTTGAAAGTATATCATTGAGGGGTAAGTCAACTTTTTTCTCATTTTTAAATTACCCTCACGCTCTAGAAACTCAGTTGTTGCTTTCGATGATGTCTACTTTCCCTGGGGTGCAAACTTGAGGTTGCAGACATGTCAAATTAGTTTCTCATCCATCCAAACACCAAAACAAAGAACATTCAATATAAAAGAGATTTTCTTTTATCTTTGGATTTTGAGATATCTATGAAGTTAAAATGGAGCAGAGTAAATCATAAATTGAACAATTATTTGGAATATTCTGTACATATTTATTAAAAAGTGTCTCCAAATTTGTTACACATTTCAGAAGTAGTCACAAATGCCACATAATAATTGGGCCAAGGTGCCAATAATTTTATCCCCCCCAAAATACACTACTTTTATACATATTATATAAAAAATAAATCAATAATGATGACTAATATTGAAGCTCAAAAGACACATTGCATATTTCTTTAGATTAGATCGCCCTTTTTCATAAAGGGTGCCAACATTTATGGAGTTGACTGATTTTTTTTCTTGAGAGAATATCGTAAATCACAGACACAAGCTGATATTTACGCAAGCCCTTCTCCCTTATGTTCGGTTTGCTAATTAGTAATGAAAGACTTTTTTTGAGCTCCACCTTGTCCTGGATGGTCACATCTCTCTCCTGGATTTCCCTCTTCAGTCCCATGATGTCCTTCTCCAGAGCTTTGATGATGCCATGCAGCTTCTGCTGCTCCACCTTCAGCTTTTCAATTTCCAGGTTGCGGTTGTCGATCTCCCTCTGCAGGCTGGTGAACTGCAGCGACATGCATACATGTTAATCCATTGTCACACAGAGCATGTGAACTAGAACGCTGCGTGGTGTGGGGCGGATACGTTAGCATGGCTGCACACCTTCTTTTTCATGACTCTCGTCTCTCCGTTGAGCTTTAAGTTGGTCTCCTTTTCCTCCCAGAGCTTGCGTTCATATTTGACGCGGATGTCATGGAGCTCGACATCGCCGTCTTCCTCTATCTGCATCTTTATTTCCTCAAATTCTCTCAGCTGCTGCTGAGACTCGTCCTGACACTGACGAGTCGAGATAAAAATAGGCACATAAATCTCATGCTTCATTATTCTTAAGGCAACAATTTCATATTTTTCTTTACTGATGCTACAAAATATTATGATTTGATTCCATTCCATTTCACATGTACCAGTCGATAAGTTACTAACTTTGTTTATAATCTGGGGCAGGCCTTCACTTAGTGATGTAGGGGCTGCTTAAGGAGCATTTTAAAAGTTTTTTTTCAAGAATCAGAAGAAGTTATTTGGGTGACAATATATTTACAGTCAGGAACGGATGAGGAACAGAAGTGAAGGGTTCGTCAGCAGGACTTCCTCACCTGGCCCAGCTCGAGCACCTTCTCCTGCAGCTTGGCCTCATAGAACCGCGTCATGTCCTCCAGGGCATCCACATGACCATCCTCCAGGTCGCGCAGCTTCTCCTCATAGCTCTCCTGCATCCTCTGCAGTTTCAGCTGCAGCTCCTGGTGCTTCTCATACTCCAGCATCAGCTTTTGGTTGTTGGTGGATTCTGAGGACAACTTTGTCTTTAATCTCATGCTTTCTTAGTGCACAGTGTTAAAATACAGCATGGTGTTGCTTATTATTAATATTAGACTGTCATAGTGGAAAAAGAGGCAGAGCCATCAGAGACCACAGCAGTTTGGCTTTTTTTTAAAGGCTGACTCTTACAAATGTAAACTGAATGTTATGAGGTGGACGGTTTCTGCTAATTATGTGAGATACCAGTCATTTCTGTTAGCTCTACACACTTAAACAAATTACAACCCGGGGGATCTTCAATTTTTCCTATCGGAACAGGTTTCTCAAGTCACTTTCCCTGGGGTACAAATTCGAGGTCGCACACATGTAACATTCCATTGTGAGGAACCCTTTCTGAAGGGGAAACATTCTGTTTTTGGGAACCTTTAAGAGTTCCCTTTGAGAGGCAACCTAAGAATCCTTACGGAATGCAAAAAGATCCATCTAGTATGGAATGCGTGGTATGTGGAATGGTATAATATTTATGTTTGCATCATTTTTTTATTATAAATCTGAATGAAATAAAAATGGAGGCAGAATTTAAGCAGGCATTTCAGGTTAAAAAATAAATGCTGTAAACTCTAGAGACCAGACTTATAAACAGGTTGCTGTAGTAAGAGTGCTGTGAAATGTACAAACACACATCTGACCTGTGGTGAGTGTATTTACCCAGATCATGCTGCTCTTTAGTGTGTTTCTCTATAATGTCCTTTAGCGCCCCCTGGTGTATGACCTCCTGCTTCTCCCTCTCTGTTTTCAGCACCTGTAGTGTGGGATACAGTATAAACAACCCAAATATTGTTTATTTTCCACCATTCATCAAAATATAACTTTTCCATTACACTACATTAATTCAATATTTTTTTAATACATTAAAATCAGACGAACCGATTAAAATCTAAAACTCTGATATTATATCTTTTATTTAAATGGTAACACATGTACACTCCCAACACAGAGTGTCAATTTTCCAGTCTCTTACTGAGCAACATCTGATATTAACTCACTGCCAATATCAAGATAAGTGCTTGACATGCTAAATATGGTTACTTACAAAGAAAAACGTGTAATCATTGAATCAGTGATGTTTTCTGTAAGGAAACGTTTATAGATGCAGTCTGCAGTGTCAGTGCTTTGGAACAGTCAAAGGTAAAGCTTTAACTTTAAGTTTCATGATGCCTGCTCAAAAAATTGTCACCCCCAGTCTTGCTAATATGTTTGTGAATCAGGAAGCTCTGACCTGGTTTTGGGCTGTAAGAGACTCTGTCTGCTGGATGAACTTCTCTGTGAGCTCCTTGATCTTCTCATTGTAGTTCATGTCCTTAAGACGCAGCTGGTACTCATTCTCCATCTTCAGTTCTTCCACCCGGGTCTTAAGTTCCAGCATGATTTGATTCTGGATGGTGGCAGAAGTTCAGCACATTTAAGATCCCGAAGAAAACAAAGATTGATTAAAGATAATGAGACATGTAAAAGAGGAAACAAGTGTATGTGTGTGTTCATAAAGTAACATGGTATCCATCCATCCATCCATTATCTATAGCGCTTTATCCGTCTGGGTCGCGGGGAAGCTGGAGCCAATCCCAGCATCT
>JAQQZU010000001.1:23439446-23458994 GCA_030068025.1 Parauchenoglanis punctatus | reverse complement strand
CAAACTCCACACAGAAAGGCACCCTGGGTGACCCGGGGATCGAACCCAGGACCTTCTTGCTGTGAGGCGACAGTGCTCACCACTGCACCACCGTGCCGCCGAAGTGACATGGTATAGGAGAAAATCTTTTATAAAAGAAACGTTACTGCGGTTTTGAGGAACGCTTTCACAAGTTTAATATCTGCCCTTCAGTCGTAACAATTTGTTGACTAATATAAAAAATATCATTATTTGAAACTGCATGAAACTTTGTGTGCATGAAACATTTTTATTTGGCTCAATATACCAAGTTAACAGAGATTATGTTAAAGTCATATTGACCCCAGACTAAAAAGCTGCTTGTAAATGTGAAACAAAATGTGACTGCTAAATGGGGATTGCGCAATTGTGTTACTGTAAAATGTTTAAAATAATCAGGGTCATTAGAAATTCCATTGGTGTTGCCGCATGTGATTGATGGTGGACTCCTGGCCAGGGATGGCTGCAGCATCGTCAAGATTCCAACTCATCTCCAGACAATGGGGCAAAAATGAGTTATAGATCAGATTAGGTAAGTGATATTAAGGAGTTTTGGGCAGTTGCTGGGTAAAAAAAAAACATCAGCACTTATCACGTGTTTGATTTATGAGAGTACATTGCTCATGTTTATACCTTTTCCTCCAGATCAGACTTGGTGATGAGGATCTCCTCTGCATAGCTTATTTCTTTGTTCGTCTTCAGCCCGCGTCCTTCCTGCTCAATGATTTTCCAGATGAAGAGACAGCCATCTTCTGAAGCGCTCAGCAGGTACTGATCATCGACCGTGATCTCCATCTGTGGAGGTAAGAAAGGAACATGACTTTTCACCACACTAGGGATTGATGAGTATGAATTATTGTTCTTTTGATGTTTTACCCCATTTTCTTAACTATTTTAGTCATCCTGGGAGAGTAAACACTAGGACATGCCTCTGATCTCAGAATCTTTAACTGTTGCTCATGCAACATCACAGAATGATCGAGAGCACTAATTCACAAGGAGCTGAATGGAGGACACGCTAATGAAAAAACATGTTGTTTAACAAAGAATAGCATGTGTAATTGATGATATTGACACTTGATGTAAGGAAATGTTTAATTAATATTTATTTAAGGAGTCTCAAGTGCCAGCACTGTTACAGTAAGAGGTAACGTTTCAGGACAGAGTTTACACTTTGGGGTTTCTGAATTTCTCTCTTCCTGTTTATATAACATATCATTACTTTATTTCATTACAAGCAAAACTATTTCCAGCTTCTTCATCTCAGCATGTCATCACACCACACACACATACTTTGGTGATGGGACCAGAATGGGCCTGGTACTCTGTCCAGTCCTTTTGGAGGAGTAAAGGGTACTTGATGGCCCTTATGGTACCGCTGGAAGTTCCGACGAAGAGCGCCCGGCCTGAGCGAGTCATGACGATGGACGTGTAGATCACGTCATCGGAGGCCACTTCCCTCAGGACCTAAATGTAAAAATATACAAGCCACCTTTATTGGCTTTCAGACAATATAAATACAAACATACATGGGAAGAAAATATGGAGTCTTTGCATAAGTAAAAAGGCTGAATGGCTGAAGTAAAGACCAAGTTTGACCTGTTTCTTCAAGCCGTTGTGGAACAGTTTTCTGTACTTGCCTGGCAGTCCTGGATCTCCTTCAGCGTACAGTCATTGGCTACAGCGAGGATTCTCCTGGTGTGAGGCGAGAGCGCCACGCTGGTGTAACTGCAGGACTTCAACACGCTCTCGGACTCACGCTGTCCACTCAGAGCGTTCCACTCGTACACGGCTCCGTCCATCCCGCATGACACCAGGCGACTGTCATCAGCGCTCCACACCACTGACCGCACCTGATGGGCCAGGGCTGGGTTCATGATTATCTTACACATAAATGATTTTTGCACATTTGGCATGCTGACAGTGGAAGCTCGAGTTACACTGACCTTGCCGCTGTGACCTTTCAGATTCAGGATGTTGTCGAAGGTCATGGTGGAGTAGAGATGAATCACGTTACCGTTGACAGCAGCGAACATATGACCCCCATGGCTGAACGCACACTGAGGACACACAGTGTGTTATTTCTCACACTATTTCTTTATATTAGATACAGGAGCGTCCTCTACTTATCAGTGTCCATTCAATTCCATTTTTTACATTAATGAATATGTACCTGTAATTTGGGATGTCTCAGTATAGAAAGGTAAAATAGTGGGCGGAGTCAATACAAATCGATAATTTCTTTCCACACACAGCCCGAAAGTCACTTCATGACCAGGTGTGAGTAAATTAGCACAACTGAAGGGCAGGTATTAAGTTTGTCAAAGCCTGTTTGAAGACAAAATCAAATTGTATTAAATTTTATCGAAGCTTTGCAGTACGGAAGTACGTCTCAATATTTTAAAATGAGAACGGCTATGATTATGGCAGGAAGTTGATTTTATATTTTATATATGTGCTGCATATTCACACCTACAATTCCAACAGCCATATTTGGACAGGGATTGGTTTTGGTCTCATATGCTCAGCACATGCGCAGTGACTGCTTGACGAGGCAGGTCAGTGAGGACGCACCTCTCGGCAGCTACGCACGGTGAACTCCTTGAAAGTGCGGATGTCATCAATGAGCAGGTTCATTAGGCGGAGCTTGTCGGAGAAACCCACCAGGATGGAGAGGCCGGACGGATGCAGCGCCACGCTGTACGACTCCTCCAGGAACTCCTTATACAGCTCCAAAGCACTGAGGTAAAAAAATAATACACTGTCATTCAGTCTCAAAACATTCATAGCACTGTGAAACAGCATGATGATGATGATGGGATAAATCATAGATTTATTGCACTGTTCCCAGAAATCAGATCATATCAGATGAGTATTAATATAATGTCCTACTTTTTAACGTCTGTCTTCTTGCTTTACCAAGCTTCTCCTTGCGTTAACAGATCATTTTTCAGTTAATGAATGAGTTAATTAATTTTAACAAATAAAACATAAAATATTGCATTTATTCACTAATGAATAATAATGAAAAGTTTTGGTTTTCGTTTGCCTTTCTATACATAAACCCATTATTAGAATTCAGTTTATGCAAACAGGTAGTATATGGTGTATTTGTTTTAATGGCCTTGTGATGTAGACACAAGCAGGTGGATACTCCAAAAGGATGCACAGAAAAGCAAAACATCAGACTGCAGCTGCACTTACCCAGTCTTGTAATTCCAGATGCGTATGGAGTGATCCATGGAGCAGGTGGCGATGAGTGGCTTGCGGATGCAGATGGACAGACCGGTGATCGTGCCCGAGTGAAAAGAGTGGGACAGAAACTCAAAGTGAGCCCGCATACCCTGATAACAAACACAATGTATGAACAACCATTAGTGCAGAGTAAAACACACCACACCTGTGACACAAAATGTCATCATCTACACATCATGTTCCCATGATACCTTGCTGATCTCAGCTGAGGCGAGTGCGATGAAGTAGATCTGGCCTCTGTCTGTGCTGGTGGCCAGAGTCTCCTCTGATGGGCTGATGCACATTGTGGTGATCTCCTGCTGCTCTGCCTGACTTGGTTCATTGCTGCACGGGTCTTGAGGTATCTGAGAGAAATAAAATATCATTTAAAAACCCAAGAGCTACAGTTGGTGCCAGGGTGAGAATTTTGACAGGTGATGTTGGTTTTGCTTCCAGGTCCTGCCTCCAACTCGATTG
Organism: Parauchenoglanis punctatus; assembly: GCA_030068025.1. Lineage (NCBI taxonomy): Eukaryota > Metazoa > Chordata > Actinopteri > Siluriformes > Auchenoglanididae > Parauchenoglanis > Parauchenoglanis punctatus. The sequence continues at coordinate 23,455,265 of JAQQZU010000001.1, read as the reverse complement.
GTTGTTTGTTAATTTATGCACCTTATTCAAGTTTCCCTCTCATTATTCCACTGTATTTCAAAAGCAGCTCACTTTTACATATGTGTTGTTAAGTTTTGTATTTTTGCTTCTGATTTCAGGGGCTTTTGCACAAAGGTACCAGCCTTTAACAAATCAGACTCAGGCTCCACACAGTGCTTCAAGTGGACAAGCTGATCAGGCACTGACGCAGGCCTCACAAAAGAGCATTGGGATCTTACTTGAACAGCATTCAGTACCCACAGAATCTACTGGTGGGACCATGTGCCACATTTCAATCAACATTCCAATGCCTAACTGATCGTCTTTGATATGTTGCAGCCTACATGGTTAACCTCATCATCCACTTACAAGAGCTGGGTCCAAACATCTGGTCCACCTCAGGAAGGCACTGTAAAAACATGGCATGGGTCTGCAAGTGTCTCAACTTAGGTTATCTACTAATCCAAAGAAATTCCACATGAGACTCATTAAAAACCCAGTTTTCAAGTACGTTTTGCTTACAAACCCAGTACGTTTGGCTGCAGCATGTTGTGTGGCTCCTGATTGATTGGAAAGAATAACTGCACCCGCACCAGCCCATTTTGGAGAAGACTGAACACCCCTGGCATAGGTGCTATCTCTTTAATATGTTCTCTTTTGCCTCCCCACTTTCAGGTCTAACCAGCAGCAGTGGAGCAGCATCAAGTGGACAGTGAAGGACTTGCAGCTCATTGGGAACTGAATTAAAAAATGCATCTCACCTCCAGTGGCAGAACAGGAGCTAATAAAATTTAGGGCTCATCCACATGCTAACATTCTCTTTACCTGTGCAACTGGACATATTCACCGAGTTGCGGTTTTGTTAGGTAACAGCCATATAGACGCATATTGTAAGTATACACTAATTGTTAAGCTCCACTATCCACTGCTGGTCCACCACCACACAGACATTCATTTGGGGTTGTAGATTTAGATTTTGTACTCACCCTTATTTCCCTGATTTGTCTGTAGCTGTTCTTGTCCTCAGTTTTCTCAAACAGACACACAGTTCCTGGACCAGCTGAACATGCAAAGCCTTTGGAGTAAGCCTTGATGACGGTCACTCGCGGCATCAAGGCCGGAGCTGATGGGGTCTCATCCTTCATTTGTCTGTTGGGGAAATGAAAACCCAGTAAAAATGATGAACTACACTGCCCAGCTGCTAACGCTTGGAATGTCCTTCCCTGAGATCTAAGCAAGGTTGTGCTTCAGGACCCTCGATCTTCAGTGGTTCAGAGCTTCTCCCTGTCTCCATTCCTACCTCTTGAGATAATATCTAGTATAACAGTTGATTATTTTTTCTCTACACTTACTAACACTGAATAGAGAAATAGAGTACTTGCCAAAGGTAAATACAAGCTACTTCAGGATAATGCTTCAGGATAAACCACCTTGATTCTCTACCTCTCAGGCTTGTGTACAGTTATCTTGTTGGCCACGTTCATCTCCCAGCGCAGGTCTCCTGACTCAACCACCAGCAGTCGTCCCGTCTCTGTTCCAGCAACGATGCGCTCCTCAGTCATCCATGCGTGAGACAGGATGTTCAGCGTCTCCAGCTTTGCAGAGTTAGTCTGTTTCAGAACCCCGTCGACGTAGCGAAAAAGCTTGAACACGCCGTTCCCACTCACGCAGACCTGTGTGTTGTCCTGTGGGTTAAAGCTGACCTGGAGAATTGGGGAAAAAAAATGAACTGTACAAAAGCTTTTAATTAAAGCACTGCTGATTAAATGTTAATATTTGTAAAGTGTCCAAGGAGGATTTCACACCTGCCCTTTTTTTTTACAGATATAAATTTAAGGCACAGAGTTTGCAGTGTTTAGTCAAATGTAATAACTGTTTTTGAAACTAGGTAAGGTTTGGGTAACCCATTTCCAGTTCCCCATGCACAGTTTCATCCTGTTTCATCAGGAGTGACAAGCAGAAAGGTCACCCTTACTTCATTTGAACTGACAGACACAGAGGCCACACCTCTTTTACCATGACTGACAGGTACAGAGGTCACATGACTACCCAAGACTGTGTAGATTCAAAATCGGATTCAGATTCAAAAGAGCAGAGCACACTTGAAGGTAAAACTGATAAATTGTAGTTCAAAAGATGCGTAAAGGAGGCCATCTTTGCCCATCTGGGACGAACCATCTCTGAAAATGGGGTAAATTTGATACACCACACTTCACGGTAATCACATGACTTGAATGGTTAAGTGTTTAACTGCAGACCATTCAGCGGAACTGACAAAAAAGCTTGGATAAGCAGAGTAACATCTTCAGAATTGTAATGCAAGTCTACTCGCACTGACTTTTGTCTTGTGGACCTGCAAAATTTCTACCTGATAGACAGGGCCAGCATTTGTGCTCTTCACTGTAGCCATGACCTTATTCTTCTCCCACACCCAGTAGAACATGGTCCACTCAGGTCCTCCACCCTGGCCCAGCAGGTACTTTGAGTCAGGAGAGAATGCCATACAGACAAACTCCTGCACGCTGACGTCACCGCCCGTCAGCACCTTCCTCTTACGGCTCTGTTCATGCTGCAGATCATAGATGGTGATGGTGCCTCCTTCGCCGCGCTCGGACACGGCCAGATAGCGCCAGTTGGGGCTGATGGCAAGTGCCTGCATCCCCCGGCTCCTCTCCATACCTGTGGAGTAACAAACAACCACTACAAATCTTGGAAATTTCGGTCAAAGGATAACATCAAGATTTATGAGGTACTGCAACTTTACTTCTTTCGTGGGATCCAACTAAGGCTGGACAATATGAAATCAATACTGGTATTGTGATATTAACTTTTCTGATTATTGTTGATATCTTCAAGCATAAGTGCTTCTGTAAGTAACTGTTACAGTACTAAGTGAGCACTGACACTTTTCTACCAGCTTAATGTTCTCTTCTGTTCTTCACTAAATACATAATTAGTTCTGTAAAATTTGTCTTAAACATCTCTGAATGTACAGTTTCTCATAATGTTGTCATAATGCTGTTTCATGGACACTGTTAGCAAACAGCAACAGTGGATACTGCGACCTCGAAAGTGGTTTTAATGGACATGTCTGTGATTTTATGATATTAAGCAATAATATTTACCTAAAATATAAAATATTTCTATAAATTTTTTAGCATTTTTGGTTAAAACTTTCTTCTGTCTTTAGTGGCACATAAATAATTATAAAAAATAATATTCTTTTACCAAAAATGGAAATAGCACCTAACCTCCACAACTGAGGTGCTGATACACGTCTAAATATGTTCTATGTTATGGTTTCTATAGTCACAGCTCATTCACAGGGGCGTGTACGGTGAGCACTCCACCAATAATAAACAGATTAAAAGGTGTGTGTAATCACTGATATGATGCGTTTTCTGTCATTTATTTAACATTCATGGAAGGAGCTTTGGAACAGTCAAAGGTAAAATCTTAACGTTTCCGAGTTTTCGCTTTCTAAAATGACAAACTGCTTTTTTTTTCGACTTGTTAACTTCAAGAGAGAGAGTAAAGAGAGGCTGGTGAGGGAACGACTGTTGATAGCAGCTATAACGTAAGTGCGAACAGGAACTAACTTGTTTCATTAAACGTAACTATAAACGGATAAAAAGTTTGTAGACTTTAATACATAATGCCGTGGTTTAAGAGGAATAAAACACTGGAGGATGTGCTGTGGTAACAGTAACTGAGGGTTACAACACACACTGATTAACTGCTTCCCACACACACACACACACACATACACACTCACCTGTAATGAACTTGTAGCATTGTTGATGTATGTTGTAGCGCGCGCAGTTGTTCCCACAGGGAAAAATGACCGTCTGGTCATCCTGAAAGAGCAGATTATTTCTGACTGCTGCACGCAAACCGAAAACGTGGTGCGGGTGGACCTCAACTCCAGCCATGGTTCCTCTAATTCAGCAATCTCCAAGGAAACACCAGAGAGGACAAACAGCTGCACAGTAAATTATAAATCATTATAATCATTATAAGTCATATGCTGCATTAATCTGTGCACCAGGCTCTCCTGTAAATAAGTATGAGTTAATTACCTGCAACTGTAAACAGTTACATCCAGCTTGTAACTCGTGATAATTTCCTCACTCGCGATATTTCATCCACAGTTTACAGTAACCATGGTTACGGCAAACTGGAACTCCACCCCCATCCCAGGTAACCGAAAAATAGTTGTGCAAAAACATAAAGTCAGAATGTGATTTTGATTTATTTATTTTTAACACCGAACACTTATGGAAATATAAAAATGTTTTATTACTTTTATAAACGTGTGTATTGTATTACTAACCCTGTTAAATAATAAGTGTGACGCAGAGCTGGCCGGAACGTTTGTTCGGCAAAACAATGCGCTACCCGGAGGATTTTTGCGCGTGCACAAAGTCGTTCAGCAAAGCCACGACTAGGGAACGCACGTGAGAACCTGAAAAGCTCTTCATAATCATTTATTTTGCTGTTTATTCAAGATGTCTGATGTAGAAGAGGATTATCAGATGGGAGAAGAGTCGGAAGAGGAGGATTATGAGCTCTCAGATGGAGAGGTGAGTGATTATTTTTTAGTTTACGTGCCTCTTGATGGCTTTAGGCTGTTAAGAAAAGTTATATATTAAAAAACGCGCTTTATATTATATTATATTATATAAGAATGTTTCTTCAGCTCTGCATTTTAATGCATTGTAAGTATTTTCTTGAATACATTTACAGTTTCACAAATTTGTTACTGAACCAAAAACCAAACAAACAGATTTTTAAAGTAAATGTGATTTAATGTCTTTCCAATCTAGTTAGTTAGTGTAGTTTATGAACATTATATTTATATCAGGAATCTGTGGCATGGTGTGGTTTTGAAAGGGGTGGAGCTTAAACTGTTCTTCAGATTTAATATAGTGTTATTTGTGGACAAAAGCAACAACAGTGTGAGAAATACGTGTCTGTTGAGTTTTGGGCATTTTTCTTAATCATAAAGTGTTTGCTGATTAACGGTTGACGCGACCATGATGATCATTTTTCTCCTAGTTCCTTGCCGTAATGTTACTTGAATGCATTTAAAACTAAGATGTCACTTTTTTTTCTCTCTCCAAGCTTCAAGAAGCTTTCTCCAAAGGCCTCCTCAAACCCGGCATGAACGTTTCTGTAGAAGAACCTAAAAGAGCCGTGAACAACGTGGTGAGTTTCTGAAGATGTTTAGATGTGCCGAAGCCCAGATCAGAGCTCTATAACGACGTTCCGTTCTCATTTCACCAGGAGGGTTTGAAGAAGTGCCTGGTGGAGTTTAAGAAGAACCTGGCCTGGGTGGAGAGGCTGGACCTCACCAATCCGCCCGCTGTGGACATCGTGGCTAAAGCGGAGGGGAGGGCGGAGCCGAGCCAGGGCGCAGGCGAGGTCAACGCAGACGACGACTTTCAGAGGGAGATGTACTTGTGAGTAGTTGATTTTGGCGTCAGGAGCTCGACGGGTGAAAGCTCGTGGGTTTTCCAGGTCTTCTGTACGGACGGATAAAAATCAACAAACGTCAATAAATACAGAGGACTTTAGATTATTCAAATATAAACACTGGCAAGTTGTTTTTTTTCTTTCGTCTCATTCAGGCTTCAGTCTGTTATAATCCACGAGCAATTAGACTCTTATCCGCCGAAGCTCCGCCCACGTCACTCTTGAACTCCGCGATCTGATTGGCTGACAGCACTTCTGCGTGAACGCGAGTTTTGTTTCCCTTCACAAGTTTGAAACAGTGGAGCTGTTTAAGACGGGAAAATCTAGATTGACATAGTAATGACATACGGTGACCTTTACAGGAAGAAGCTGTATAAACAGAACACCTCATTATCGTTAGTGAAAAGCAAATAAATGAAGAGACTAGTCATTAGTGAGCAGCTCTCACTGCTCATACACACTTCACCTGCTAAAAACACAAGCTGTCTCGTGCTAACGCATGTTTTTACACGCTTTGACACGTTTTCTCTAATCCTTTATCGTCTTCTTTGCTGTGCTGCAGTTATCGCCAGGCCCAGGCCAGCGTTCTCCAGGCGCTGCCCAAGTTACAGAAGTCTCAGATTCCCACCAAACGGCCCGACGATTACTTTGCGGAGATGGCTAAATCAGATCAGCACATGCAGAAGGTGTGTGTGTGTGTGTGTGTGTTTTACTTAAATACTTAAATAATAAATATTAAAATCTGACAGCACACTGAGCAACGTTGATACAGGTGTGTGTGTGTGTGTGTGTGTGTGTAGATCAGGAAGAAGCTGATCCAGAAGCAGATGGTGATGGAGAAATCTGAGAAAGCCAAGAAGCTGAGAGAACAGAGGAAGTTTGGCAAGAAGGTGATCCTTTGTGTGTGTGTGTGTGTGTGAGACAAACACACTCTATATGGTCTTTTATTCATGTGCATTTTTTTTATTTGTTTATTATTTTATTTTAAACTTCTTTTTTTTTTGTAAAACTGCATATAATTATTGGTGGTTTGGCCATCATGCTGTTATTTTGGCTCTCCAGGTCCAGGTCCAGGTTCTGCAGAAGCGGCAGAAGGAGAAGAAGTCCATGATGATGGCGGTGAAGAGATATCAGAAAGGTTTCATCTCTTTTTTTCGCTGATTTATCCTCGTGGGTTTCTTTTTTTTAGCTGTACAGTGACGGTGTTAATGTTTAACAGGTATGAGTGATAAATTGGACTTCCTGGAAGGAGACGACGAGGGGAAGAAAGCAGCAGCAGCAGCAGCGCCGTCCAAACCACACGTCAACAAGAAAGGGTGAGGACGCAGCACGGCCGGGGGAGCGTAGCGTCGCGTAGCGCTCCTGACATGTCGAGAATGGCGCGCTCTGGTTGGACACCGCATATGTTGATGTTAACGTTTTACTGATTATTTGTGATCTTAAATCGATTTTCAGTTTCACTTTGAATCATCAGGTGTGTTTTTAGGTTCTCACTGGCAACTAAATAAAGTAGCTAATGTTTACCTGTTTGTTTTTCCCCGGCATCATTAATCTAATTCTAAATCTAATAAACACTCATCCGTATCTACACATTTATGTTCAGAGTGTTCAATTGAACTGTTAAACTTTTAGAGGCGGAGCCTGGAGGAGGCGGAGCTAAAGAGAAATTGTGTGCACTTGATCGACATTTTTTTTTCTTTCTTTAATATCATCTGATTTTTGTCCCTGAAAAATATTTGAATGCTCGATGAAATCCCGCTCTCTGTTTTTAGTCCTAACGCTAAGAGGAAGTACAAGGACTCGAAGTTCGGGTTCGGCGGCAAAAAGAAAGGCTCCAAGTGGAACACGAAGGACAGCCACAGCGACGTGTCTGGGTTCCGGGCCAAAGTCGCTCACGGCAAAGTGGGCAAGAAGTTCAGCAAAGGGGGGAAGAACAACGTGAGATGCTTTTCAGATGCTTTTGTTTTATGTTGTGTTTGGACTAAAGCGAATACAAAATAATCACATTTATAAAACCTGTGATGATCGCTCGTTTCCGTCGTCTTCCTGCTGCTGTATTCAGTAAATGTGAGTGATATAAATGCGTGTAAGCGTACCTCGTGTGCACCAAAGTCCGTAATGACTGTTAGTTATGCTGATATGACCGACAGCGAGTAGGACAGGAGCTGCTCGTAATCGGTTTACCTGTATCACACTTTTCTACCAGGAACTAGAGGTTCCTGCATACACGTGTGCCGTTTAATCACACGGTACTGTGCATACACTGAGTTGATCAATAAGACTCTCGGTTGCTAACTATTTATTTAGATAAGGAATAAATAGTTTTTTTGTTTTTGTTTTTTTTTTGTGTTAAATATTATCATGTTAGTGAAGTGTTCAGCTTTTATAAAATGCTCTAACTGTTGATTTTCCTCCAATATTTGTTGACAGAAGCGACCAGGAAAAGAAGCACGGCGTAAGATGAAGGCACGGAAGTGAGACGTGACCGTCTGAGATCTGACTGGACTTGCGTGGACTTCAAGTGACGTTGGCATGAACTATACACACACACACACACACACACACACTTGGTGGAAGCTTGGTGCAGTGTGTGCTGTTTTTGAGGAGGACTTCAAGGAGTGACTCATGTAGTGATTCTGACTCATGAATCACTAAAAATCTTTTGGATTTTTAATATTTTTTATGTTTCCTTTCATCGTAATTTGTGAATGATGTGCTGACTGGATAAATATGCTGATTTGTTCATTGGTGACTTTTCAACCCAGAATTTTTTTGTAATGCACCACTGTTCATTTGTTCCAAGTGCCACAGTTTGTGTGGATCTACAGCATCATTTCACCAAACATGGCGACTCGGTGATGAGGCAGAACTAAGGACTCGGTGTTGAAGCGCTGACCAATGATAGGCACAAGAAATAAAATAAAGTAACCTTTTTCAAAAGTTTTTTAAAAGAAACAAGGCGCATTGTGTTTAATTTATCTGATCGTTTGGATTGGCTTACTATCAAGAGTCGACTCCTTTACATCCCTAATGAATCTTTGCCATTTTTTTTTTTTTTTGCTGGTGTGAATCATGAGATGTGTGTTCGACTCTCCGCTATGAGCCGTTTGATCGTTGTTATTTCTAAAAAAAAAATGTAATGCAAAACAAATTAATGTTATTTTCCTGAATTAACTGGAAAAATTTCATCCATAGGAAGAAAAATCGCAAGTGAAAATATTGTAAACTTGTCCGGTTTAGAAAACAAGCACATTAGCCGTTTGGGAGCGAAAGAGTCGGCTCGTATTGGTGAGACTCATTGAAAAGAGCACGTCAGTGACATCTGGTGGGCAAAAAGATGAAGTGCAGCGATTAGTCTTTAATATTATGCCGATCCGGTGAATGCTGCATTGTTTTGGGTTTTTTTTGTTTATTTGTTTTTATGTAGATATACAAAATTTGAATTTTCTGGTTTCAAAATTATTTGCACCCCCACAAGTAATTACAATATCAATGAATCAAGCATCAATGCTTTAGAGTTGAATGTGTTTATAGAGATAGGTTAAAGGTTAAAAATGAGAATCCGGTCATTTTAAAGACAAATCCAAAGAGAAACAGAAACAAACTGAACTGCTGCTGCTGCTGCTCAGGTGAAGAATTAAATTCATTTATAATAGTAGGGCAAGGTGATATGACAAAAATATCACATTGCTATTGACCAAAACATTTCTATGATACGTGATGCATATCAAGATATAACAGAGTTGCATTAAAAACTTTTTTACTGTCAACTTTTAACATTACAGTGAAAACATCTGCAGTAAACACTCATCGACAGATGTTTACCAGTTAACTCAAATTTCAGGCTCAAAATATTAATGTAGCATTGACACAAACGAGGAACTAAATGCACAGAACGTTTTAATGATGCAAGTATAAAGCCTTAACCTTATTTTTAACTTCTTAAGAAATTGTGCAATAATGATATATTTTTGTTCATTTTATCAGAACTGTATAATTTTATTTCCACAATAAACTCCACATGCTGGCGTTTCCTCCAACCCTGCGATCACATCAACACATCACTGATGTGTTCACTTGTGGCCTTTCTGTTTTATAAGCATCAGGGAAATGTTATAACTCGTTATTTCTTCATTTCGGAGCAACAAACAGCTAAATGTGAGCTGAATGAACGTGTCCGAATCGACGTGTTTTTTTTGTATCAAAAACTTACCGAGGCCAATCATTTGGATTCCCATAATAATTAGTTTGCATAAAATTAAGAAATTGATGAAATGAATACTGATTCAATACGTTCAAGAGTGAAAGCAGGGTTAAGAGAATATTTTTTTTCCTTTGTTCATGGAAAAGCGCCCTCTGCAGGTCTGGATGCTTGTTGCTGGCTGCCTTCGTTTCCTCCTGAAATGGAAAAAAAGAAATTCAGTGCATTTAATATGTAAAGTTTTAAAATATTCACATTGCAAACGCATCTTATGAGTAGATTTGGGAAATATTCTCAAGACATTTATTCATTTAGAAGATTAGAGCTTTTACCCCAGAGACTCTCAATGACTCAGTGATTCAAACCCACAGCCTTCTGGCGAATAAATAACTGCCCAAAATTCCCCCCAGTTACTCTCCTGAATGAAAATCCCACAGCGCATTATAACATAAATACAATATCCAATAAAGTCACTGTCCACACAAAAAATATATCTTTGATTTCGTCACATATGTAAAAGAAAAATCTTTAAATGTGTAAAAGTGCAGGAAGGCTAGCTACAGGAGTGCGCCCTCTGCTGGCTGTCCACAGTTACAACAGGGGAAAAACTGAAACGTTACAGGGGTTGTAAACTAAATAACTAACAAATTCATACTGGCTCCTAATTTAATGATTCACGTGAATCAGAGGCGATCAGATCCGAGGTTATACTTCTGTGCTGATTAGGTGTCTCCTTCTCTGCTTAATATCAATAATCACTCTATAACTGTAACAGTGACTCGTACCTGAGTCACGTCCGTGTTGTAAACGAGACACGTCAGCTCTGTCGGCTCTCTCCGTGACGTATTGTTGGTAGTGTTCAGGATTTGGATGAAGGAGATACGGCGTGTAGAAGAAACCAGGATCTCCCTGTGAAAAAAACCCAATATTGAATAGTGGTACTGAGTGGACTGCTTTTTACATTTAATTTCTGAAAACTTTCACGATTATACTTCAGTGAAAGAAGTCTATATTCTGTTTATATTCTCTGTATGAGTCTGTATTCAAGTTCTTTTGTTTGTGCAGTTTGGTTTTTTTTCCCACTGCACTGCTGAATTCTGAATTCTGATTGGTCAGAAAGTGTTGATTAATTTTCTGTAATAGAACAGCTGCTAATCACAGGGTTACATTATTGCACTCGTTCTGATGCGGTTTCTCAGGTACATGACAAGCTGCATCTTTTTTGTTTCATTAACTTCAAGAGAGAGAATAAAGAGAGGCTGGTGAGGGAAGGAATGTTTATAGCTGCTATAACGTCAGTGACAACAGGAACTAACTTGCTTCTCAGACGATTCCACATATTACACACTCCGCACTTATTGAAGTTGATTTGGCAAATGACTTTTATGTAGATTTCACTTTTACCAGTCTGGACTCCATCAGAGAAGGCTGGGGAATGTGAGGAAATCCGACGGCACCGAATGGAGGAACTCCGAAGCTGACCAGGAATGCCGGATGTGTGTAGCCACTGGCGTTGTGGGCTTGCAGCTGGAATGGTGTCGCCATGGCCGGATTGCCCGAGTAAACAGCGTTCTGGGGTATTCCTGTTACAAAGTACTCCCACGGCAAATGGTGCTGCTCTGGAAAGTAACACAGAGATCCTCATGCTATTTATGACACAAACCACAACTACAGCTGAACTGTAATTCACATTCCAGTTAGTATCCAGGTTAGATGTTTAATGCTAAAATATTTAGCACCAGTGAACCTACAGTGTCTTACAGAACTACTGGCACCCATCATATACATTTTCAAAACATGCCACTCGAGCAACAACAGGAAAAAATAATTGTGCTCTTAAATTATCCTCATATAACAAAATTACTATTTTGAAAGGGTGCCAATAATTTGAAACTAGTGAAACGTTTAACAGCATATCTATATCTTTAAGCTCATAGTACTATATAAATCACTTTATATATAAAATCCATATTATACATATATTTTTTTCCAGGAATGGTGCAAAGTTTTAAAAGTATTCATTGTTTTATATATTTATATTATTAAGCAATACTATAAATACTATAATTATCATTATGTAAATAAACTAATTATCATGCTTTTGAGGACCGAAAGAGTTTTTTATTGGTGTTTATTAATTCCTGGTTTCTTTTTAACTAAAACTATTTTTCACTCACACCCTCGTGCTGGACGCTGTATGATCAGAACAGGTTTATAGTTTTAATAATATATTTTGACTAGGATCAATTTGAACAATGTTGTCCATTTTAATAAATAAGTTAATTAATAAACGATTATTATTTATAAATGATTTCATTTCTGACACTGCTTTGTAAAATAAAAAATTATTTCATGGATCTACACAAAACACGAGCGTGACATTATTTCAAGAAATATTATTGATGTGCTTTATTTAACTATAAATAAATAAACAAGAAGTGCAATTTAAATATGTATTGTTTAACTGACATTGTTTATATTTATTGAAAGGAACCGTGCCTGAAGAATGTAAAGAGTTTGAAAAATGATCGAAAACATATTCGTTAATATCTGTTTTTATTTAAAAGGAAATTTTACAATTTAACTGAATTGAATTTTTAGGTTTACATGAAATGTTTTTAATTTTGTTAATCTTCTAAAATGCAATGTAATGTAACTCCAGAAAACACACATTTCATCAGTTTTCGTAAATATTTGTTAATAGACACTTTAACAGACAATACTCCTGATTTAATAAAAGAGAAGTGTGGGCTGATTAAGATATATTAATCCAAATAAACACTTCTGTGGGGTTTTTACGTTTTCATTATTGTTTTGTTTTTTACGTATTTTATTTCTTTGGCGGCAAAAAACGTTTTTAAAGCAATATTTTTTCACACAGAATGATGAGGAGACCTGAACATTTCTACCGTCGAAATTAGCTCATATTATTTCAGAAAACTCGTCAGAAAGTGAATAAAAATGAAAAAGAAAACGGAGAAGGCGAAGTCAGTCAGAACGCGTTGCTAGCTGCTGACTGACTGGAGCTGACTAGCCGCTATGCTAGCTGTATTTATATCAGGCGCGCGCGTGACGCACCCTCCTCCCGTTCATCAGATTTTGTTGTTGTTGTTGTTTTTAAAGATCGACGGTTACATTAGACTTGATTAGATTTGTATGTATCTACTTCACGCTATACTTTACCTCTGGCGCTATCTTGAGTTCTTTTCAAGTGATCAGGGGACTTTTGCGGGACCTCTGGATCGGTATTAGGAGTCCACGCGCCGCTCGTCGTCGGTTCCTGTGCCTCGAGCTCGGTGTACGTTTTGTCCTCCGTCTCCGTTCCACGCGCCGGGTTCACCTCTGGAGAGGCACTGATCCCGTTTCCGGTCTCACCGGCGCCTCTCTCGTGCGCCTTCGCGCGCTGACCCTTCCTGATCCCTCTCTGCTTCGCCATGATCCTCGTGCGCTGGGTGATGAGCGTGCACTTCCAGCAGGTGCACTGCGAGAAGCGGCACCTGCCCGCGTGACCCTTCAGCGCCACCACGAAGCCGTGATTGCGGCAGCGCGCGCACTTCGGGCTCCGCGAGACTCTGTTCCTCGAGACGGTTTCCATTTAAATGAGTGCTAAATAAGCATGAAACAGTTACAGTTTTAAAGCAACCTGTCAATCACTCAGTCAGGCTACGGTTAAAAACGTGACGTGACGTCAGGCTAAACATTGTATCTTTTTTTTTTTTGCGCGCGCGCGTGAGAATGCTGAAACTCTGAAATTCCCAGGCCAGTGTCAGGCCAGGTGTGTGATGAGTCTGGGTTTGGGGGAATCTACAGCTTCAGGGGCCACACAAAAAGAGGGAACAAAAAGAAAAGTGTTTATGTGTTAATATAAATAATGAGACTGTAAGAGAGTAAATAACATTTGTATTGCAATACATCACTGCAACATTCAGAAACAGCACGCACGGAGCATGCACACGCCTCTCTAACACGTATATACACTCAGAAAAGGGTACCAAGGGTACTTTTTGTTCCTCAACCCACATCCACAAGTCATTAGTGTCGTTTGTAGTTTTGCTGCCTGTCTTTAACGCCGCAACGATATCATAATTACGACCCAGGAAGTCGCATTTTTCTGTGAATCCCTGACTTTCTGAGTGGTGTGTCAATAAAAAAGTGTCAACAGAGCTGACAGTAAGAACTGAACCATTATTTTAATTTCTTTCACTTCATCAAAATAAACGTCTTGTCATTGATGATACAAAAAACCCTGAAAGAAAAGATGTTTTCTCACAATATCCATGTTTCCATTCAAAACCACTAAAACACACTCCATGCCGTAGTTAAGTCCTCCAAACTCGTACACACAAACTTATGAAACTTAAAGGCAGCATTTGTGTCTTGTGGGCGTGGCATGTCCTGTGTTTGTTTTTCTAATCTCTGATAAGAAATATATTTTTCCTTAAGCCCGTTACACCACTTACACACCACTCCTGTTTAAAACACATCTAAGTTTGATTTACACGTTATGTGCTCAACTTCATACTAGCGTCATTAACTGTGCTAGCTACGTACACTCGCCGAGGAGCTATTCTACATCCTTCCATGCTTTATTTTTCTTCATTATTTCGCACTACACATTTACTATGACATAAGTAGAAAATTAATGATCACTTCTTGCATTGGAGGGTTAGTGTACAACTTTTACTTAATAGTGTCGTGGGCCTTTAAAGCGTTACACTAAAAATTAATAATGGTCTATTTATTACCTAAAAATATTTGGACCGGTACACCATCAGGGTGGTGCAGTGGTTAGCTCTGTCATCTCACAGCAAGAAGTTTCTGGGTTGAAGCCTGCTGGCTGACTGGGGCCTTTCTCTATGGAGGTTTGCATGTTCTTCCCGTGCCTGTGTGGGTTTCCTCTGGGTGCTCAGGTTTTCTCCCACAGTCCAAAGACATACAGATTAAGTCATCTGGCTGCTCTAAATTGTCCACAGGTGTGAATGTGAGTGTAAGTGATTGTTTGTCTCTGTGTTAGCTTTGCAATATTTTCTCCCCTAAGGGCTCACAGTAAAGTGCAAAACTTTGCCTACCTTTAAACTTCAATTTATACTAGCAAGGCATTCGGTGTGTTACATTTCAAGCATATTCCTTTATTATCATGAAGCAAATCTTTGACAATTTTTATGACATCTGTAACATTTGCCAAATGCCATACACTACTTTATATCGTTCACATCTGGAAGTCAAGTTTAAACTAGTTTATTTAGCTATTTTGTGTAAATTTCTCCATTCAAAACAATATGGGGGTGGGGGGTGGGGGCAAACTTTTGAACCAATCTGTACTTTCTGCATGGTTGATTTAAAGGGAAGGAGAAAGTGGCTGTTTTTATTTCCCAAACCACAGACTAAAAAAAAACAATTTAGACATAGCCCAATTAGCTGAGCCTGGCAACGCTGCTCTGTCTACTGGAGCAAACCTAAAACGGCAGTGATGTGTAAAGAACACGAGTGTGGCATTTTCATTTGAAGGAATAAACACTTCAGAGCCTTGATAGATGAGCATATCCAGATGTGTGATGTTCTGGCTGTCAAGCCCTCAGCTGCTCAGTGGTTTCTCCAACCTCCTGTTCACCCTGTAATCAAAACAGAGCTCTGATTTTTCATTCTAATGACAGTTTTTTTCCCAGTCAGATCCATGCTGCTTTGAAGGATCAGACAGGACAGACACAAGAGGACAGGACAGGAGAGTCTAGAAAAAAAACAGACAGGACAAGAGTAACTCTACAGATATAACAGACAGGACAGAACAAAATAAAGAGGAGAAACAGAACAAAACAGAGCAGAAGAGCCGACCTGAAACAACAAACAGGATATTATAAACAGGTCTGGACAAGACGGACAGGACAGATCTAAAAGAATGATAAAGAGGATAGGACAGAGAGGACAAGATTGCACAAAACAGACAGGAAAGAGAGGACAGGACAGGACAAAACAGATGGGACAGCCTAGGTTAGATAGCTTTGGACAAGACATACAGGAGAGAATAGACTCCAGATCTACCCTGAATCAAACCTACTATATATGTATATTACAGTAGTGTTCAAAATAATAGCAGTGCAATGTGAATAACCAGAATAATCCAGGTTTTTAGTATATTTTTTATT
>JAQQZU010000001.1:23422087-23437786 GCA_030068025.1 Parauchenoglanis punctatus | reverse complement strand
TTAGCGTAGGAAATGATTTCATCGTGGCGCATGCGCGTGTCTAATTTACAAAATCTGTACACACCGTGTGTGTGTGTGTCTAGAGCTAGCACAATTTAGTGTAACAAACATTCTGGCTATGCTGTGTGTGTGTGTGTGTGTGTGTGTGTGTTTGATCATACATGATGCATGCATCTGCACTTCCTGTACTCAGTGTGACCACTTGGTGGATTTCCAGCTATAAAGAGCAGAAGGTTAGTGACGCACATTACAACTTGGCGACTGTCCAACCCGCTCTCGCTGTGGGGTTTCACACGCCGTTATTAACGCACGCACAGTTTAACGTCTCCTGTACATCTGAACTGAGGGAGATGAAAATGTTGTAAGGTGAGGTTATTGGAGAGAGCAATATGACCATAAAATATTAATATTGTGATGAGAGATCAGTAATCTTTCAGAAACGTGTCTAATTTGTTTGTTTTTTTTAGAAATCAAATGACCGACTGACTGCAGGGCTCCAGACTGCAACCGTTTAGTTTAGTATTTTTTTTAATACATTTTACAACGAGGCGCACAAGTGCTGCTTCTTTTCTTTTTTGTTGTTGTTCTTTATTATTGCGTATCACGT
Source organism: Parauchenoglanis punctatus (assembly GCA_030068025.1). NCBI lineage: Eukaryota > Metazoa > Chordata > Actinopteri > Siluriformes > Auchenoglanididae > Parauchenoglanis > Parauchenoglanis punctatus. The sequence continues at coordinate 23,437,179 of JAQQZU010000001.1, read as the reverse complement.
GAAACACCAGGAGGGAACGAGAGTTGGTGTGTTCGTGCGCGTGTGTGTGTGAACGTGACACAGAGAGTAATTGGAATGGAGAGCTAACGGTACTCCACGCTTCACTCTCATTCAGGCTGCAGGGGGTGAAATTCCTCTGGTCGGAGAATAACCGGACGCGACATTGTGCGATGGCGACTGCAATGTAACTCAGCGACGGCAAACAGCTGTCAAAATCAGAAACTAACGAAACAAAGTATCCCGTTTCCCCTACATTTACATGGGAGCGACTGCTAAAGCGGAAAAAAAAGGACAAATACTGAATGATGTCGGGCAGCGACTGCAAACACGGTGTGACCCGGTGTTTTCACCGAGCTGTCATGCCACTGCCGGATATGACATCATACCGACCTGACCAATAGGAGCGAATTCACCAAGACAACCTCATGCAAATGAGAACCACACGTGAGCCAGATCAGTTCAGCCTGGGGACGTGTTCGGTACGTGGCGTTCTCTAGCGACGCAGAAGTATCAAAAAACGCCTGACCAAGCTGGCGGAGGCTGAAGGCTACATGTAGCATTAAAACGTTGTATTGCGTCATGTGTCGATTTAAGCGGTGCAGCTAAAATTTTCAGTAACGAGCTCCGGTTCTTCTAGTGGCAAAAGTTACGCTGGAGCCCTGCGCTGGAACCTGCGTGTTTGATGTTAAAAATTTTAATTTAGTTTTTAAACACTTTTAAAGATTAAACTTAAAAAATAGAGTAAATGTATCTTTTTCTTTTTTAAAACAATTTTTATATCTTTTTTTTTTTTTTTTTTTTTTTTTGCAGTGTGTAGTATTTCTTAGTCATTCTTTAGATTTTCACTGTTAAAAATATATTTTTATATATATATATATCCCCACGCATGGGTTTCTGTGTGTGTGAAAATGAAACTCGTACCTCTTTTTTAGAGTTTATGTAGAGAAAATAATCCCGTGTTTATTTCATTCTGCTTCCTGGTTGAAACCCAGTCAATGTGCAGCTTAAATAATTCATACTTTTCTTCTTTTCCGTCTGCGTTGCTCTGCTCCAGTTGTTTATTAGAAGGTCTCTTATTAAGGTGTCTAATGATGTATAACCCGTTGTGGTGTTTAGGCCATGAGAAGGGCAGCAGACAGGTTTAATGCGAGTTGAGAGTTGACTGCGATCGGAGGAAACGGATTTGACATGGTCTAAAGAAGAAACATGGACCTTTCCCTGAGCTGGAACACAGGACAAATCAGGAGTGTGATGATACTGTGTGTGCTGGTGAACACAGATACACGGCTGAAGCGTTTTTAAACTGCAGGTGTGTAATGCAGGACTGCTGCAACATTTGAACACTTTATTATGCCAGTAATAAACGTAAGTAGCTAAACACAGAAGGAATATTCATTACGCTCACCTGCAGTGGGATATGCTGTGCAGTTACAGGATAATAATCATGGTGGTGTGATGATGGTGACGCCCCATGCCATCAGAGGAGCCTGGTTTATACTTGACACGTGACTTTGTGCGTGCACAAAAACAGGTGCTACGTGAGGGTCACGTTCAGCCAGGCAGTTTCTGAGGCAGCGAACACGGCACTTCTTCAGCAGACACTTGTTTATTTTCCAGAGTCCATATTAACGCACTTCATTAGCTCTCGTGCTCCGCATGGTCAATCGGGCCTCCGTAAGAGCAGGACACGGGACACCGGGGCTTCCGCCTCCCACTCGGCCTCGCTAACGGACTTCTGATTTGTGGTCAGTTTATCAGCACGGCTCCGTATCCTGTAGCCGTTACACAAAAAGCTGACCTTTCCCTTGCGCTGTAATCCTCTGACGTTCTGTTCTCTCGTCGCCCCCACCCGTCTGCTTCTCTTCTCCTCCTCTTCATCTCTGTGGCCTGGAAGCAAAATAAATAAAATGACAACATGAAAGGGCAGATGGACCCCTAAAAGAGCTGCACATGAAACTTGGCTATATAACGAACCGATTAGCTGAGCAACCCTGGTTGGTTAATTAGCCATTAGTAGCATTATAATCTGACTGATGAATCAGTTTTATATATTAGCTAAAGTGTTACCCACTCGTTATGATGAGTGATCTTTGGCTACACACACTTTCAAGCGGTGTCCCTCTAGGAGATCCTTATGGTTTGCCATGCTGTCAGGGGATAAATGATGCTAAGCGGTGACCTAGCATGCAACGACCGAACAGCTCGTCATATCTGTTTGTTTACACTAGAGGGACAGTAAAGGCATGCACGTGTCTTTGCTGTTTGAGTTCAAGATGTTTTACGATTACAACATGGAGGAGACCGGAAAGCTGAGGTGCTGAACAAAATATTAGCTAGCTAACCGTGTCCACGTTGGGCAACTCCTCAGAAAGAACGTGGCCTAGATATCTCTCTCGGTGAGCTACGAAGGTTTGCCAAAGCAATATCAGTTAGGCATGTTCACTAACTCGTGAGATAAACCTGTTACATTCTCAGGTTCACCGGTCTCGTGGTTAGCGACTCGGCTGAGATTGAACAAAATGAACTGGCTCGGAAATGGGTCATTTCTGACAGGGTTCGGTGAAAAAACAAAAAATCCCAACAGCATGACATTTTGGAAAACAAATTCTGACTCGTTCTTATAAACCTCTACAGACTCCCGCTATGTTTCTGCAACCAGGAGGCCGTGCCGGGTTCCAGCTCAGGATTCTTTTAAAAGCGTCAGTCCTCTTTCATTCTCGTTCACGCAGCGTGAGCGCGAGGGAGTGATCCGGCTAGGTGCAGAGATATAAATAGACGCGGTTTAATGCAGCCCTGCATGAGATCTCCCACAGAGAGGGTTCTTTTTAAAGGACACAGAGAGCACGGTTTATTTACTCCGTCATCAAAAAAACATCAGCTTTCATGGAGATCGAGTGGCTGATGATTATGATGGCAGGAGAGCAGCATTTACTCTGAAAGAGTAGGGCCATACCCTGTGTGTGTGTGTGTGTGTGTGTGTGTGTGTGTGTATTGTCTTTTGTTCATGCTGAATGATTAAAGCCAGAGAAATGTAAAAGCCTCTAAATCCAGAAAGACCTCTGTGTTGATGGCGAGTAGTTTGTGATCAAGCGGTTCACATTCACGTGTATAATTTATGTGCATACATCTACGTTTGCTACGTGTGCCTACAAGCTCTCTCCAGGGTACAGTTTGTTAAATAATAGGGATGATTTTTTTTAAATAATTGCGTATTAAAGCAGCCGGCTCACTCTTCCCAGAATCCAGATGGTTGTTTCTGGTTGGAAAGCAGGTGACCGCTGCCTGCTAGCTCTCTGTGCAGCAAAACCTCCACAAATCCGCTGTCGGGGAAACCCGTCTCCACCTGTTTCTTCATTTCTGCGTTCTACGTGGAAGCTTTGAACAAAACGCGTCTCATCTTTTCTTTGCGTTGCGGCCGTGTGAGAGACGCCCGAGGCCGGTTCTGGTCCGTTACACACAGAGTAAACAGAACGGAACGGATCGCTCAACAGAATTTAAATTATGGATACTTTGACAAAATGTCTTCAATTTGACGGTACAGTCTAAGATCTATGACCTAGCATGTCGCCGGATTGTGCGTGGAATATTGATGGCATTGGAAATGGCAAGTTTTTCAAAATGTCTAACCGATTCCTGCATCCTCTTCAACGTTAAACTCATCGTCAAGCTCTTCGCTGCCAATGAAGCAACACACAACTGTGATTTGTAACACAAAGAAAATGCAATTGTGATGCAGCAGGCGTACGCTGATAACTAAAAATGCCAAATATGATAATTATACAGCTTTTTGTGATCCTCTAATTGCAGAGAACAACACTGCAGTTGTGATTAATCAATTATTAAGTGAGCGGCACTGTGAAGGACAGAGCGAGAGGATGGAGGACGAGTGTGAGAGATGATGGTAAAAAGCATGACAGAGCTGATTTATCTTCAGGACAATGTGGAGCTGAAGAGAGGATTTCTTTATAAAGAATAGAAATGAAGCTGGTGGTCTGAATTTCACCAGGAGTACACGGCTTCAGCTGCTTAATCAAACGAAGTAAGTGGTGCGATGAAGCGAAGTGACTCTGGCACCCGGACGTTGATTATTTCTTTACCTCGGACACTGGAGACCCCTTTCATACATGTTAAAGAAACTACAGAAAACTTCACCGTTCCAGTGATTCATTTTAAATCCGTTCACATGTATACAAGTCCCTGTGAAGGCGCTATGGGAAATGATTCTTAAAGAAAACTAATATATATCATAGAAATTAATCAACACCTTCTGACCAATCAGAATCCACGGCCACAAAAATATCATTCTGATTCTCTGATTAGACTCCACACGGCTCAGGAACACCGGATATTTAATATTCGAAGATATTGCAAAAGTTCTTTTTTTCACACACACAGAATTCTTTACGTGATTGTGATAAAATCACATTTGCATAATAATTATTAGTGTCCGTGAGGCACTTGTTCTATCTAGTGGATTAGCGGTAGCTGAAAACAGTATTTAAAGCTGCAAATTAGAACGAGCAGCGATTAAGGGGGCCAAGCACAGTTTGGCTTCATCCCTTACCTTTGGGGACATCAGCACACGTTGCCCTGGAGATGTACTAAATTTGATGGCAACATATTAAGTCATTGTTGAGACGTTGCTTCACTTCCTGTTTTCAGTAGCCTTCCTGAGTTGCAAATAAACTTTAATATCGGATCATTTTGTTAAACCTGTGTGACAAGTTTGACATCAATACGTAAACGTTATCTTCAGTTATCTACAAATTTGGTCTGAATATGTTCTGAATTGCCCCCACTTCCTGTTTGGTGACCTCGCTGCCATGGATGAATCTTCTCACATATAAAACATTCCAAAGACAATTTTGTTTGGGTTCGTCTCAGGATTTCATGATAATTGGACAGAATTCTGAAGGAGAACAAAAGAAACCCAGAAAAGGTGAAAAAAAACCCAAACCTCATTAAACACAAAAACAAAATCCAGAGTATCCAAAGGAATAACATTGTTTTCTGAAAATAAATGAATGAAAAGCAGAGATCCACAGACATGAGACTCGCTTCTGGATTGAAATGAAAACGTTTTAAATAAATATCCACTGGTGCCTTCAAAGCATCTCTTAACGTTTCTGTTTATTTCCCTTAATGAAGTCATTTCCTCAGTGAAAGCCTTAAATTCCCAGAGAGACTGAGCATCGATTTATCCAGTGAAAGCTAACGGATAGTCTGAACTAATGTGCGCCTTCATCCTGCTGCTCTGCTTCTGAGGCTAAACTACAGCACCATGCTAAATGAACACTTTTCCTTCATGAGTGTAACGTTGTGTATGAATGTGAACGAGACGGAGAACCTTGACGGCGCCTTGTTACGAGCCGGCTGCTTTCCGTTCTTGATCAAGTGTAACACATGAAGGCTTGGAAATGCAGATGGAAAGACTTGACAATGTGTTAATGAAAACCGAGAGCATATGATTAGTGAGTAAACCAGGTTCAGGTCAGGTGAGCGTTTGGATGATGTGGAATTATCAGGTGACGCCAGAGATCAACAGCTTTATCTTTTCATGCTAGCAGTTACACATGAAGGAACGTCGCGGTGTTCACGCTAATTACACGTGTAGCATTAGCCAGCTCAGCACACTGCTTGCCCTGTTCCTGCTGTGTAATCTGTTCTGAGCACCAGCGGGACCAGCCTGAACGTTCGGTCAGCTTTTTTTCTACTTTGTCAGGTTCATTCATCACCTGCTCCTGAGGAAGGGAAACAAACAACAGACTTCCTGTCCTTCCTGACTGGTTAATACAGACCGACAGGACTGAAATGTTTACCTGCTGATTACACTCTTCAGAATGATCAGCCAGAGACACCGGTCTTCTCAGAGCATTCAGGTTTAGTAAGGTGTGAGAGACACGCAGAGAGAGAGAGACACACTCAGATGGAAAAAGAGATAGGCAGAAAGAGAGACCGTGTGAGAGAGACTGAAGAAAAAGAGAGACGGAGAGAGAGACAGGCAGGGAGAAGAGAAGTTGGACTTCCCATAATCCTTAGCAAACCAACAGACTACAAATGATGTCACATGACCAGTTGCATGCAGTTGTCCCCTTTTTTTCCTAGTACACAGGAACTGATACAGAGCTGAGGTGTGTGTAAAGTGTATTTTTTTCTCTTCTCTTTCTCGCACTGTGTCTCTGTGTGTGTGTGTCTGTGTGTGTGTGTAGTGAAGAGCACATGCGACCCAGCGGAGTTTGAGTGTCAGAACGGACAGTGTGTGTCCAGCCGCTGGCTCTGTGATGGAGAACCTGAGTGCTCAGACGGGTCAGACGAGGCCGAGTCCACCTGCAGTAAGCACCCTGCCTAGCGCGCCTCCCTGCCTAGCGCACTTCATTTAGGAAGTTTTATATCAATAGATGTGTGAAAGACCTGAAGGTTTTCAATACAGCATAAACAAATAATTTTAGAAAATGCACCTTCGAGATTCTATATAATTTGCAGTGTTTACTATTTTAATTTAAATGTTATTTTAATTTTTAAATATAATAAATGTAAGTAGAACACGCATGCATGTTTAATCCTGTAACTTTAAATGTGATTTTAAAAAAGAAAAGTTTATTATAATTCTGTAGGTTTGAGGGTGGGGTTTTTTTTTTTGTTTGTTTGTTTTCTTTTACACATTTTCTCATTTAGTTTTTTAGGTTTTTTTTTTTTTTTTTTTTTATTAAATTTTTTGTGCATCAGAAAGATGATATTAAACTCTGTATTATTAGACAGTAGATTATTATTACTGGTGTATATCGGGCCATTCGGAGATTTCATTAATGACTCCGGAGTTCTTCAGTGGCAGAGAAATATAGGTTTCAGTTTCCATGGTGACGACGTGCTTCACCTCAGAGATATGACTCTCCATCTCCGTTCCCTCTCACCAGGAGATGAGCTCAACACGCACGCACACACACACACACACACACAAGCACACGCACGCGCACACACACACCCGTTTGAGGGCTGGTTTGGGGTTGGTGCCTGATCTCAAACCAGTTCTTCACATTTTGACAACTAAAGAAGTGGCTCTCAGACACGAACCCTGGTTTTAGAGCGGCACCAAGGTATTGCTGGTCTAGAACCAAGAACCTCTTCTGTCCGAGCGTGGAGCGGTGGTATGCAGTGACCTCATGGCGTGGCTCCCTAGCCTGTGTAAAAGCAAACCGATTCTTAGAAGGTTTGCAAGTTGAATGGACTCCGATCCGGCACTAGCACCAGCACAGAACTAGCACATAGTTTGTGTTGGTCGAAGGGACGTGCGAGACATAATTTTTTAAATAATTTTTAACCGAAATAAGAAGGTCCACAGTTTCACACTTCAGTTCAGTTCTCTGTCCAACACTAAAACCATTCCTGTTAAAAACAATTATTATTACTGATTTAGACACACAACATACGCACGCTGAAGGGAGTGTGTTTAGTGTGTGTGTGAGAGACAGATGAATGTTGTGTATTAAACGTCAGCGTGTCCTCGTTCCTCCTCAGATGTGAAGCAGACGTGTCCTCCAGATAAGTTTGACTGCAGAGGGACCTGTGTGTCTCCAGCGTGGAGGTGTGACGGAGAGAAAGACTGTGAAAGTGGAGCAGATGAAGAAGACTGCGCCGCCGGTCAGACGCCTTCTCTCTTGCTTTGTCTCCTCTAGTGATTTTATAACAAATACGTGACCGTTCATATTTCTGATCTATTTCGAGTCCCTGCCGGAGCTCGGCCGCGTGACGAGATCATATCGCCATCACGAGACGTTGCCTCACAATATTAGATATTGCAGATTTTAACGACGTTGAATGATAAATATTTTTATTACAAATCTTAAATTGTAAAATGTTAACATTTTATACTTACATTATAATTTCTTTACTTTAATATTTACTTTTTAAAGGATTTACAAAATATTTATTTTATTAAATATCTTTTTTTTTTTTTTTTTTTTTTTTTTGGGAGCAACGTAGATTCTGTGTCGGACATCATTTTAATTCTGATTTACTGGACGACGAGTGGAATAAAGACTTCCTTTAGCAAGTATTTCATATATATTTTAAATTCAGCGCACAAACCTGAGGGACGACGCCTCTGGTCTAACGTACCCCTCTGATGCTGGGAAACAATTAATAGCAGCAAATTCATCACAGATGGAGAGAAGCTCCACGCCCTTGGCCGCGTAGCTGAAGGTCAGTCATAAACAGGGTTAGTGGAGGAGGAGGAGGTGTTCGGGGTTTTCCTGCCTAAATGGTGTCCTCCTGTCCTACTTTTCAGAAGAAGTGTTAAACTCCTCCCTCTCTCGTGCGCGTTGCTCTCTTTCTTCCCCCGTCACACTGCTGAACATCGCCTCCATCACCAAAACATAATAAAACTTATAATAAAGGTTACTTGTCTAGATTATTTCATGCACGAAAATGTAGTGCTTCGATGAATGTAGATGAACAGTAGCCTAAAGAGAGAAGCAGAAAATCTAGAAATTAAAACTGAGTGGAAGCAGAATGTTCTCCTCAATCATGAAAAACATCTTGAAGTTCATAGCGCGACGTTATGAAAGCTGTTCAAATGACAGAAAGTTCATCGTTCTGCAGATCGCCTTGCTAATGCTTAAAGACGCAAACTCCCAGTCTTTTTAATGAAAATGTGAATCAGAAACATCACTCCAGATTTCTGTGCCACTCCACTCAGCAAGCGGTCTGAAAGCTTTACTCTTGTTTTGTCCTTTTTGTCCTCCTCCATCTCTCACGCCTAACTGACCTCACTGCCATAGCCGAGCCGGCGTTCTCAAGCTCGTCGTGTTATTACTGATGGACTGCCCAGCGTTTCTCTAACGGTCCGATCCTGATTAATTTTACTTGCCTGACTCACACTGAGGGGACACTGTAGCTGCGTCCTACTGCTGTAATTATCCCCTGCTGAACACGTCCTCACTGTAATCTTAACACCTTTACATTTAATCACGTAGAGAGATCTTCAGCTGGAACATTCCACAGCTAAAGCAGTTAAAGGATAAGTACGAGCACCAGCTCGGTCCTGACCTCTCAAACGTCTGGCCACTACTGTCCCAGTGGGCGTGGCCAAATGCCGCTTGAGTGACACGCTCGATTGACAACCGTCTGGCTGAGACTCCCTCTGCGAAGCAACACAAGCATCTAAACACAGCGCGTCAGGGTTTCTAGCAACTGCCAAATTATAGTTACGAAGTAGCTCGGCTCACCAGAGTTATCCCTAGGCTGTGTTCATCTTCATGTTTGTATGATGACGCAGTGATCACTTCGAGTTAGTTTTCTCTATCTGTAGGTTAGCTTCGTCCTGTAATGTTAGCTTCATATCTGTGCAGATGAGATGAGATCAAAGCTGTGTTGAAGGCATGAGTGAAGTCATCTTCGTGATTGAGTGTGTGTGGAGTGCACACAAGCGTTCCTCGAAACTAGCCCCACCCACTTACAGCAGAGACAAGCCGTAAGGCTATGAAGCTTAGGAACGTAGGTCCAGACTCGCGCGTGCTTTGCTTATGCTTTTAAACTCGGCGTAAAATGTAACAATCGTCGTCAGATTCCAAAGCAGTGGTCAAAACACACGCGGACAAACGTGTTGTGCTTGTCACCATGGAAACACATATGTACGCAGATTTGCTGTGCCGTTTCATTACAGCGAGGTATAAAAATGGCGTGCCTGTTTATTCATAATACAGCCTGACTAATGCAGCAGTGAATCATGGGTAAACGTAATGCGGCGCAGCCTTAGCGACACTGATGATGTAACACGTTATGACGGTGTGGTTGTAAGAGACACGGCGTCGTCCTGATCTTCTGTTAAACATGAGCTGACTTTGTAATTAGGTGCTGCATTATCACCATGGCAACAACAACAACTCTCGTAAAACACGACACCTGGGTACTAAAACTTTCGCTGCTCCTTGGATCTTTCTTAAATAATAAACGATCTCGCTTCTCCCTCGATTTATCACACAAATCCGAGTTAACTCTAAACCGAGCTGCAGTTGTAAAATAAAATTAATCAGCACCTGGTGACCAATCAGAGCCCAGAGCTGAAAGGTGCTGTGGGGTAAACAGGAACTAATACTGAAGAAAAGGTCAGTTGTGTTAAAGCTGCTGTCAGAATGAGTGTCTGCGTGTGTGTGTGTTACCGTATGGGCTGAAAAGCAGGACACACTGTTCTGAACCCTACACACACACACACACACACACTTCCTCCTGGCTGTCATTTAAAGACCTGCTGCAGCACTGTGAGAAGGTAATGTGCTGAGACTGCAGGTCACGCTGTTCCCCTTTCAGCCATAACACAGCTCATGGCTTCATCTCGGATGTTCAGAACGTCTCATCACCACCCTGCTGTGGAGCTCGGAAAACTAACTCGCCTCCATTCAGGACAAGAACGACGAATGACACTACTTATTACACCAAGAGGTGGAAATCAAACTCTAGCTACCAAATGTCTCTGAGGCCCTCTAGTGGCTGGCCATGGTACTGTCTTTAACCCCGCCCATTCTCATGCAAATTCAAACTCGAGTTACAGCTCTGCTAATTATTTCCAGGAACTGAAACTTTCTTGCAAGTGCAGCTGACCCTGATATCGCCCCCAATGTTTTTGCGCGTTCTCTTACTGCAGGTGTCGGAGCTGGATGAACATCAGCAGGAGCAGCGATGTCCGAGAGCGATTAGCATGACGGATTAGCTAACATCCACTAGCTGACAAATGGTAGCGCAGTCAGTCATGACTCGAAGCTCTTGGCAACTATTCAGCTACAATTTAGCATTTTATGTATTCATTATTAATAATTCTGTACTTACCACTTTGAGCTAGAGCTGTCTGACGCACCATCTTGAGTTGCACTTCACGTAATTTTTCACGGCGTGCATCGTCTTCGGATGAAGAAGGGGCGTGTCCATGACCTGTATGGGAGGGCGAAAGGCAGACTTTTCTCTACTGCAATTTCGATCTGCTCAGTCAAGAGGTCGAGGTTCAATTTGGCCAGATTTAAGCTTCAAAGCCGCGCAATGACAGTCAAAGGCGCCGTTTCGGCCACTCGTATATCCGGCCGTTGGTTTGGTCGGACTAATAGGTGTGGAAGCGCTCTTAAACGTCAGATTTTCTTTGAAGCTGTTATATGGGTGGTTATTTTTTAATAGTTTAGAAGCCCTCATGCTGCATAATACCCCATTACACTGCGTGATCGTTGGATCGAGGCGTAGCTGAAGCTCTGCGTGCCGCAGTGTGATAAATGAGGCGTCTCGGCAGAGTGAGATTTCAGATTAGGCGCTGTGAGGATAATCGCTTCCTCCTACTCGCTGCTATAAGCTTCCTCCTGACTAATCTCATCACGCAGCTCCCTTTATTCTAATGAAGCTGTTTGTGTGATGAGTGCGAGGTCAAACCTGCAGCACTGACACCTCTGGAACATTCTGGAGATAGGTTTCCGTTACAGCAGACCGAGGAGAGCGGGAGAAATGTGTCCGACGCTTTTCACACATGAAGTCTCTTTAACTCGGTGATGGTGAAACAGCACAGAAAGCTGAGGGGTCTCCCGGCACCGGTTCCGACTCGCGCTGCCGTGGTCATTCATAAAGTCATGTGACGGAAGAGCGAGGAAATGTGTGTTTCTCAGAGTTCTCGGCAGTGCTGTAAAGATTTCATGGCTCAGCGTGAATCAGTTCTACGCTCCTGAGTGGAACCGCTGTCACAGGGTTGAATCCTGATGCTCCCTCCAGAGTCGGCGAATTAAGTGCAGACTCGGGCAATTCTTTTAGGCTTTCAGTTGTATTATATAGCACAAAAATTAAACAAGTGCTGAAAAATAAAATATGCAAATTAGAGGAAGATAAAGCTGGCGCCGGCAGCTGTACTGATAAGTGTATTTTGTTTGATTTTCCTGAATAGTTGAAATATCGTTGTATTAGTACCAGTACACAAGTGTTCATATGTTTTAAAACTACCAAAGCATGAAACACGACTATCTTTTTTTTAAGCAACACTGTTTTGACGGTGTAACCGTTTTGTTTTTTTTTCTTGTGACCCTGCTCTGTGGTAAACGCTAAATTGTGACCTTTTCCACCTGGAACCTCTGCTCTGCTCCTCCCAGACGCTCGCTCCTGCGCCTCCGGAGAGTTCCAGTGCCGTAACCTGAAGTGCATGTCTCCGGCGTACGTGTGCGACGGCGATGACGATTGTGGCGACGGTACCGACGAGGATCAGTGTTCCCCGCCGTCCTGCGGCCCGCTACAGTTCCGCTGTAACAGCTCCGAGTGCATCCCGCAGCCCTGGACCTGCGACAGAGACCCGGACTGCTTTGACGGATCGGACGAATGGGAGGGGCTGTGTGGAGGCGGAGCCGGGAGAACCCTACCGCCGACGAGTTTCAGGCTCGAGTGCCGTGCCGGAATGTTCCGCTGTGGGAGCGGAGAGTGCATCAAGCAAGCGTGGAGGTGCGATAAAGATCCGGACTGCGTGGACAGATCAGACGAGTCCGACTGCCGTAAGTCCCCGAGTCTGGGAATCCTGCACTAATCCATCGAGAGATTATGAACAATGTTATTATAAATCCCGCCTCCTGCGCTACGATTGGCTAGTCCACCAATTGGCAGTTAATATGCTATTTTTCTTATCCTTCTCTTCGCACCGTTCCTAATCACTGCGACCAATTTCAACCAGCACACGCACTGATTTTAGGCAGGTTTTATTCACGTCTGTCAGGCTGTAGTGGAACCTCACAGAGGTGACTAAGCACAGGAGTGGGCTGCCTTGATTGATGCCTTGTGACGTGTGCACTCGCTGAACCTGCAGGAATTTCCTGCTGTGCGGCTGGCATCTGTTCTATCAGGCAGAGGTTGGGATGCTCGGGGACACGGCAGTGCGCGCCGCGCTCCGACTCGGTCGAGCGTTTTCATTGACGTTGGATGGATTGGACGTTTCATAGGGTTAGATGTCAGACTCAGCGGACACTTTAATACAGCTGCTCTCTGACTGGTGTTGATTTGTTTTGAACTATTTATAGCTGCTATAATGTACATGAAAACAGGACCTAACTAGTTTCAAGGACATTCCTCACACGCAACTGGAAAATAATCAACTCTCCGCTGACGACAGTATCGTGTGACCCTATAATCATTTAAGATTGAAATGTTTTGCATTATTTCTCACTTTCAACCTATTGTTTTGCAACACCTCTTTAATAGAAACGTGTTTGTGTTCCTCTAAGTCAGGTTCTCGTTCCCGTCACACTGTGAGTTTGTTTATAAATGTAATGACTGAGCAGGGGAACCGGACTGAGGGCTCCAGAGAGCGCAGTAGATAAGGTCACATCAGCTTGCAGGGAGGTTTATCCCCCCCCCATGTGGGCTGAAATGAAGTGCTGAGAGAGGCTGGGAAGAGAGCAGGGATTAGTCACCGTACATGCACACTGAAGTGTGCCATTTCTCTATTGTTTATTTTCAGTGGGAACGTGAACCTGGTGCTTGTATTTCTACATTTAAGAAGCTGACTGTATCTGCAGCAGGGAATGATCTGCTGTTAGTGACGTTTACTAAGGGGTGTGTAGGTATTTACAGGAAAGGAGTCATTTAGTGAAAAGAAAGGTTAAACTATGTGGCACGGGTTTTAGTCTTGGACTTGGTATGGGTTTTGATCTTGGTGTTCTGGGCTCTGGTCTTGCTCTTGGTGTTGGTTGGAATGGGCTTTGGTCTTGGGATGGGTGTTGATGGTTTCGTTTTTTTCCCGGTTTTGGCCATGGTTTGTTTGGTATGGCTTTAGAGCTTTGTATTGGTTTGTAAGGGTCTTGATCATGTTGGTGTGGGTTTTGGTTTTGGTCTTGGTTGTTATGAGTCTTCCACTTGGTCACGGTAGTGTTGGTTTTGGGCTTGTGTTGGTCTGAAATGGCTCTTGATGACAGTAATACTAGCATTACCTAACAAATGTAAAATATATATATTTTTTATTTGCACACTTCCATGATTGATGGACTTGTTTGTGTTGTAGACCGACACGGCAATTAAACAGCGAGCTACAGGAGAAAGAAATGGAGTTAGAAAATGCAGTGTGCTTATAGCTCAAATGTGCTGTAGAAAATTAACTCTTAGAAAATGAAAAGATGGGGCATTAAGTCATTAATGTCATTTCTCTCCTTTGTGTGTGTGTGTGTGTGTGTGTGTGTGTGTGTGTGTGTGAACAAGAGCTTCTTTTTTTATTCATTTATTTAATGAAGCGTATTTTCCTGCTGCTTGTTACGATAAAAGGCCCTTTAAATGCACAGCTAATTTCCTTCTCTTTTATGTTTTCTCTGATTATCAGTGTGAGATTGTGGCGAGCTCCAGGGGAGGTGTGTGTGTGTGTGTGCATGAGTGTGAGTGCTGTACGCGCGCGCGCGCGCGCGTGTGTGTGTATGTGTATGTGTATGTGTATGTGTGTGTGTGTGTGTCCTGCTCTAAGCTGTATGTGCGTGTGTGTGTACATTTGCAGCTCTCCTGACGTGCCGGCCTGATGAGTTCCAGTGTGGTGACGGTTCCTGCATTCACGGCATCAAGCAGTGCAATAAAGCCTTCGATTGTCTCGACCGAAGTGATGAGGCTGGCTGTGTTAATGGTAGGTGTCTGCGTGTCTGCGTGTGGTGTAACGGCTGTAAGAGTCATCGTTTTTTTTTTATCATATTTTTTTGTCTCTTTTTGGCTTCTTCTCCACAGCCACAAAGTGTGAAGGACCTCTGAAGTTCCTCTGTAGAAACGGAGAGTGTATCGACGGCGCAAAGGTGTGTGATGATGTCAAGGACTGTAAGGATCGATCGGACGAACCCAAGAGGGAATGTGGTGAGTAGTTTAGAGGAGGAAGTTAGGACCCTGCAGCCAGCTAGCGCTAAAGTGTAAAACTAGAGCATTTTAGAGCATTAATATGATCAATTGCAGCCAATCAGTAACGCGTATCACCAACAAGAAACCGAGGCCACGCCTTCTTTACTGGCACTGAATGGCCCAGAGGCCACGCCTCCTTCAGTAGGACTGACCCAGAGGCCACGCCTCCTTCGGTAGGACTGACCCAGAGGCCACGCCTCCTTCGGTAGGACTGACCCAGAGGC
>JAQQZU010000001.1:23373688-23402030 GCA_030068025.1 Parauchenoglanis punctatus | reverse complement strand
TGTGAGAGTGTGTGTGAGAGTGTGTGTGAGAGTGTGTGTGAGAGTGTGTGTGAGAGTGTGTGTGTGAGTGTGTGTGTCACAAACGAATCATTTCCAGCCAGGTTACTGAGTGGTTTATAAACGGAAGGATAAAACCGACCCTGACCTGCACTATGAAGCAGTTATTACTGTTCTGAATCTCAGAATCTGAAATTAGCGCTTTGGGGATAAAACGGTTAATTTTCTAATTTTCTCTCCATCAAATCTTGAATAGCTGTGGAAAAAAGGGAAAAAAGTGTGTGTGTTTTGTGAGGCTGTTTGTGTGAAAGCTGAACTTGCGCTAAAAGTTTTCATACGAATGCTTTTGATATGATTATGTAAAAAAAAATAAATGTACATAAGATTTTAGACCACGCTGTTGGCTGATTCATTTATTTGTATAAAATGACGAGGACTTTCCTGAATGTCAATATAAACTGTGCTCCAAAGTCGTCTTATTCATGCATTTTGTTTTTCTCGTTATTTTTCCTTTCTCACGATGACCCGTTTTTCTTTAGCCTGCTTTTATTTGCTTATTTTGCGCAGCAGCTTTACTGTAGCGAACGTTTGTTTTGGCGCCCTATTTCAGAGCATTTCTCCTTTTTATTTTACCTGGATGTCATTGTCATCTCTGGATTGTTATAAAAGAGCATTCTAAGCTTGCGTGTCTTCCGTTCTTTCGCTCGAGCGTCTCGCTGAGATCTCGGTTGACCGTAAAATGAATGAGATGCGTTTGTGCTTTGGGTTTAATGATGCTGGGGCACATTAATGATGCAGTGCCTCCATTTTCTTTCAGCTCCTTTATCAGGAATCCTCCCTTCCTACACACACACACACACACACACCTCATGCCGTCTGATTCACTTGCAGAGGTGTGAGATCAGACAGAAGTAAAGGACACACACAGGTCAGTGACACACAATCTCACTGAGGGCGAATAACCATTTGTTCGACCAATCAAATCACTGCATTTAACGTGCACTTTCTAATACGTTTCTATAGTAAGATTGTTTTACAGGATGTACGGCGAGACTGCAGACAGTCTTCCACAAAAATAATCCCCAACTAATTTACCGTCTGTTGGTCAAAATTATAAGGGAATCCATGTGCCGTCTTTCAGGCCAGACGAATACAATAATAATAATAATAATAATAATAATAAGTGATCAGAGAAATGCCTTGTTACTCACATACGACAGAAAGATAATGAAAATTGTACATATTCCAAAATGAACCTACAGGACCAACAGAGTTCTACACGTTCATGAAGTTCCACAGAGCAGGTTCTCGTCTCTAAGCCATCTTGCATTTGTCGTTGGCTTTAGTGTTGGTGGTGCGAGCCTTGAGCAGGTCTGCGATCTCCGTGTGTGACGCCTGCGTGGCCAGAGACAGAGCACTGCGACTTCCCTGTAACACACACACACAAACGAGCGGTACACTCGTACTGAGAGAGCAGGAAGGACAGGAAGTGCAGCGTCTCCACTGGAGATCAGATCAGTAAAATATATATATAAATACTATAAGATTCATGACAAGTTTGTAAACGTGACACTTGATAAATACAGGTTTGAATTTAAAGCACTGCTTATACGCAGAGGTTATGCAGCTTCAGAAGCGGAGCCACTAGGGGGCGCTCACACGGCCAATCAGTGATTTCATCGTTTTCTTCTCGAGCAATATTATTAAAAAAAAAAATGATTTGGTGTTTTTGTTTTATCTTTTAAAAAATTGAAAAGCAGCAACTAAATAACTTTATTAATAAACTTTATTTAATTGACAAAATATTGACTGAAAACACTGATTTTGAAAACTGAGTCCTTTTATTAGGACATGTAGAAAATGTAATTTAGGGATTTAACGTGTGTATGCATATTTATTTAAAAAAAGATATTACCTTATCTGTGAGGTTGACGTCGCAGTCGGGGTCCTGCAGCAGAATTCGGACGATGTCGGCGTGTCCGCGGTCGCAGGCGCTGATCAGAGCCGTGGTTCCCGCTTGATCCTGAGCGTTGACGTTTGCGCCGTGTGCCAGGAGGAGTCTCACCGTGGACGCCCGGCCGTGCCTGACCGCCAGGTGGAGCGCCGTCTGACCCACCTGTAGGGAAAACGCAGCACGCAATGTGTAGGACACGTACCAAATCAATTGACATAAAAAAATCCGCGGCGCTGGAATACACGTTAACGATACGGATGCAACAGATTGTCTGCGGGGGCTTTTAAACATGTCCTGGGCGATACGGTGATGTAATGTTGACATCACAATGCACATATCGCTGGTATCCTCAGTGTCGTGATATGATATTTTTGTCATATCGCTCGGCCCCACACGATCTTCCACTCGGATGTTAAATTGTAACGTTTGTCAGGAACAGTTCTCCTTAACCCTGCGTTATTTTTATTTCCTCTGTTTTGAGAACATTTGACCTCACATCCCGCAAACTAAAGCTAGCATTAGCTACCTGTTGCTGAGCCAGCTTTTGCGGAGACGCAAACCAATTAAAATCAATTAAACCAAAGAACTTTGAACAACAGCAAAATATGCATCTGATAAACGACTCCAAAATCCAAATTCAAATTCTTTTATACTCTTTGAATTTACAGTTAATGTAAAAAGTTACATTAAAAACCACAACATTTATTTGTAGATAAGGCAAAAGTCCAGCGGGATTTTTCCAGACCTGATCCAGCTCCTCCTACCTGGGCGGAGTGGAACAACGATCATAGACGGTCAAAGGGTTACAGGGTTATATTTACAGGAGGAGTCGGACCAGGGCCCTGGACCTGCAGAGAGGACTCGATTTAAGAACGACGTTATGGAGTAATATCTCGGTGCATGTTGTTCCACATCAGCGTGAGATCATCTCTGTAAAACTGCATCGTTACTCACCTGACCAGCGCGAGCGTTAACATCACCGAGCTCCATCAGCTGCTGGATCACCTTTATATCCGTATCAGTGTCCACCTGCTGGAGAGACGCCAACATGACCGCGGTGTAGCTGGTCTTATTCTTCAGGTCCACGTCACACACACCTGGAGACGAAAGAAAATACAGCTGCAGGAGAAAACCTTCCCTGTGAGTGAGTTCAGGCTCTGTGTGAACAGCACTGAACATTACTGAAAGTTAAAGCTTTTTATTTCTGAATATTTTAGGATACGGTGTATTAATGTTGGCGTCACGGCAGTGTCTGGGTGCGGAGCTCTGTCCTGCTTTTAGCTGAGCAGTAATTCAGGATTGGCTCGGTTGCCTTGAACAGTGGTTTGGATGCTTCCATCCATGTCAGTGTGTGTTCATGGATTTCAGCAAAAAATCCTCCTGACTGAAGCTTTCCCTCGGAGAAGTCGTCTTGGGTCGTCAGGGATCGATTCAGGGACTTTAAAATCTGTCTGTTACGGCAGTGAGCATGCTGCTTGGCCTATATTAGTACATTGTTTGGGTTAGTTGTGGTCAGCAATGCCGTGTTTGGTAACCGTCTTGTATGATAAAGTCAGGAACATGCTCTGGGCAGCTGCAGTGTCATTTAGGGCGAGTCCAGAGGGAGGGGCTGAAAAGAGACTTTAATAAAGAGAACTGTATTTTTATCATCGTTTTGGAAAAAGTCAAACGTGAGGTATCGGATCGTACTGTCACGTGTCACATGAAGACTTTAGAATTGTCTAATTAAAGAACAGAATGCTATTTTAATAAGGAAAAGGGGAAAAAAAAACCTTAGCAGTATCAAAATGATTTGTGCGGTGTTGATGCAGTGAGTTGATTTGCTTGTTTCGTCACTGACCCGTGTCCAAGAGGAGTTTCACGATTGGGAAGTTGGAGTGGGACACGCTGTAATGCAGGGCTGTGTTTCCGTTATCGTCCACCATGTTGACCAGGAACTGCAGCACCGCCGGGGTTTCTGTGGCCACGTTGTTAATGTACAGCGCGACTGTGTCTGCACACGAGTTCTCCTCGGCACACACGTGGAACCACTGCTGGAACACCACCGTCAGAGCCTGCCTCTGGAGATCAGCGAGAGAATAAAAGTAGCGTCAGAAGGTCAAACATCATGCTGAGGTCCCAAACCTTTTGCTTTTTTTTTGTGTGAATTACCATTTCATCATTTGGTTCAGAAACTTCATCCATGTGTTTCTCTAGGAAGTGGCACGCGTTGATAAAATCCGTCTCCACCCCCCTGAGAAAAGAGATTTTAGTAAGACACAATAATCACGTTTAAGTTTGCAAGAACATGCTCAGGTGGTGACGTCTCACCTTCCTCCTTCACCATGTGATGCGTCTTCTGATTCCGCTCCTGAACTGGTGCCGTCCTGCTTGTCCTCTTTGCCTCCTGCCTGATCTTTTGGACATTTTGCTTCACACATCCTGTACTGCTCTTCATGATGTTCTTCAGCCAATTTCAGGTGTGCGGTCTCTGCCGTGGTTTCTCTGAGGAGCTCTTGTTCTCTGATGGTCAGTGTAGAACTTGGCGGCTCTTCAGTTCGGGAAATGTTTGGGTTAAACCCCTCCTCGGCGTGATCCTTCGGCCTCAAGCTGCCCTCCAATACGGCCGCAGAATCGCTGCGAACAAATCTGTAGTTAAATAGTGGGAATTTCTAACGGGTACCAAACCCAGATGTTTATGTGGTGTATAAGGAGGTTACCGGTCTCTTCCATGGTCTTGTTTAAGACTTTCCCATGTCTTCGCCACGGATACTTGGTCCTCCATCATGGACTCCTGAACTTGAATAAACAAGGTACAAGTGCGAGTTACACATTGTTTAAGGGTTTATACCGAGGGGGTCGAGCATGCATCCCCTGTGCCGAGACCGGCCTGATGAATGTTGTGAGCCAGACCATCAAATAAATGTAGAATCTGTGTTCTAAAATTCTCAGTAGTGGGCCAGAACCGGCTCAAAAGCTTTAAAAAAAGAGCCGTTATTCCACATTGAAGCAAAATAGAGCAATTAACTGAAACCTCCGATATTGACAAAATGTGTTCATGATGAGGAATTGTTCATTAGTGAGCCTGGATGCTGACATGGTACCTAGGTCTCGTTCCAAAACTAACTACAGTGGAACTGCTTAACAACAAACAGCATCTTACCATCATTTTCAGTTTTATTCTGCTTTTGAGGTTTTGATTGAACATGCAGTCAGTCTCCTCTTTTACAACACCTTCAACTGTTCAAATACTACTTTTACTGAACATTCAGGTGTTGAATATAAAAATTTGGGTTTTTTTTTTTTTAGTTCATGGTTGACATTTTAAAAGACAAAGGCACTATGACACCAGTAGCTCAGTGTGGGACTTGATGGCTTTGTGGTAACGCCGCGCCTCTAAACGTGGCGATGACTGGTTCAAATCCAGCACCTCTGTAAGGTTGAGTGGAGCCAGGTGGCTGTGACAGCAGGTAGAACAGGTGGGTATGGCGAAGGCGTGGCTGAAGGAGCTGATGGAACGTTCCTTCAGTGACTGAAGGAAATGTATGGGTGATAGTTTTACAATATAGAGAGTGGGAGGAAAAAACTAAGTCGACACTCTCTTTTCAAGCTCCATAACCCCATCTTTTCTACTGCCCAGATTCTGGGGGGGCAGCTGCCTGGATATTACCCCCCCTGCCAAGGTCACCATCCTGTACCTTCCAGGTCACTCATCCCACCATGTTCCTGGACTACTGTTATATCCTGGAGACCTGGCTGGGGTTTGAACCAGCAACCTCTCAACCCAGAGGCGACGCTCCTCCATATGAGCCACAGGATCTCACACAAACAGCTGCTTTTATAGAACTTTTCACTGTATGTCTCTACCCTGCCCCACAGCCAAAACAACACATATAGCCTCGAACCAGGAACGTCATACACCAGAGACGACGATGCTAACCACTGCACCGCTGGTGGTACTTAAGAAATGACTCAAAGAGTCGACAGTGAAACGTTCACCAGACGAGCTGACGGTTCCACACACATCACTTCCACATAGCTTCTCTCAGTAACCTGTGTGCTTTTTGGGAATTTTCCTAAGGCATTCATTTGCCTTGTCACCATTTTCTGGGTGAAATAACTAAATGCAAACATAAGCAGGCACATATTTACAGGTCTTTGGTTACTTGACATTTTATAAAGTACATACTTCTCATATCCAGAAAAACCCACACCAGAGCCTCGACCCAATAACCTTCATGTGCAAAGACACAACTCTAACCACTGCGCCACTGAGCGACACCGCATGAGCTGCTGTAATGCGCATAAATTTGGCTTCATAAATGGCTTAACGTCGCAAAATAAAAAGAATAATTGTTCAGTGTATGAGTAGCTGATATCGGCAGTCAACATATACTAAATGACTTTGACACAACAACATGCTCATATCAGGCTTTCCTATTGGAGTTTTCATGCTGGAAAGAAGTTATTTTACCGGACAGGTTTGTACAATTAGGTTGATGACAGAATGACAATCACCTCAAATCATTCTGACTACTTAGTAAACAGTAACAACTGAGAAAACCTCAACATTAGGCGCTAAAATGTGAGCTATTACGAAACATCTGTAACCTGTAACATACGTAGCCTGGTTAAGAAACGGCTGGGCCTACGTGGCATGAAATGCAAGTGACATTTTTTCATTGTGGAAACATTTTCTGCTGCCAAATTGGAATTAATAAGATAAAAAAAAATCATAGATTATCACGTTACTAAGAGACCACAAAGAAGTGTAAACTCCTCTGTCCTAAACGCTTACAGTCCCAGCTTTACCTCTGACACTGGAGACTCCTTCATACAGGATACAGGAATCAGGGAAAAACTCACCGTATCAACGACTGTATGTGCCTTTAATCAGGTCAACATATTAGAATGAAATGGCATTTTTATGTGCGCTTCTGTCAGATCTGCTGTTATTGAAAATCGATCAACACCTTCTGGCTGAACTTCTGGTGGACAGAGCTTTACCTGGTGGTGGTGCATCTCCTGCAGGTGATATATAGAGTGTAAGGAGTTCGACTAAAGAGACCAGCTGTGTTTGGATGGAGCGGACACGTGGGTTTAGATGTTCAGAGGACAGCCCTTTTCCTGACTCCTCGTTTCTGCAAAGACACTCCCACTGCTCCTGCAGGAGCTCTCTGACTCTTTTCACATGATGCTCCATGTCTGCTTGCAATCCTGTAGGTCCTCTTGTTGTACAGGGTTTAAATTCTGCCTCCGAACCCACCTGGTTAGCTGTACTCGACTCAGATTCAGGTGAATCCATTTGAACAGATGGTTCGGACTGGCTTTTTAGGTCTGACATGAGGTGCAGACAGATGCTTTCTGCATGTTGTTTGGTCAACTCATCGATTCTCTCGTCCTTGAAACGACTCTCCCGTTCCTGTTCCTGGAGATGATTTGTGGTCTTTTCCAGATCAGACTCAAGTTTGTGAAGCTTCTGCTCTAGCATTGTGATTTTCTTCTGCAAAGCCTCAATGAGGGACGCATCTTCATGATCTTTTTTAGTTGCTTGTGAATATTTTTCTGTGGATACCGCCATCACGTCAATTTGCTCAGAGGACGCCTTGACGTTTTCTTCCAGCTGATCATACTCCCGGTCCATCCAGTCATCGTTTGCTTTATTTTTCTTCTGCACCATCTTCACCACATCTCTAGGAAAGTCCAGAGTCACGGTGTTGTCAGGTTTGGATTGGAACGTGTGCAGGAGCCTCTCTCGCTCCTCCTGTAGGATACATATCTGTGCTTTAAGTTCTGGTACGATCCTGATCTCCTCCTCTAGCTCACCGACTCTCTGGAGAGCTGCAGTCAGCTGCTGAAAAGTCCCGTTCACGCCTCCTGGGCTGTGGAAGACGTCCTCGGAAGAACCGTTTTCTTGAGAGAGGAAATCCACCGAGCCGTTGGGGCTGGTCGGGTCCTCGCTGGAGTATTTTCTCAGTAACACTGTTAGGGGTAAACTCGAGGCTCGCAGTAGATTTGGCCTCACATGTGGTCCCAGTGGCTGTTCGTCAAACGCCCTCGAGGTTCTGTAAGGAGACTCTGATTGCCTGCTGAAAGCAGCCGACTCGCCGCCACTGCACTGAGAATCACACGGCTGCTGGGAGTCTGCAAGTCGAGTTCTGGGGAACAAGATGCTCGTTGAGGTCCACTGAGAGGATCTGCAGCTGTACCCAGGTAAGCTGAGGTTTCGCGACAGGTTGCCACTGCTCCGCCCACGCGGCCGACGCTGAAGCTGCACCCTCCTGATGGTGTTGCCCTTTTCAATGTCCTCGACATATTTAACGAAATCCAGGTCCAAATAAAATCCGTAGGGGGTTTCGACAGAATACGAGGGTGGTTTTCTATGACTTCCGCTTTCTTTTGGAAAAACGCCATTCACTGGGAAAACAGGCGAAATGCAATTGTTAAATGTTGGCCGTGGAATTCAGTCTAGACGGATAAATTGGAGGATTTAGGGTTGTTACCTTTCTGTGTGTCCATTGCTTGTGGGCCTCGATTAATTGTTTGTGCAGCTTGGTGGAATTTTCATACCTTGTTTAACCTGAGAACAGACGAATAATGATTATTTCAAAATGAGAAAACTGGCGACAGAGATTCTGAATGCAGAAGACAGAAGGCTCTTGAGATGATCTTGAGATGGTTAACGCTGGTTTACTCCGAGCCAGTTTGGGCACATTTTGCTATATTCTTGGTCATAAGGGAATGCACTTGCACTCATTTGTGGTTATTTTAAATCTGTCCGTGCGGTCATAAATTACACCTTCTGAGACCTCGTCGCACGTGTGTGCGAATGCAACGCCAAATCGTCTTCAGAAATCAGTATGGAAGCTTGATCCCATTTCTGAACTAAATACCATGAAAATAACACTTTGAGCTTTGATGCTTTGATTAACGTCTAGAATTGTTTACTTGTTCGTTGTTGATGCAGACATGAAGGAGCGGACAAAGTTCTCGTGCCAGGAGGCTTTAATTTCCCTGCAGATACCGACTTGTGTCTAGCTGAGAAAAAATACAGTAAATATAAAATGCCACGATCACAAATCGCTCCAGCCCGCAGCCCCACCTCGACTCGCTCTCTCCACTTCTTTTTCTGCTTCTGACCACGCAGCACCACAAAAGCAGCCACAGCCCAAACAATGTCAGCTATGCCGTAAACACACAAACAGCTGAATCTAAACCTTACCCAGACAAACGGCAGAGCTTCTACAATGCTCAGTCTTTCCTGAACACAAGCCGTCTTATCAAAAACCTCCTCCTCACAACGCTCGCTCTAAGAGAGCTCTGGGGGAGAAGGTCAGACAGAGGCAGGAGAGCAGGAGCTGATCAGGTCACGGTCCTTCTACCCTCAACTAAGCTGTGTTAAAAACATTAAAAGAAAGACACAGTGATCTGCATTTTATCAGGAAGCATAACTCAAAACAAAATGTCTCCTGCTTCCTGATGCTCAGAGTTTTCCTTCACAGAGCTGTTAATGGCACAGCATCTTCACCGACACTCGTGCGCACGAGCCATACGGAGTGTTAGCAGGATGACGGAAAACATAAATCACGAGACAGGAAATATCACGTAAAAATTTCCATTTACTCGACCAAGAGCGCAAACACTTAAGGATTATCCATGGATAAACTGGAAAATATAAATATATAAAAGTGGTGTAATTACTGAAATATAATTTCTCATTACTGTTTATTCAAAAGGAAACTTATTATTATTATTGTTAGTTGCTCTAATTTATTTAAAATATTTACAAGTTTTAAAATTATCTTTCTTCGTAACTGTTTCGTGCCAACTCTTTAATATCCTTGCGATCCCTTGTGAAGGTCTTTTTTTTTTTTTTTTACCTTTAATATTTTCTTCCTTCTCTCAATTGCTCCCTATAAGCAAATATTTTCTTTCCATGGCATTCCTTCATGCCTTCTCGGACCACAAATGGGAGTTGAACCTGCGACAATTCCAAAATCTCATCAAAAATAAAAGCATAAACGGCGCGGTGTGGGAGGAGACGAATGTTTTCCAGCATTTCAGTATGCAGGACTTGTGAGGGGGGGAGTGGGGGCGGTTTCTGTAATGGATGAGGCACAGTATAGAAACGTGAGAGGCGTAAACAGAACTTTGAGCTCGGTTCTGGTGTCGGTGCCAAGCCGGGAACACGGCGTTCAGTTCATTTGACCACAGTGATTCAGAGACGTCTGACCGCAAGTGTTTATGGTGCTGAACGTCTGCCTGTAGATTAGATTTTAGAGTCAAAAAATGGTGCCTTTTTCCACCTCATGTATTAAAAACTTGGTTTTGTTTATTCTCACACAATGGAGTGTGAATGTAACAGCCGTTCCATTCTTCCTGTTCGGGCCCCCTCAGCGGTGTGGTTTCCTCGGCACAGAACCTCATTCCTGCTCGTCTATTTGGAGTTTGGGGTTGAGGACAGAGGCCAAAGCCCATGTGTGTCCCTCTCTGACCCTCCACTTCATGTGCCGAGGGTGTGGAAGGTCCTACTGTCTCTCTTTTACAATGAGAGCTGTGTCATAATGAGCTGTGCTTTCTTTTTTTCCATCCTCTCTCTCTTTCACACACACACTCGCATCTGTTTTTCAGATCTGTTTCAGTACTTTCTTTTCTTTACCACCTTTTACTTTTTCTGTCTTGCACCATTTCCTTTTTTTTTTTTTACCCTGTTGCCAGAATTTGGACCATGGCTCACTGCCAGACACAATAAGGGGCACATGTACAAGTGGTTACGTGAGACCTTGTGTGGTGAAAAGTGCAGCGAACTCATGCAACTTCACCATCTACACACTGAAATGACATTACAGGCTGTTTATATCCTGTGCAGCACTGGAGCGGATCTTCCCATTGTCGTCACTTCTTCCCATATCCATTTTTTTTTTGCGCGTGTACCAGAAACCGTACTTTAGTCAATTCACAAAAAATAAAATACTTTGCACTAAATGAAAAAAAAAAAGAAAAAAAAAACATTAAAAAGACTTTGCGTTGAAAATCATTACCTGTCTTCCTACAGGTTTGGCATGAGCTCCCCTCCTCCCCTGATGGTATGCTCCAGTCTAGCTCCAGTTTGGCATTTTCTTCCCTCTGCACCGTCACAGGCGCAGAACAATCCGAGTCGGTGGGATGTAAAAGCTCCTCGATGTGAAATTCTTTGAAAACATAAGGCAGTATTATTGTGCTGAGAACTGAGAGAAGGGAGGATGGATGTGGGTGCTCACGCCGCCCTCTGTACGGCCTGTCCAATGAGAGCGTGTGGGAGTGGCGAAAGCGTAACCAGTCGGCCAATAGGAGTGTGTGGGCGGGGCTTTGTGTGTAGCGCTAAAGAGACCTTTATAAAAACAAGAGCCATGTGTCAGAAGTTTGGAGAGGACTACTACTGATACTAGGAACCCAAGGTTATTTCCATGGCACACACACACACACACACACACACACACACACACAGTCACATTGTAACTTAATACGCCACAGATGGCCTTAACGTCCACTTTAATCAAAAAATACCACAGGGCTTTAGAGGGGGCGCGTGAGCCTGTTATACCCTCTCAGGACATAGCAGCGGTGCCGACTACATCCCACTTCCCTCAGGGATTTCTTTCCAGCTAATTGCCATTAAACTCACTCAATAATTATCAACATTATCTCACTGTCTCAGTTCGCTGTTTACATGTAATCGACTCAGACGGCACCGAACTCACCCTTTCATGGAGAGAAAAGCCCAGTAATGCAGTACAGAGTCGTAGCGTTGATATATTTGCTGATGACTGAAATTTGTCTGCCGGACTGGAACAGGTCGGACAACGTCTTTCTGCAACTATGGTCCCAATCAGTGAGTCCGTAACTCGGTCGCAGCACTACAGGTGCAATGATATGGCGCATCACATCATGTCGTTTGATCAAGTTTCATATAACAAGCAATACATTCAAAAGACCGCATAATAAAGTGGGTCATCTGTAGGAACCCGAGGCTGATGTTAATTTTGAGTTGTTTTATTGGATATTGTAAATTTACAGTAAATGAAGTTCAATATAAGGGGTGATTTGTTAAATCTGGTGCAGCCAATCCAGAGAAATTAGCGAGGTATTATCATATTCCGTATGCCATTATAATTTTTTATGATAACGTTCTCCAGTCAACCCACAGCGCAGAAAGAGTCCACTCATGGGCAAGTGTAAATAAAGACACGCGCTCTTCAACTGCCAAATGAGGTATAAGGGTATGTTTGCAGTTATTCCCTCTGATATGAGTTAACATTTAACTTTCTGTGACCGTCTGTAGTCATGAGACGGTATCTCATCACCTTCCAAAATAACCTTTCTATAAAATGTAAATAAGACCAGAGACTCACAAGGACAGGTTTGACCCAGCAGCATGGAAAATAAATACAGGACTAATCCCAGGCTCCTCTTTAAGATATGTAGCTTTCCTGATTAAAAAAAGGTTAACAGAGGTCATTTGAGGATTTAATGCATAAGAAGGGTTAGATACAGATTTATATTCAGCACAAAATGGAGAAATGTTCTGGTTCTGTTTTTGTCGAGAAAACTGGCTAATGGAGGTTTATGCTGCTGGAGTGACCACAGTACATTAGAGAACACGCTAACCCTCAATTTTCGGAAGGCACACAGCCACTGAAACCGTGGCAGGAAGAAAATCAAATGGCATGTTGCATCATCTCATGGAAAAATATCATGGAAAAGTCCAGTGAGAAGTTTTCTCAAGTGTTTACTTTTTTGCCTTTTAGTGCATGGCATGATCTCTTAAGCACACCGAATATTTCTCCGCATATAAAATCCTAGCTTTCCTACAGATGCGTTAAAAGCTTTGATTTCACAAGAACAGTTCCTTACACTTTATTATACTGTCCAACGTCCAGCATGATCAGGGAGTTTATTGTCTTCCAGCAACACGAACACACATTCAGGCCAACTGAGATATAGGAGGATGAGGAGCACTGCGTCTTTTTACTAAGAACAATAGCGTTCAATGTGCATGATTATTCGTTCCCAACATTTCATCGCTTTGTTTGAATTACAAACACACAGTTACTACTTACCTAGGAGTTTTTTAATTAACACTTGGAAACCTTTTTTCTTTTCTAACATATACAGGCAGTAAGCATTAAACAGGCATGAAAAACTAATTTGATATCAAATGTACCGTGCCTCAGGCTTTTGCACAGTACTGTATATACAACAATTCCACAAAATTGTGAAAGTAAAATAAGGAGTTGAGGAACCACTGTACTAACACAAGTGACTCCTGTTAACCAGGAATAAGCTCCAGTTGCTGAAACATGTTTCTGATATTTCTGCTCTGTGGTAAAAGCCTCGTTTACAACTGATTTGCCAGAAAATATCGAAATATAAACTATTTTCCGATTCCTTTTGCATTCCTGGCCAAATAAACTTCTGTAAACCAAAGGCACAACCGTTTTGTTCGGTTTAATGATCAAGCCATCTACCACATGGCAAATATAAGAGGACTTTGTGCTTCTTTGGACACAGAGGGCTGAAAGATCTCCAACAGCACTGAAACTCTCTCATCTGAGTGAGGCGAACCCTGTGACCATGAAGCTGGCCTTGCTGCTGTTATTTATGTTATCAACCAATGCTTTCCCAACAGCAGAGGACACCGAGGATCCAAACCTGGCTCTATCAGAGAGTCGGTCGGCTTTCGCGGCCCTGGACGAAGTCCGGCTCATCGCTAATGGCCTCCTGCAGCTAGGTAAAAACCTGAGGGACTTCGTGCAAAAGACGAAGGGCCAGATCACCGACATCTTGCAAAAGCTCAACATTTTTGATAAGTCCTTCAGCCAGCTTTCTGTGCTGGCCAGCGAGATCAAAGAGGAAGAAGAAGAACTGAAGAAGACCACTGTGGTGCTCAAAGCCAATAACGAGGAGATCAAGAGCCTGTCTCTGGAGATAAACTCCAAAGTAGAGGACATCTTGAGGGAGAGAATCCAGCTGCGGAATCAGGTTGGAGGGCTTGAGGAGAAAATGAATGGACTTTCTCAAGGTCTTCTCTCAGCAGATCAGGTTGCAGAAATCTCAGCACTCAAAGTAAGATTATTTTGGCTTATTTAATGGTTTATATTTCTTATCATTTAGTTATGTCCTGGAAAAAATAGGAACTCTGTACTTACACAATAGTGCCACCGGTCAGAATGGTGTACACCTCATGTGCATCGACGAGCACAACAATACGCTAACGCTAGGCACTGTGGCACCCTCACATTGCAACATGAAAGGAGGTTTGGATGTTTTCTTTCTCTCATTTTTTCCAACTGGGTCTTCAAACCTTCAAACTCCGAAGTGGTGCAACAGAAAAATGTTCACTTTATGGACGAGAAACCACACATTTTGAACTGAAGATGCCAGTCATCTATGGTCAGGTGACCAATAGTCTGGGTGGGAGGGGCATTACTCTGTCCCTTGTCAATCACAGTGACCGTCTGTGAACTCAGGTGTGTGGAATAGGGCAGGTGGCGCTTCCCATAGAGTCTGTTACACTGCCCTGTGACACAGCCTGGAAAGACGTGGTGGCTTCATGTGTCTCAGAAGGAGCACGTGCTAGCCTTCATCCTCACCAGCTTGGTAGCTGTTGTGTGTCAAATGGGAGCAAATTTGGAATAAAACGGGTTAGAAAACTTTACCCCAGCTGTAGGGTGCAGAGGCTCATTCAGTTATAAATGAACTAATATTGTTATTTTAGATGTTTAGAAAACTTTGTGGGGAGAAAAATACAGAACTGAAATGGTGATCAGATATATGGAATGATATCAACCCAGGAGGTGATCCAAGCCCAAGAAAGGAGTATCACAGACCTGCTGAAGGCGGTGAAGGAGCAAAGTGAGAACTTGAATGACCAGACAAACAAGATCAAAAGTCTGGAGAATAAGGTAGTGGGGTTTTTTTTTCTCCAACTAGACCACTTTTAAATAAACACAATACAGAAGATCTGATGCAACACGGTTGTCACTTCCCTTCCAGCTTAACTCTGCCAACCTTCAGGAAACTTTGTCTAAGTTTAGTTGGGATGCTGAAAGTTACAGTGTGTCTGATTACCTGTCCAACTATTCCTATGATGGAAGCTTTTCAAGTGGTGAGAATTCCAGCGACGTGGACTTACAAATGCTTTAGCAGTTCTTCGTACTGAATGTGTGAACGATTGTTCTGCAGATTTCCCAAAAGACTGTGGTGAGGTCTTCAGCAGTGGAGAGAAAACCAGTGGCCTGTATCCCATTAAGCCAAACAGATCAGAACCTTTCCTTGTGTATTGTGAATTCACAGAGGGTAAGAATACACACAAGACACACACGGGATTTTCTACTCCTACTGTAACCCCAGATAAAATTCTGAAACAATCTTAAATTTAATAGGTGTAGGCTGATGTCCTGATAACATAAGCTCTGCTCCCCACAGAGGGAGCGTTCACGGTCATTCAGCGCAGACAAGATGGCTCTGTTGATTTTAACCGGTCCTGGCAAAGTTATGAGGATGGATTCGGAGACTTCAACAGTGAGTTATGTTTTTGGAATGTTGGTGTTCGTTGAACCTAAAATTACACCAACGAGAGTTTAACTCATTGCAATGACAGAGAAGCGCAAATAAACTAATTTCTGACAGCTCGCCTTGATCAACAACGAGTAACATGGTAAAATACTCAGCAAGAACACTGCTTGTAATATTCAGTGCTATCAGAAAAAGACACCACACTGTACAGTATATCTAGAGAATAACACTTGCTTTTTCACCCTCCTTTAAGGCACGCCTCCTTTAGTTCACTAGGAAAGTGAAGGAAGTGTGCCTCTAAAGCTTATAACTGGACAACAGAAACCAGTACCTGTAAAGGACAATTCTACATTGACAGAGGCGGATCTATGGGCGGGGCCAGGCTCACCCAAATTGACAGCTGGCCCATCTATTTAGATTCATGAAAATAAATATTTTTTATAATACAGTTTTTAATTTTACCTTGAATGTGCATTGTTTTGTCTTGGGAATTATTTGAATTATCTATTAATAACAATAATAATATTCAGAACGTCCTTGCTGACTTATGTTAACTCATGCAGTGAGCTCCCTCTAGCGGTGGTCTTTAGGTAGGACACCACAACAATGTCATGGCTGTATTATTGTTGCTGTCACACCGTATTGTAAATATCTACGCCTGTTAAAGAAAACATGCAGTTATTACTCAGGCCTACGCAGATTTTTCCAGGCCCACTCATCAGCCACTTTCCGTATCCATCACTGCACGTCTATATTCAATATTTCCATATTGACGTATTTGTGGTGTCACGTGATGGGACATTAATATTAAGCAAGAAGTGATAGCAGTCAGGTTTTGCTTTGAAAATGTTCTTTTACTGCTCACCAGTTTCCATGTTCAACCTCATATGAATGAGATATCCAGTGTAGAAGTAGCAGAGACTCAAAGTACAAAGTCCCAGAATGCAACATAGCTATATGACATTGAGTTACAGAAGACTTGGCTGTATCGGAGATGTAGCGGAGATCTACGAGTTGATGGGGGTATTAATATGAAAGTTGAAGCTTGGGCTGATCTGTTTAAGAACAGATGAGGAGGTGAGAGAGCTGGACTATCAGCAAGGAGCTGAATGGCATTGTGGGTAATGTAGAAAACTGTCATTCCAAAATGAAAATTTCAACCAACATACTGATGAAACAGATGTTTAAAATAAAAACTGCAGTTGCGGAGACATCTCTGCGTTTGGAGTTTAAAGCTTCTTAATTGTGCTTTATAGGTGAGTTCTGGCTTGGTCTGAGGAAGATCTTCTCCATCACCCGGCAGGGTGGCTCTCTCCTGCACATTCAGCTGGAGGACTGGAAACGGGAGAAAAATTCAATGGAGTTCCAGTACATGCTGGAGGGTCCTGAATCCAACTACACCATCCACCTCAAGTCAGGAGATCTGACCTCGGATATGGACGTCCCGACAAGACTGAGGTTCTCCACTAAAGACCACAACGATGGAAACGGACCCAAAGACTCAAACTGTGCTCATGATTATACAGGTACAGGACTTTATGTGCAGTAAAAAAAGCCACTGGAGCTTATTTATGCATCACCCCGGGCTGGATGACTGGAAGATTTAGCACACGCCATGCTCTTTCACCATTTATTTGTCGTTTTGCCATTGTCAGGTCACTTTTATGCTTTTTCCTTTTATGGAGACTTGTGCGCAGGGCTAAATGCAAATCAGCTGGGCCATGAAAGCGAACATTTCCAGCTGATTAGTGTTCATGAACATACTTGTTTGAGCAGGAATGTTTAGTTCAGTTTGGCCGCGACATCTACACACAACTTTATTAAATGATCATTTATAAGTCTCATTCTGTAAGATGCATGATACAAACTGTAGAACCATCTTTGAACTAGGTTCTTTAATGAACATTAGTTGTTGGAAATCAACAGGATCTTTTAGAAGCACAAGATACCTAAATTTGATGTGTTGTCTTGTTTCAGGAGGCTGGTGGTTCAGCCCTTGTGGAGATGTTAACCTGAATGGAAAATGCATCCAGAGCCAACCTCGCAGGAAAGCAATCCAAGGGAAGCACAACAAAGGACAGTCCCACTTAAAATCCACACAGATTTCCATTCGTCACCGTCAGGAAGCACAGCTGCCTGAAATCTAAAAGAAACGATGTGGAAATGTGCAAATACATGTTCAGTTTTTTAACCACATGAAAACTTACTGTAAGTCCTCAGTGCATTAAATGTTTAAAAACAAGATGTTGTGTATTCATAAAAAAGTCCTATGTCCTATTTATTTCTGATGGAGACAAGACGTCTTAACAGCTCTGCGTTTACTTTCACACACACACACACGCGCATACACACTTGATTGGTCGTGCCTGCCGTGTTGGATGTCTCCAGTATGGGTTTGTGATTTTCATTAGCTTTTTCCAGAGGAAAACAAAATCACGGCTCTGACATTTCGCTAATAACGAAACAAAGGTTTAGCTGCTTAAGGTGAATTTTATTCAGGCTGTTGTCCTTGTTGAGATCCAGCACTTTTGACATTTTGTTTACTTTCTTCTGTAGCTCATGTGGTGTGCATTGCGTGTTTTACATTTCATGACTCACAAAATTTCCGTATGTATAGGAGACGATGATGTGAAACAGACAGAACCCATGAGAATAACCATGCTTTAACGTGGGATCTTTAAACAGGACGCTGAGCAGGATGGTACATTAAGTGTTTAGTTAACCACATGTTGCTGAAAAATCTGCTTTCATCTGCATCTGCATGTCATTTGGATCTTTATTTCACTGAGAAACCGCAGAATTTTGGCAGTTACTTACGAATCCTCGGGATTCCACTCGCATCAGTGCTCTAAACAGTTCTTAATTGTGGTTATTTTTTACAGAATCAGACTTACAATAAAGTTTATGAAGAGGTTTTTGTATATTTTTTGTGTTTGTGTTTAACTGCAGTAGTCAGTACTCAAGAAAGAAACGTCATGCTGGTGTTAGTATTGGACTTAGTTTTGGAGTATCATCCTTCTGCTACCACCTAGTGTTAAAGGAGTGATATAAGGCCAGGTTTGTAAATAGGAAACCCTGCTCTAACGCACCTCATTCAACTAATCAGCTAATGAACCGCCTGTCGCGAGTGGGCGTGTTACGCTGCTGCAATCCAATATACGTGCAACTCGGGAAGGTCATAATATAATGAGGATCGGGTTCTTATATTAATGTTTTAGAGCTCAAGGAATTGTTTCTGACAGAGAAACACTGTTTCCCAGAAAGGGATGATTTACAGATACCCATTACAGCACCATGAAATTCTGTTCTTCACATACCCCAGGAGGTTGGGGTCAAAGCCAGTGATATGGCTCTCTCCGCGAATAGACAGGGTTCAGGGTGTAAAGGGCCCAACAGTGGCAGCAAGGGCGCTGCTTCTGACCAGTAACCCAGAGCCTTAAGTAATGTGCACTGTTCTTAACCTTTATGTGACAATGAGCGTTCCTAACAATCTGTTTCTCTCTCTCGCTCTCGCTCTCCGTCGAGCTGCCCATACTACTGAGATACCAGTGATCCTGCCTTAGGACTTGAATGACCACGAACAGTTTTGCAGTCAAATCTCTGATCAGTGAATCATTGGAAAACCCCAAGAAAATAGACTTGCTCAAACTATATGTTCCAGCACTACATGTTAAAACTACAGTGGATTTTGTGCTGCACATTTTCGACCATATAACACACGATTATAGAAGCGAGTTGTTCGTAACCGCTCTATGAGGATTGGTTCCCTTTTGAGTCTGGTTCCTCTCAAGGTTTCTTCCTCATGTAAACTCAGGCAGCTTTTTCTGCCACCGTCACCACAGACGTGCTCATTATGGATATATATATATATATATATATATATATATATTTATAGATTAATAAGTTTAAAGTTTCTATATTTCTGTGAAGCTGCTATGTGACAATGTCCATTGTTAAAAGCGCTATGCAAATAAAATTAAATTGAAAATTTTAAGTATGAGCTTAGCCACTACTGCCCCTACACAGAACCTTGTTAGGAAATCCATGAATACCTATCAAGGTGTGTTGCAACTCATAGGGTGCCAAAATTATTGAATTTCATTGGCTAATTCACTGCGTATCAGGTGGGTTTAGCTGGTGATTAGTTGACTAATGCAGCTGGGATGAGGCATCTTCCCTGTGTAGTGAGTGTGAAGTTTGACAGTGATGCCCCTGCACATGTGTGAGGAGGAACTCGTCTTCTGTTACTCTCTTTCACTGCCGATTTATTTTTGGATCCCTAATGTCCTGCTTCTGGAATGCTTCGGGCTGATATAAGGCTCTTCCCTCCCCTCCGCTCTCGCGCCCCGTTCCCAGCGCAGTATTCCACAGAGCAGTGTGCAGTAACACTGTCCAAACTTCCCGGGTTGTTGTTGTTCTCGCCGTCTCTCTGAGCGATGGAGGACAGTCCTCTACAGGTGCTGCATCTCGACACCGCTCCGTATCCTGACCAGAGGCCCGGCACCAGCGGCCTCAGGAAGAGCGTCCGTGTCTTCCAGTGCCAAAGGAACTACCTGCAAAACTTCATCCAGAGTATCTTCTCCTCCATCGACCTGCGAGACCGCCAAGGCTCCACCATGGTTGTGGGAGGAGACGGGCGTTACTTCAACACCGCCGCGATCCAGGTCATAGTACAGATGGCAGCGGCCAATGGGGTCAGTCACTAGCTTTTCATGACATGGTTGTAATCAGTTGCTTTTCTACGATTTGTCTGTCTCACACATGCATCCAGTTACGTCCTTTTTTAAATCCTGTAATAAATGAATCATTTATAAAAAATAAAAATTAAAAAAAAAACGGACAGCAGCGCAGCATGTAATTTCAAATGATTAGCAAGAGTCAGGTGCAAGCAAGCTGCAAAACGATCCTCTTTAATAGAGCGAGCTACGCAGACCTGCTTTTGTTGTTGTCTCCTGTCCAACACGGATATTTGTTCTCGACACCTCTGCTGGGGTAGTGATATTTATAGGTAGGGGAGATTGTAAATAAATTATAGCCCAACTATAAATGTTTTTCTAATTTAGCAGGTCAGATTCCAGCGCAGGTGGAGAAACATGAGTGTAACTGCTGTAGTGTTAAAAATCCCCCAGTGGTGTATCAATGCCTATTTTTTTATTCAGTCCAAAGGTCACGGGTTTAAATATGATTTTCATCTGTTAATGAATCCATGCACTGGGAATAACAAAAAAAGCGATGATCTTCGAAAGGTTTTGCATTTTGTTTTCTACATTTTATCTCCATCATTGCTACAGAGAGATAATAAATTTACAGAATTACAGACGGAGCAAAGTTAACAGCTTTAAAAAAAAAACTTCAATATGTGTGTTATAAGGATTTTTTTCAGCTCCTAATCGGAAGAGTGCTCAATCAACGCACGCTCGACGCTCAACCAATTATTTCTGTAAATAGAAATTGTTCATTAAGTCACTGAATGCTTTAGACAAATAAACGTTCTGCAGTTCTCAAGTACCAAATACCAATTATCGCTAGATTGTTTACGATAAAATAAAATGTCACAGTCTGTATCATTTTAAGCTATTTGGCCCTTTCATGCACAGTGTACAAACTTATGAACAGTCATTTAAGCTGTTCTTAGGAAAAGCATTATTATTGTAATTTCTGGTATCTGAACAAAATCCTAAATGAAATTAAAAAAATAGGGTGATTTTTGAGCCAGACTCCGATAACAGTCCTAACCTATGTATATATATATATATATATATATATATATATATATCTTTTACATTTTTTGTTCAAAAATAATATTCTCTACTATTTTGGCAATCAGTATTAAACATTATAGAGTTTGTGTGGATCTCTTAAGGGTGTGGATCATAATAATGCTGCTTTATCCTCTGCAGCAGCTCACCTGTTCTCTATCACTTACCTGTCTCAGGTAGGCCGTCTCGTGATTGGTCAGAATGGCATCATGTCCACACCGGCTGTGTCGTGCGTAATCAGGAAGTCCAAGGCGATCGGTGGATTTGTGCTCACCGCCAGTCGCAACCCTGGAGGACCAGACGGAGATTTTGGCATCAAGTTCAACATTGCTAATGGAGGTAAAATGATACCTGAGTATCAAATGTAAAACGAGCTTTATATGTAATTACATAAAATTGAATGGTTTTGTTTTATTTGTATGTGGATGAAAGGGCCTGCACCCAGCGCTGTGACAGATAAAATCTTCCAGATAAGCAGAAATATAGAAGAGTACGCCATCTGCCCCGAGCTCACAGTGGATCTGACGACACTCGGCAAGCAGAGCTTCGACCTGGAGAATAAATTCAAACCTTTTACAGGTACAGTAACACCTTTGGGATGGACTGGAACACTGAGTGCACGCCAGACCTCCTCGTCCAACACCCTGACCTCACTAATGCTCTTACAGCTGAATGAACACAAATCCCCACAGCTACGATCCAACATCTAGTGGAAAGCCAGTAAACAGCAAAGGGGGAACATGTCTGGAATGGGATGCTCAGCAACCACGTGTGTCCTTGGGCTGTATAGTGTATTATATAGATGCTTCATCACTGAAGAGTGGGTCAACATCTTAAAGATCATAACACAAGTCGACTTGCCTCAGATTACTACCACCATACATACATTTCCATAGATTTACGTATATATCACCACATCAGTGATCTGTTTAATCCGTTTTTGAGGAGCGTCCCTGTGAATGAGCTGCTACTATAGAATAAATCACGTATTAGAACCCAGCGGTGCTGTCGTGTAATAAACTAATATTACCTTATACCGACTGATATTGGGAGGTTTATAACTAATGCTTTTTATGACGCCTGCCTCCTTTGCAGTTGAGATTGTGGACCCGGTGGAATCCTACGCCAACATGCTGAGGAACATATTTGACTTTGCAGCACTGAAGGAGCTTCTATCAGGCCAGAACCACATACGCATCCGGTTAGATGCCATGCACGGAGGTAGGAACTCTACTGTCGTGAACACTAAATAAGAGCTACGATCATTCAAGCTACGAATGACTATGAACAACTCCAAAATGCCGTGCGATCGACATCGTGGCAAGATAAACATTAGGAACATGTTATTTTTGTGTGTTTATTATTCCTTCAAATCTGTTTAATCTTTGTGAATGTATACTATAAACTAATCATTGCAGCGCAGACGCGTACTTTTCAAGGGGTGGGTCATCTAGATAGAGTTTCCAAATGATTAAGAGGAGATGTCTGACATAACACTGAAACCAAAGCAGGATTTCCCCTTTCACATAGGAAGCCCTGTAGCATTTACTGCGCTCAACAAGTGACATTTAAAAAAGCCAAAGCAGCCAATTTTCCGTCTCTAATCCAAAGGGAAAAGTTCAAATAGCGTAGCCTGTTAAATGGGAGGTGGGGGGCTCATCTGGTCATTCATTTCACTGATGAAAAAAAGCCAAACAAGATGTTATCACTTAATTTCTGATGCAGGATGTTATATAAGGAATTGTTTCTGTAACTGGGTCACTTCAGCTATAACCACAGCGAGTGTTTCAACATCGAGCTGCAGTCTGGTGTATGTGGACCTGCTTGTTTTGTTTTGTTTGGCAATATCAGTACTATATATGCTAACATTACAATTTCAAGATATAACCTGCCACCATTCATAATGCTTTATGATATAACCAGTACAGAAATTACTTCATGTTTTTTTATTCGTTTTTCAGGTATTTGTCAAGTTTTATTTTCATTTACATGAATCAGCTGAACAGAATTTCACGATTGCGATTTTAAAAAAGGATCAAGATAAAGATCTTGCCTTAAGAATAGCTTTTATTGCAAGTGCATAAACACTGCATACAAATGCTGGACGACGAGATCTAGAACTGCTCACAATAATAATACTGGGCCATTTGAATACTGCAATGTATCAGTTATCCCAACATTCCTGGGTCTGTGGTTTCTGGGAACGATTTCGAGACTGGCCCTCCAACATAACCTTACCTTTTGAAAAATCATCATGATGGAATTTCTCGCACGTTCTTGTAAATGGAAATAATTACAGCTAATAAACCAGCACGCTATCAAAAATCACTACTGATAGTTTCGCTGTACAGTATACAGTTAAAGTAGGACACTGCCAAGATAACTTCACTATAGCTAATGTTAAAGTGCACAAAAGTAATTTTTGCGACTAATTTTCCTTCTCCTTTAAATCTCCATGTATGACTGTCTGAAACCGTACCCACCACCTTCTGGACTTTGTTTTCATGTTCGTCCTGAAGTGGTCGGCCCTTATGTGAAAAAGATCCTGTGTGAGGAACTAGGCTCTCCTGCCAACTCGGCCATTAACTGCGTCCCTCAGGAGGACTTCGGTGGTCAGCTTCCAGATCCAAATCTGACCTACGCTGCAGATCTGCTGGAGACCATGAAGAGCGGCCAGTTTGACTTCGGAGCTGCCTTCGATGGTGACGGTGTGGGTGTTTTTTAAAGAGCTACACCGTTATAGATGAACAATCATCCTCCAATACCTATAAATCTTTTCATATGAAAATCTGTCAGTCAAGAAAGTTTAAGAAAGATCACTGCTTCGCTACAAAAATCAGCGTAGAAGTCATGAGACAATCAAAATATCAAGACCTAGTCAATCTCAAACCCAGCTGACCCTGCGTCTCTTTCTCTCCAGGACCGTAATATGATCCTGGGGGAAAACGGCCTTTTCATTAACCCCTCAGATTCGGTCGCTGTCATCGCAGCAAACATCTTCTGCATCCCTTACTTTCAGCACATGGGAGTGAGAGGCTTCGCCAGGACAATGCCCAGCAGTGGAGCGCTCGACAAGTAAACATCACTTTCATAATCAATGTGCAAGTTCTCTTATTATTCTAGTAGTATGAGAGTTTTTCATCACAGTATAAGTAACTTTAAAAAGAGCACACTAGAGTCAGTATGGTGTGTAGATTTGAGCTGTAGTCAAGACAGTTGTAGCATCTAATTCAGCTTCCCGAATAACCGTGTACGTAATTTATGGTTCAATTTATAATTGGGTTGGGACGCATCGTGCCTGCACACTGCTCAAATGAGATCTAATCCACTGTATTACGAAGAGCCGTCTGCTCTCAGCACAGCACGGGCACAGTATTTGCGCTACTAAGCAATGATATCAGTTCCCATGTGAACTCTTTGAGGTTTTTCTCAAGAACAAGGAGGATTTCACTGAGCTGAATGTTACACGGTGATTAGGAATTTAATCGTATCTGTTAGTGGTGATGGAACATGGAGGTCAGAAATGTAACACGGCACTCGCTCATTGCAGTGTGGCTAAAGCAACCAAGATTCAACTGTATGAAACTCCAACTGGTTGGAAGTTCTTTGGAAAGCTGATGGATGCTGGTCGCCTTTCGCTGTGCGGCGAGGAGAGCTTCGGCACAGGTAGCTAATGTAATGAATGCTGTGAATGGTGTATTTAATCATACTACCTACAGTTATTTCCACTATCCGATCAGTTCCAAATAATTCAGACATCAGACGATGTTTTCCTCTTTTCAGGTGCAGATCATATCCGTGAGAAGGATGGGCTTTGGGCTGTGCTCGCCTGGCTCTCCATTCTGGCTTTCAGGAAACAGAGTGTTGAGGAAGTCATGATTGATCACTGGAAAACCTATGGCAGAAACTACTATACGAGGTCTGGGGTGAAGTGGACACTTTTTAAAAAAAAAATTAAACTCTTACATAAAAGAAAAAAAGTGAGAAATACTGAACACCCACAGAAACATACCTAAACCATTAGTGGGAAAGAAATTTGTATACAACATTCCTATTAAATCTATACGTGTGGTTAAATAAGATGTTAAATTTGTAATAGAGTATGATCTCAGGTTCAATGTTAAAAAATCTGTATCAATAACAGGCTGTTAAGGCCTCCAAGAAGTGCAGAGTTTACCAAATTATAGCACAATCAATGTTCTATATACAATTTTTGATGCCTTAGCCCATTTTTTCGGACCAGATCGCACACCAAAATTAGATCTATTACCTGTAAATGCTGTATTTATACATAACTGTGTTCGTGTTTATCCTCTAGTCTCAGTTCTTGGTGTGGTACTCTCTTCTGTACCTGGTAGGTATGACTATGAGGATGTGGAGATAGATATAGCAGTGGACCTCATGCTGGATCTCGAGGTGATCATTTCAGACAAGGCATTCGCTGGACAGATGTTCACGGTAGGAGGGAAAACCTACGAAGTGGAGACAGCAGACAACTTTGAGTACAACGACCCTGTCGATGGAAGCGTCACAAAGAACCAGGTAATGGAAAATCATTTCCGTATACCACCATCTTCTGACCAACATCTAAGGTTTTAACAAGTCTACCTTTCAACAGGGCCTGCGAATTATATTTAAAGGTGGCTCTCGCATTATTTTTCGTCTAAGTGGAACCACGTCAGGTGCCACGATACACCTCTACATCGACAGCTATGAGAAAAACCAAAACGAGATTTTAAAGGATCCACAGGTAATTTGAGCTGCATTTGGGTTTTTTTTAACTATATTAAATATTTTGTATAGGCTCATACTTCTTGTTTACTTGATTTCAGCCTCACGTTAGATTTTTAAACGCAAACACAATTTGAATAGGAACTCATGAAAATGAGCAAACATTAATATAGAAAATAGATAACACGCATAATGAGTGATGTTTTAAGCTATATTACTTGGAATACTGTTTAATGTTAACAAATTAAAAGACTACATAGTTCGAAGTAGTGAATTAATACAAGCGAGGCCTTAAAGGGAGAATGAATCCCAAATGACTCCCTTCTCCCTACACAAGTGCACTAAATTAAATATGACATAACCAAGCTGTGCGCCCTACGTAGTGCACTCTGTAGCCTGAGGGAAGTTGTTTGGAACACAAGCTGAAGCCGCCATTTTGATTTAACGGTCGGTTTATTTATTTATTTATTTATTTTAAATTTACCTCAGGTGAAGTTATCCGACCTGCTGAACATCGCGCTGAGGTTGTCGCAGCTGCGCGAGAGGACGGGGAGAACCAGTCCTACTGTCATTACATGATATATATTTGTGTTTTTTTTTTGTCTAACGTTTTTGTAATAAAATTCGCTTTTGGAAAAAAAAAAGTTGTAATGACTTCTTTCATTGTGTACTCGCCTCCTCGAGCGCGCGTCAGTATGTTCACGCGCCAGGGTCTAGCCACTGTTGCTAAGCAACGACAAAAGAACTTGGACTCGCGCCTCGTAAAACATTACATCCAAATTTAAGTGAAACTTTTTAGTTTTACACACAAAATTACCTCAGCACAAATGTAAAACATGTAACAAAAAATCACGTACATAATATTTTGATTGTAATAGCTATTTTTTAATAATAATAATAATAATAATCATCTGTAACCTGTTGACTTCTTACTATTTACTGCTAATTTGACCCAATTCCAGAAATCCCTTGTCTAGGATAACTTATGTTTGTTATAAACTTCCACCTGTGGCATGAAACCATGTGATACACTCAGAGAAACATCCCAGTGCATTTATGTGTAATGTAAGCATGCTGGGAACGCTGCTCGACCAATCGGATTAGAGGACCGGAGCTGTTGGAACTGTTGCATAAATTGTAATATTGAATAGGAATGCCTAATTTTTTATACCGTTATAATACTGAGTTTTATATTTAAGATCTCATGGTGTTTAAACAGTATATTTAATAAAGTGCGAAGATGGCTGGCCTTAGCGACGTGTGATGAGGAATGCTTGTGTCTTGGTGCTCAGTGTTTGCTGAACTGAAGTACTCTCATGCGTGACAGTTTCTCTTTCCTCTCACTTCACTGCTCCACGCTCGTGAATACCTGGGTGTGAGTGTAATTCACACCTGAGCTGAGCCTTGAACTGATCTGCTTGTTCCAGGCTTGTGTGCAGAGTTGCGTTTGAGGAGTATCTGAGAGAATGGGTTAAAATCGCCACCACAAGAGCTGGACGTTTGTTGGGGAAAGAATGTAAGTAAAGCACACAGCTAGAATGTTAACACTTATCAAGTGCGTTATTGAGAACTGCTACAGTGCTCATGGAAGACTTTGTGACGGACTGATTCACTGAGGCTACACCCCTTTTACTGTTGATATTTATATTTTCATTTTAATTTCACCTGATGCACTTCATTCTGAATATTGAGATATATCAATATTATATATATTACACTTATCTTTCATTGATTTCTCCAGCGTTGAATGAGTTGATCAAGCATCCAGAAAGGTTTGCAGCCCGTCATGGCGTCCCAAGCAGGGAAACCTATGAGATTGGTGAAGTACTGCGCAAAACGTGAGCTCCCAAA
The DNA here is from genome assembly GCA_030068025.1 of Parauchenoglanis punctatus. Taxonomy (NCBI): domain Eukaryota; kingdom Metazoa; phylum Chordata; class Actinopteri; order Siluriformes; family Auchenoglanididae; genus Parauchenoglanis; species Parauchenoglanis punctatus. The sequence continues at coordinate 23,374,202 of JAQQZU010000001.1, read as the reverse complement.
TCCAAACTGTGACCTTCACAAAAAACTAAAGCTGGTTGGATCTTTGTAAAATGAGTCAAACAGCATCTTCTTTAGTAATGAAAAGTGCCATACTCTTTAATTAAACAAGTGTACAGTGTCATGCGCCTGTCGCATACAGTGCCTAGTGCAGCAGGGTTTGATTTATTTTCATCTGTGGTTACAGATTTAAAGACATCATGTACGGACCAAGGTCGAGGCGTTCGAAGAAACGCAAGAGCAGACAGACCGGAGTCGAACAAATGAGACGGATCTACCTGCTCTGTAAAACTCCAGGTGATTCACTCAAGCAGGAAATAAACTAAAATGCAAAAAATATCATGTACTGATAAAAGAAAATCTTAAAAAATATCATATACTGATATGTGGTGTTAAGAAGAATGTTTACTGGAGCTAACAGTGACATAGGCCACGCCTCCTTTACTGGAGCTAACAGTGACATAGGCCACGCCTCCTTTACTGGAGCTAACAGTGACATAGGCCACGCCTCCTTTAC
>JAQQZU010000001.1:23299678-23342068 GCA_030068025.1 Parauchenoglanis punctatus | reverse complement strand
CCCGCTCTCACTCGCTCGCTCTCTCTCTCCCTCTCTCTCTCCCTCTCTCTCTCTCCCTCTCTCTCTCCCTCTCTCTCTCCCTCTCTCTCTCTCTCCCTCTCTCTCCCTCTCTCTCTCTCCCTCTCTCTCTCCCTCCCTCCTGTATGATTAAAGCTGGGAGATGAAACGATGTTGCTCTGTACAGTTGTTTTAGTGAGATTGATGTTTTATTACAGATCATTAACAGAAGAAAAGTGGAAATGTTTGATGTGTTACACTTCTTACAGTTTGTAAAAACCAGTGTGTGTGTTTGAGTGTGTGTGTGTTTGAGTGTGTGTGTGTGTTATTACATAAACTCAGTGATGTTCCTGACTTGAGGGCTCATCTCTGTTTTCCATGGTCAATATGGCCAACGCTGTGGGACTGAAGTGGGAGAGAGAGAGAGAGCGGGAGAGCGAGACAGAGAGATGGGGAGAGACAGGGAGAGAGAGATGGAGGGAGAGAGAGATTACAATGTTGCATTATCTCTTCTTTCTTTCTTTCTTTACTGGTAAAACACTTTTCAAAATGTAGTAACGCAAAGAATCACCAAATCTCTTCAGAAGTAAGAGCTAGCAAAACTACACCAAAGAAAAAAAGAAGAGAGAAAGAAAGAAAAAGAGAAACAAAGACGGAAGAAAAAGAATGAAAGCAGTACAGATCGAATAAAGGATTGAGATAAAGAAAGAAAGACAAATAAACACAAAAGGAGGGAAGACAGAAAGGAAAGGAAGGAAGATAAAAAGGAAAGGAGAGAAAAGAGAAGAGAGAATGTGAAGAGGACGGAGTGGCTTTCAGAAGCAGTGAGAGAGCGACGGCGTGAGATCAGAGAGAGCCGCGAGAGCCGCGAGAGCCGCGAGAGCGAGTGCTGTGCTTCTGCAGGACCGGAACACACCACGCGCATCTGTGATGACGTTACATTATACAAACGTTCTCACGCTGGTGTGTGTGTGTGTGTGTGTGTGTGTGTGTGTGTGTGTGTGTGTGTGTCACATTACACATACTCACAGCTCTGTACAGGAAATTACAGGTAGATTGCTTTTTATTTGAGCTCTTCTTATCCAGATTGCTTTTCACACACACACACACACACACACACACACACACACACACACACACAGGTTCACCATGAAACACAGGAAGAGTGACTCGTGCAAATCTCATCAACATGCAAATGTTTCTGGGAATAAAATAGCGCGCAGGATAGAAAGGTAAAAGCGCAGTAAAGACGAATTTCCGCTTGGCGTCGATGTGTGAGGCGTGGAGCAGAAACGCGGCGTGGAACTCATCCTGCTTCTGCTCATCAACTGCGAAGAAAAGGAGGAATTCACTGAGAGCTAGAAAGAAGGTTAGAAATTCGAAAAGGTAGAAGAAAGGAAAAAACAAAAGAAGTGTGAAAAAAAACAGAAACAAAGAAGCAAAGAAAGAATTAAAGATGAAAAAGAAAGAAAGGAAGAAAGAAAAGAGTGAGTGATTGAAAGAACGGTACAAAAAATAAAGAAAAGAGAGAGAAGGGAAGCTGGAAAAGAAAGAAAAGCCCGAGAGAAAGAAAAGAAGGATAAAGAAGCAGAAGAAAAGAGAAGGATAAATAGACAATCAGAAGGAAAGAAAGAAAGAAAGAAAGAAAGAAGCAAAAAAAAGAAAGAAGATTTTAATCATCTCTTTGTGTTTAAAAACCTCAAAACATATATTTATTTATATATTCATAAATAAATAAATAATTATATTAATAAATAAATATATTATTTTCTTCCTGATCATTTTGGAATTTTGTTTCTGTGAAAGTTTTTTGTGATGAAGGACGTGTGTGTGAGTGTGTGTGTGAACCATGCGCGTGTGTGTGTGTGAGCCGCACGTATGAGTGTGTGTGTGTGAGCCGCACGTATGAGTGTGTGTGTGTGAGCCGTGCGCGTGTGTGTGTGAGCCGCGCGTGTGTGTGTGTGAGCCGCGCGTGTGTGTGTGTGAGCCGCGTGTGTGTGTTGCGTGTGATGAAGCCGTGTGTTAAACGGTGTTAAGTAGCAGAGGAAGTTCAGCCACATTCAGTAAACGTCTCTGCGCTGTGACTCTTCACGTAAAGGTCAGCGTGACCTCTTCTCTCCTGAAGCACAGACGCCGGCGCTCCCCATCGCTGCGCTAACGTTTACACTCAGCTGCCCGAGTCACCATCAAACCAACCGGCCGGAACATTTCCCAAAAAGACGCTCACGAGGGCGAATAAAGATCCTGCTGCAGAATAAAACAGGGAACGTTTTCTGACAGCCTTCAGATCAACACAAGAACACGACACAACACGAGGTGCATTAAAGCCGGAGAAGATCAGAGCGAAGCTTACGGAGATAAAAAACTGAAGATGCCTAAAGAATGAAATCAAATGACTGACTCGATTCCCAGCTGAACTTCTCAGGTCTCTCAGCACCTGCAACCGGTCAGGAGTTGTAATAAACGGTGTGATAGTCGGACAGCAGCGTGTGAGATCTCGCTGCAGACGTGATTCAGATCACAATGTGCTGAAATGAATTTCATTGTGAAATTGAGTCTGATTCTGTAACAGAGTCTGATTGTTGTTCTGTTTCTCTCCTGAAGCATCTGAAGGTCTCATCTGCATCCATCGCACACTGCCTGAGGACCGAGGAGAGGAGGATGAGGAAGAGTCGCAGCGTGCTGGCAGTGACGCCTGAAGACGTGAGTGTGAGAGACAGCGGGACTCGGATTCACACACCGCAGCCGCTTTATAGCGTGTGCATGACGCGTGGCGGCGACGTTACTCCCATTTTCAGCTGGGAAATGTAACGAGAGCCTTCTTAGGACAATGTGACAAGAACGTCATCCACTGAAGCTCACAATGGACGTTCACTCAAAATACACGTGTTTAATATGCCATTGGTGATACTAATGTCTAATCACCAATATTAGAGCTATTTAGTAATGTAATGGGCACACACACGCGCACACACACACACACGCGCGCAGGTACTGTAACGGTGTGTAGAGGTAGAGAAGAGTGAACCAGAAGCGGTCGAGAGTGTGAGACTGTATGCGCAGTGGAACAGACGGAACCCCCACAGGGTCGAACACAGAGACGTGAGGACAGAGACAGAGACGGACCGCCGCGTCCATCTGTCTCCGATTTCAGTAGCTGCTCCGTCAGAGAGGCATGTACACAGCCGATCCGCCCAAATTACTCAGCACTTACTCATAAAGTACTCATGCTTAAATAAAGGCACTGGCATAGAAGTGTGAAAAACAAAATACAAGCTGCTTTGCTTTTGATCATTTGAGAAATATTATTTCAAAATATTGTTACACTCATTATTAACCACTTCCCAGGAACATAATTAGATATTACAGATCGATTTTTTTCACTATTTCTTTCTGGACGTGTGAGAAGGGAACATGCGAGGTAAATACAGCAGCGCTGCTGATTGATTCATTTCTACTAATCACAGGTTTATACTGTTCGTTTCTATAGTAACAGAGGCGTATGATGGATGCTCCACACAAAACGCGCAGTGTTCGTGTAACGTTTAGGGAAGGAGTCTCCGGTATCAGGGGAAGACCCGGGGAGAAGACGCACCACGCTGGCCTTTATCGCCATGTATTTCTGGCAAACTCCGCCCCCATGCGTAACGCTCCTGTACCTGTGAGAGCAGTGCTTAAGTGTGTGTGTAACTTCAGCATTGAATCCTCACGTAACTCACACGTGACTCATCTCTGAGTCTGGCGTTTCTCAGCATGAAGGTGATTATGGATGGAAAAAGCGTCCTGTAGCAGGGATTGAGCTTGAGACATGTGTGTGTGTGAGTGTGTATAAAAGTGTGTGTAAGCGTGTGTGTTTACATGAGAGTAAAGTCAGCAGAATGTCAGTGAGAGCTGAGTTTACACTGCGCTCATTAACACTGACGTCTGCTCCGTGTCTGCGCTCTGCTGCGGCTCACACCGAATCCAGGAGGAGATAAAGCAGCTCATGGCAGACGACATCAAACAATGGAAAATACACACACACACACACACACACACACACACACACACACACAGTGCTGGAAGGAGTCATTAGTGTGTTATTATTGGATATACTATTACAGAAACAGATCTCTCTCTCTCTCTCTATCTGTCTGTCAAAATATATTTGTCTTTCCCTCATTCTATCTGTCTCTATCTCTCCTTGTCTGTCTCTTTCTGCCTCTCTATCTCCTGCTGTCTCTCAATCTGTCTCTGCTTCTCCATCTCTTTATCTGTCTTTCTATCTGTCTGTCTCTCTATTACACTTAGTCTCTCCATGTGTCTATCTCTATATTCGTCTCTGTCTGTCTCTCTACGTCTCAACATTCGGCTCAGTTTGTAACAGCAGCGCGCCCTCTAGTGTACAATCGAACTCTGTCCACACTGTGCCATTACTTTTGCTCTCTCTCTATCTCTTTCTCTCTCTCTCTCTCACTCACACACACACACCCAGACAGCACTAATGTTATCTAACTCACAAAGTTGTGTAAGGAACCGTTAATACAGCGGATATTTTTCCGTGTTCAGTTGTACATTATTGTGTAATCCGTGTGCGCAGGAGAGTAAGGAGCTCCCAGCATGCACCGGCGCTACGCTTGGTTCCGAGCTGCGCCGCTGCAACCGCCGTCACTCTGGGACACCTACCTTGCCGCCGTTGTCATGGCGACACACGGAGAGGACGCGGAGTCCTGAGGAAGACCTGGTGAGCCGGCCGACCTCGCTGCCCTTTATCGACCCGCCACGCATAGACATCACACCTGTACCTCCTGAGAGGTGAGAGCTCACACACACACACACACACACACACACACACACACACTGCAGGGTCCATTAACTGATGACACACCATCATTCAGTCTCCTGATATACAGATTACGCCTTTAACAACTATGTATGTCTGACTGTACCGTTCAGAAGCGTACTTTAAAAAATAAAAATGTAAATGTAAAGACGCCAGCCTTTATCAAAAAGATCAACTTTTCCAAAATGCACACTCGAGCCAGTCTGTCTTCAGTGTAATAAGCCTGAGCGTTTGGGAAACCCAGAGAGGAGGCGGGAGTGTGAGGCAGAGGGCCGAGGAAGGAGGGAAGAGGGCAAGGGAGCAAAGATAAAGGACAGAGCAGGACAGACAGAGAGACGAGGACAGTCCACTTTCTCCAGTCGTCTCTCGTTCAGGACGCAGAGTCAGTCCAGCAGTTGTTGAGGTTTTTTTTGAGCCATGGACTCGAGTCAGGACTCAGATCAGAGCTCCAGGAGGCAGAAGGTGCAGATCAGCTCGGACTCGGGAAATCAGGACACGCTGGCGCCGAGCGCCTTCAGGAGAACGGAGGGCAAAAAAGTGGCACGTCAGAGACGCCGCTTCACCGTGGCGTTTTCTCACAGCTGGTAAGAGTTACAGAGGTGTGTGTGTGTGTGTGTGTGTGTGTGTGTGTGTGTGTGTTAGGGCAGAAGGCAGGTTCTAAAGTTCCTTATTTTGGATGAACTCGCATATACATGGAAAGAAAGAAGGAAATCCAATGATTCTTAAAAGTTTTAAAAATGAAGTGACAGGAATTTTAGGAATCACTGTGGCTACAATAAGTATTCACCCCCCTGTTAAAATGGCAGGTTTTTTGTGAAGTAAAAAAGATGAAAGTGAGATAAATTATGCCTGAAGGTGAAATTACAACCTATAACATATAAGTGAAAAACACTCTGAAGCGTTTGAGAGAAAATAGGACAAATATTAAAGTTACAATAACCTGGTTGTTATTAATTAGTAATAACTAAGACTGTGTTGAAGCAGCTTTTGGTTGTATTCCACCACTCAGTCTTTTTGAGTAAGACTCTGTTAGCAGCTTGACTTAGCGATATTCTCCCACTCTTTCTTACACATTTTGTTTGTGAGAAAGGGCTTCTGTATCTCCCCCTACCCCACGGCCCAGACCTGTGAAGAACACAGGAGACTGTTGTGACGTGCAGAGTTTAATCAGTACCTGTCAGATGTTCCTGCGGCTTCCTTTAATGCTGCTGTAGGTCTCCTGGCAGCCTCCCTGGTAAGGTTTAATCTCGTTCTTTTGTATAATTTTGAAGGAACATCGTGTTCTTGCTGATGTCACCGTGGTTCTCCATGTTCCCCGCTTGTTGACGGCCTTCACGGTGTTCCTCAGTACATCCAATGTCTCGGAAATTCTTTTATAACCCTCTCCTTTCAATGAGTGAGATACCATACGGGCTTTTAAGCTCCTAGAGGACCACGGCTTCAGCAGTCAGATGAAATCATGTAGATGTAATGAAAATCCTACAGAAACAGCTGGTCTTTATTTGAGCTGAATCAGAGTCATTTCGTTGATGACAGCTGTATGATAATTACTCTTGAATGTGAGACTGAACGTGATTGGTTCATTCTGAACACAGTCACACCTCCAATTATACAAGGGTGCACATACTTATGCAAGCAGGTTATTGTACTTTCTTTATTTGTATTATTTTCCCCAAATGAGGGTGGAAAAAGTTCTGACATGATGTATCTTCGTTTCATTTTTTTTTACCCCTTTTAACAGGGGGGTGAATACTTTTTATATCCAGTGTAAATATTTAATTTTCTTCAGGATCAGTAGTTTATCTTATTATTATTATTATTATTCAAATGTATGAATGAATTGTTTATTTTCCCAAACAGAATATCATGATATCATTAGAAATGATGAATCAGAGCGGGCAATTAATTATTATTAGACTCTGATGTCCACAAGTAATGTTGTTTTGAGTGACAGGCATTCCTGAGTGAGTAATGAATAAGGATGGAGGTTAAGCTGAGCATCTGCTTAGGTCTTGATGGATTGTTTATTATTTACACAACACAATATTAGATATTAGCTTTCTAGGCAACGTAAGATCAGATCCGTAACCACTGGAGAGCTCGTTAATGTCACGTTAATGTTAGCTAAACTAGCTGCGTAGCTGGATAATGTTTGTTCAGTGCTGCTTAAATGTTACAATGTGAAATTTAACCAGTATTTTATGGTAAACAGTAGCGCGCATGGAGTGAAGAAGAGAAAAATCTCACGTCACATGGGCACCCAAAACATGACCAGGGGCGCCAATACTTTAATATGGTGTAGAAATACAGTGACGCCCCAGACAATGACACACAGTCGCAGCTGTCATTCTACACTACACATGTAGGGGAACCAGGTAGGGTGTAGGTGCACACACAGAGTACAACAGCACCTTATACCCTGTGCAGGGAGCGTACGTAGTGAATAGAAAGAGATTCGGGATTCGGCTGAACGTTTTAAGAGGATGCGAAATCGCTGAGAAATGAGAAATGTTATCTTTAGCAAATTTCAGAAAAAAGTGTGATGTTAAAAAGAAAACAAAAGAGAGATTTCTGTGCTGATCCAGTCAGGGATGTTCGTTTCTGTGTTTGACCAATCAAATCAATGATCAGCACCGTTTTAACTCCGCCCACTCTACGCTGTTTGGTCTAAATCCTACTTAGGCAAATAAGGAAGGTAATTTCACTACCCTATAGCTCACTTGGTGATGGAAATACCGATAAATGCAATTGAGGTTCACTGACAGGACGTGAAGGAGGTCTGGACTGAAAGGCCGAGTGCATTAAACTAGATTCGAGAACTTTGTGAAGCAGCAGCTGGTGATCGTCATGCTGTACGAATCTGACATGAACTCGGAGGTTGTGAAATCTAAAATAGCGTGGTGTTGTTCAGGGTGACTCGGGTGCGTCGTGTCCTCTGGTCACCCGCTCTCTGGAGGCGGTTTTTAGCCAGCACATTCTGGAGTAACTACAGCCTGGTGGTACCACACACACACACACACACACACACACACACACACACACACACACACACAGAATAAAGGATCTGTATGAGTGTGGGGAGGAAGCCTCATTGCTCAACACTTGAACTGTGTCTTATGTCATGGTGTGTGTTTCTTTTTGCTCTAGCTTCCCTTTAACCCACATGCTTGACATAACACCGTGGTTCCTCTCTGAAGCCTGAGTCAAGAATTAAACTCGTAGTGGAACCCTAGCGTGTCCACCTCTTCGGTGTGGTTCTTTACTCGTGTAAGAACACACTCAGGAAACGGCACTCGGCTCTGAGAGTGTCTCACGGAGCATCTCGCTTATAGTGAGAAAGCGATTCGAGTCTGAATCGACTCACCTGCAGGAAGTGAATCAGTCATGCCCTGGGGTTTGGGTTTTGAAAATACAATGACTCCCGTCAATCACAGCGGCACTAGCCAATCACGGTGTCTGTGAGCTCGCGTATGTGGAAGAGGGCGGATAGCGCTTTCCTCCCAGTGTCCAGTGTAAAATCTACAGTGATGACCCGGATCAGTGAGACGCTTCGTCTTCATTGATAGCATGTGTGTGTGTGTGTGTAGTTTGGAGGTGGAGAACGGTCCCTGCAGTCCTGTGGAGCTTCAGGTTTCTCCCGGTTCTGCTTTGGTTCTCCCTCATGGTCAGCGCAGAGAGTCGTTCCTGTACCGCTCTGACAGCGACTACGAACTCTCGCCCAAATCCACCTCACGCAACTCCTCCATCGTGGGAGAAATGTGAGTAACACACACTGCGCTGTGAGACAGCTGTCTGCCGGTCTGTCTCACTGCTTGTCTGTCTGTGCCTGTCCATCTGTATCTATCTATCTATTTATCTATTAATTTGTAGCTTGCCTGCTTGCCTCCATCTGTCTTCTCTCACTGCATATTTTTCTGTCCATCTATCTGCCTGTCTTTCTATCTGCATTTGTCCATCCATCATCGACTCTCTCTTTGTATTCATACATCCTCTTATCTGTCTGCCTGTCCTCAGCTTTATACACTGTTTTCTGCATGTGTGTGCGTGTTTGCGTGTGCGTGTGCATGTGTGTGTGTTCTCATTAATGCAGAATATTTATATCTTTTCTTCCTCAGACATGGTGAAGATCTCATCGTCACACCGTTCGCTCAGGTAAACATGTCACAACTGGATCACATTCAATGCTTGTGTGTGTGTGTGTGTGTGTGTGTGTGTGTGTGTGTGTGTGGTTGGGTGGCACCTATGAATCTTTTTTTCTGACCTGCAGGTCCTCGCCAGTCTGCGTACGGTCAGGAGTAACTTCAGCGTTTTGACCAACGTGCCCGGAGCATCCAGCAAGTACGTGCTTTCTCTGAAGTAGTGCAGTGCATAAAGCGTCCACTAGAGGGCGCACTCAGCTAAGTGTGAGTTAAGAACTATATTATTATACAAGTACGGTCAGAGAAGACACATGAAGCTGAAACCTCATTGGTCAGTGAGTGATCATTATGTAGGATATTAATTAGTTATTTTACGTTCATTTTTATCTGTAACTCTTACAAGACTGGGTGTTGATTTGTAAACTGTTTGTTTTAATTACCAATTTATTACATTTCACAATTTCAACTAGCAGAAGGAAAGAGATTAGCAATGCATTTCTACAGGAGAATGTTAGCCAGCTAACCTTCCAGATGCTGTTCGATTTGATCCTCAATATGTGTTGTTTTCTATTTTTTTAACATTTGCATTTGAATCTTTAGCTGTTTTGTTTCTTTTGACAGGAGATCTCCAGTTAGCATGCATCCTCCGTTAAACAGAGCCTCGCTGTCAGGTAAAAGGCTGCTACGCTACGCCGACATTCTGATAAACATCCCAAGCGCTAGGCATCCGTTAGCATGGCTGTTATGTTACGTTTGAGAGGTTATTTAGCAGACAGGAGTTTGTGCTCGGCCTCTTTTAGCGTAAAGTTTAAAAGATTTTAATCTGGGTCAGATTGGTTGCCATTCCACTGAAATCACACTTTTTAAAACTTCAGACTCAGTACAGCACTGATTGGGGGGCGGAGCTACATATGAGCTCCGTGAGTGACAGGACTAAATATGCTGTATAACAATCATGTCTGATATTAGGACATAAAAACCACAGACCCTGCTCAACTAAGCAGTTAACCAGCTAGTTAATATAACTAATGTTAGCGATGAACAGATGGTTGTTATGGCAACATTATATTTTTTGCCTTGTTGGTGAGAATATCGAGACCGATATGGAAATCCCCCTCACACTGACCTGTGAGAAATGCATGCGAGTTTGCTAGCCTTAGGATAAATGGGGGGTGTTCACATTTGCATATAATTTGCATAATGCATAATAATGAAGGGATACGGCACATTTTTAGTCATTTAGTAAGCATTGAAACAGTTTTCTTAACATACGCTAGTTAATGTTTTGGATCCACCCTGTGTGTAGTGTGTAGTGTGTGTACATGATGTCACACAGCAGACCACAACATAAAGCAGTGTGTGTGGGTGACGAGTGGGACGAGATATGTGTGTGTGCATGTGTGTGTAATGTGTGTATCAGGTGGAGGTGGCTACTGTACAGTCAGCAGGCAGTGAGTTCAGTCAAGGGTAGTGAAGGATTGTGGGATGTTTTGCTTCCTGTTTTGCGGGTCATTGACGTCAGCCGCCGCCCCTCAGCCGGCTCACTTCCTGTGTAGCATGAATGGCCATTCCTCATGGAGGAAAACACACACACACAATTGTGCGTCAAAAACTCTGGAGGAGTGTATAAGCCCACCTCAGGTGCACTGATGAAGTGTTTACTGTGTGTGTGTGTGTGTGTGTGTGTGTGTGTGAGACAAGGTGATTTAGCTGCTGTTTGATTTGGCCTACGTCCCGAACAAAGCTTATTTTGCTTCCAGTGTCCACACAGACTCTCTCACTCTCTCTCTCTTACACACACACACTTTATTAAACTTTATATATACTGTTTAAAAAGATTTTTCAAACTTTATTTATTTATTTATCCAACTTTTCCTTTTATTGTGTTAGTATTTTTGCATTAACAGTAATTTGAGTGTTTGTTCCTGCTGCTGCTACACAGCTGTCTGTGGTAATTTAACACTACTGGATGCTTAAAGCCGAAAGCTCACGTACTAATTAAAATCACGTTACGGAAGCAGACAATCGAAGCTAGCTATAAAGCTTCAGAGGTTTTAGGATTCAGGCTGCTGTGCAAATGAGAATATAAAGTTCGAAATGAAATTTGTCCGAAATGTTTTGTCACTGCGACATTTTTAACATGTAACAAAGTTTAACATGTGTTTTTCCCGACATGTTAAAAAGCGGCCAGTTGCGAAGCAGGATGTAGTCATGTGATCGTTAGTCAATCACGGGTTTAATGTGTCCTCGTGTTTTAGAGTGCTGTTAATTAAATTTCACTCTCCTTGTTTTGTTCTTCCTAACATTCTAACATTAAAACAAACAAAACAATCGCATTTTAAACTGCTACTCAGGCATTTGTGATGTAATATTATAATTTTTTTCAGATTTCAGAAAATGTTAGCGTTTTTATTCTTTTGATTTTTATAGTAAATGAAACATTTGGCAGAGACTCTGACAGCCTTTCAACATCGTTGTGTTGTAAAGAAAGAGGCACTGAGGTCAGGAATGCACGGCTTCAGCTCGAAGACAACGGCAACACTAACAGGACAAAAATGAACACAAACTGGAAAATGCATCACATTACACTAATTTAATGATTAGTTAATCAGCGTGATTTGAAGAAAGTTTATAAAGATTTCAGGATGTATTTACGGAAATATTTGGGGTGATGATGTGGATTTTCATTACTTGTTAGCTACGGTAGCCTCGCAGCTATAAAGATGCAGACACTGAATTAGGGCTGAGAGATAATGACAATATAATATAGATATTTTGCTAAATTATATCATGGTGCACTTTTATGATCATTTTTAAAAAATAATTTCTTTGAAAATTATATATTTCATATATATTTATATATAAATATATAATAAAAATTTTATATAAAAAATTTTATAATAATTATATAATTTTTTTTATATATTATTAAAATTTTATATACATTTTATATATATTATTATATTATATATATATATAAAATTAAATAAACAAGCTAAATTTTCCAAGTTGTTTTCGCACTTTCTGTTACAGATTTTTTTTACAAACAGAATTATTCATACATATTTCAAAGGGTTCCTGGCAGTTAGTGTATCACGGAAATGTCTGGAAATGTTGTGATATTTCCCCCTACTTGGGATAAGTGTGAAATTGTGTATATTTAAATTTTTTGACTGACTATTTCTTTGAACGGCTTAATTAGTGCCCCCCCGAAGCTATATAAAATAACCTGCTGGATGAGAAGTTGAACGTACCAAAACTTTACTGGAAGAATTTAGGCTCAGAAATTTCCTCATGCTAATTAGAGTTCTGAACAGTAATGTGTGAGACACACTAGAAGATATTTAAGCTGTTTATCTGGGAGAACTTCATTAATAAATTGACATCATATACGGTAAGAGAGCTGTGATCACACTGCACAGGAATCTGGTGCAATAATACAGAAGTGGAAATGAAGCGGTCTGACAGGTTCACACACACGTCACACAAACATCTCTCTCTCTCTCTCTCTCACTCACTCAATCACTCACACACACACACACACACACACACACAGGTGGCATGTGCAGGAGAAAGTCCAAACCCTATAAGCTTACTACAGAAGTCACATCAGATGACCGTTTTAGCATTAGTGAAAAAATCCTGTCAAATTAGCACATATTAGCCAGCAGTGAACACTAAATATTTATAAATATGATCTCAGTAATCTTGAGAAATCTTGTCATAGATTCATAAGCGATTAGCCATCTAGCCGGCATTACACGTAAACATGAAATCCTGTCAGGTTAGCTCGTGTTAGCTAGCGGTGAGGATTAAGAATATTTACAAATATAGTTAAGAAATCACGACAGACGTAATGTCGGTCCACGTTAGCCGTCTACCCATCATAAGCAGTCAGGAAATCCTGTTATATTAGCTTGCAATGAGCATTATAAATATTTATAAATCACTTCAGAAATCCTGTCAGGTTAGCTCGTGATAGTTATCAGTGAGGATTATGAATGTTTAAGCATGCACCATAAACGCTCTCTCAGAAGTCATGCTGGTGAAATGACTAGCATCAGTAGGGGGAAAAAATCCTGTAAAATCAGCTCAAACTGGCTAGCGGTGAACCTCAGCTACCGCTCAGAAATCCTGTCAGGATTTATCAGCAAACATTAGCCATGTACCTAGCATTTCTAGTCAATATAACTTCAATGTCCCTTCAAAAATGCTCTCAGGTTGGCTCATGTTATCTAGAGGTTAAGGATTTATGAATATAGCTTAAAGATCAGCTCAGAAGACATGTTTGGTGGTAATATTAGCTCACTTTAGCCATCTGTCTAGCATTTGCTCATATTAGTTAGCAATAAGTATTTACAAATTCTTTCAGGGTAGCTCATATTCGCTAGCAATAAAGATTATGTGGTGCAAGCTGACTAGCATTGGAGAAAAATTCCTGATAAATTAGCACATTAGCAAGCAGTCAACATTCTAATTATTTATAAATATGACTTAAACCTCCTCCCAGAAATCCGGTCAGGATTTATCAGCAAAGATTAACCAAGTACCTAACGTCATCCTGTCAGGTTAGCTCACGGTAGCTAGCAATGAAGATTTTAAACATTTAGGAATATAGCTTAAGAACACCTCAGAAATCATGTTAGGTGGTGATATTAACTCGCATTAGCTAGTCATATTATAATTTATAATTATGTTAGATTATGTATATTATATATTATGAATTGCAGATATGATTTGAAAATCCTCTCAGAAGTCTTGTTATGCTAGGGAGTGCTAGCCAACCACTGTTAGCGATGAAGATGTGACTTCAAAATCTTCAAAGTCTGTCAGTATTTATCACTAGAGATTAGCCATCTAGCTAGCATTAGTTAGAAGAAATGCTGTTGGGTTAGCTAATGTTAGCAGTAAAAACTATAAATGTGAGTCTATAAAGACCTTGTTATGCTCAGAAATGCTGTCAGATTAGCTCATTTTAGCGACCTAACTAATTAAGCTAGCTTCTTGACTAGCATTAGCAGTAAGAACATTTATGAATATGGGTTTTTCCTGTCATTAGCTCTAGTTAACTAATGATAAATACGTGAAACTGATGGTGCGTGTATGAATACCGATGACATCCTTCTCCCTGTTTGTAGAATTTCCAATGAAGACACGAAGTCACACCCACATAACCATATATGGCCATTTCGGCCAGTCTTAGCTCCATATATGGCGTGAAAGAAGTGCTGTGTGTGTGCAGGAGATGCTGGACTGGTTTTCCACTTGCATTCATTCATTAGCGCTTATTTACCATCTTTATTGGCACGTTCAGGTGTGTTTGGTTCAGGTGGATGTTTGGGTGTGTGTGTGTGTGTTTACGGAGGAATGTAGTACCATGGTTGTTAGTGTAAGCTGCTGGCATTAGCAGTGTGCTGTAATATACTCTCCCTTATGATGCCTTTTCCTCTAAACACAACAGGGTCTTAATTGCTAATTTCTAAAACATTGACGTGCAGTAAAGCACATTAACGTTGACATGCCAGAGGAAGTGCAGGGCGAAAAGTCGGAGTTCCGTTCAGAGAAAGGATCCAAATATTTATATTGATATTAACTTCCCATTGGCTAATTAGTAAATACAACTATAAAATTAATAAAGTGACTCGAGTGAGTCATGGCTGTGTCGACTGCGGCTTGGTGATCACTCTCAGCAGGAAAACATAAAAGTACCGTGACTAAACCTTTAATTAGACATTAATGTTTCCAAGAGTTATCTTTCAGTTTCCGAAAGATGTTTAAATTTTCCCAACATACGTAGTGAAAGACGGTTTTGTATTTCCATTCATAACAGAAAATGACCTGAAATGGCACAGAATCGGAGGAAGGCGAATAGTGTTCAGCAGTAACATGTTCTTAGATGCTTGATGAGTTCAGCTAACACACAACTGTCTTCTGAACACCGTAACTCGAATTCTTACTGGCTGTGACGAAATACAGCTTTTTCGTTACAGCAGGAGCAGATTTGGTTGATTTTGGTTGGATTGAATCGTTTTCTCACTCCAGACTCACACTCGCTCGCTCAGATGGTCTCAGCCCAGTTACGCAGCTCCACACCTGAGTGCGATAGCTGTGTTCTCACCTGCCCATGTGACCCACATCAAAGAAGAAAACGCACCAGAGCTCGACTCTAACGGACTACATGAAGGCGCGCTAAATCTTGCTTTGGTTTGTCCTTTAAGGCTTTTCTGGACCTGCTTTCGGTTTGTGTTGTGTTGAAAGGTTGATTTCAAAACTGGAACGAACATCAGTTAAAACATTTGGCATGTGATCCCATCCCTCCTCTCATGTCTGCCTCTTGACTGGGCCGTTGATTTTGGCTCATTGTCGTGCTGAAAAAATCTGGAGGCATTTTGTAGTAAACGAGATGAAATTCCCTTTTTGCATTTCTCAGAATTTCCATCTGCATCAGCTCTCAAACAGCGTTGCGTTGCTCTGGCACTGGCTCGCAGATTCTCTGAGTTAAACGAACTGAATTAAATATTCTCTTCATAATAAGGCCACGACACGGTGTTCCAAAGATGGCATGAGGAACGTTTCCGCATGGCCTTGAACAAAGCGGTCACTGGGAACACTTTTGATTAAGTAAACGAGTCAGTTTCACCTCGCAAGAATGTCGCAGCCTTTTATGGCTTGTTGCTCGGTGCTGGAAGGTTGCGAGTTCAAATCCCACGAGCAAGACAGAGTTTGGTGAAAAAAGCCGAAGTTTAAACTCTTTTTTTTTCTTTTTTTTGCACTGAAGAAACGGCACTAATGCGGATTAGGACACAGTCGAATTTTCGAACATAAACAACCGTATAGCTAGACATTGGAATGTCACGAGATGAATTTTTCTTTAACGTTTAACTCTTTAAGTTTTGCTGTGGTGTAGAACGTCCAAGCTATTTTACGTACTTGTTTATTACGTAGAGATTACATATCACAAGTGCATGAGGATGTTTTTATGCGAAACACTTTTTCAACTAAAGGCAAAGACTTTAATCATCCAACCTAAATTAAAACACAATATTGGAGCTAGTTCTAATGCGTTATCGTTTCTATAGTAACAGCTTCTTGGTAGGGATTTGTACAGCAAACGCGCTATATAAACAGATTAAAACTGAGGACACGGTGGAGTTTTCTGTCATTTCTGTCAGGTTTATGGAAGGAGTCTCCAGCGTCAGCGTCTTTTTTGTGTCATTTTCAGGACAGAAGAGCTGCGTGTTTTTTTTAATTCACTTCTAAAAAGAGAAATAAGAGAGGCTGATGGTCTGGCTTCTGGAGCTCCTCGGCAGATCTGGTCCTGGTTTCTGGAGCAGGAGGTGTAGTGCGTCGCGCCCTGCTCAGTATGTGAGTTACGCCTTTGACGTCAGCAGAGCCGTAAAAGCCGACTTTCTCTAAAGTGATCCGAGGCCAGGAGCGCCGCGTGGTGCTGTGAGACAGAGAGCAGGAATGAAGCAGGGAGTGAGAGAGAGAGAGAAGAAAAGAAAAGAAAGCAGAGCTGAGTAGAGGGTGTGGATACACCGCTGTTTACACCAGACCTGCCTGATTAGATGTGGGCTGAGATTTAAAGGGAAAAAGAGAAAGACAAAAAAGGTCAGACCAAGAACAACATCGCCGAGTGAATGACGAACGTCACGGCCGGCGGTGCAGCTTTCAGGATGTGGTCGGTTGCAAGTGTTTGTGAGGAATGTGACATGTTTACCTTCCAAGAAAATGTGGCTTATGCCCTACATAAAAGTCAAACTCTGATATCTTACGATCCTTCACACTCATACATCTCGCCTTTATACACACACGCAGTTCAGCATTTAAACAATGAGCAGTTTTGCAGTATTGTTTAACAAATGTACCCAAAAATGAAATGCACTAAACAGTAATGAAAGCTGACGCAGGCTAGTTAGCGTGTGCTAGCGCAGTGCTGCCAATCGTAGAAGACGCAAAACAAAAAACAAAAACGAATGAAAACTGGTCGAGGAATTTCATAAAGGTACCACAAAATGTTCAAAGATAGTAGTAGCTAGTTAGCATAACGAAAGTAAAGAAGTAATAATTTGAAGAAAAAAATAAAAGGGAAATCCAATAATCTAATTACGCAAAAGTTCTAATAAAATAGTAACGTCGAATGAGCTAGCATCAGTCGAATGACAATAATATCTCGGCTAGTGAAAATAGGGACATTTTGCTAATTTGTTTGAGATTATTTCTCGAAAGAATCACGTCTAGAAAAGAGAGTTAATTATCTCATTTTATCGATCGTTTATTGCAGCGTTGCGTTGCTAATCGTGAGTAATAGGCAGTAGCTAGCATTACGCGTGTACAAAATGCTGCAACTCAAGAACCAGAAGTACAGAACCGTCCTAGAGGATGATGTTTACATGAAGGTCAGGATTACGCAACATCACCATCTTTCTCCTTAGCTTGTTTTTTAAGTCTCATTTGTTAGCGCCTTTTATAACCGTCTTTTTTTCACAGCACTCAGAGTTTCAGTGTTGAGTCTGGTGTAAAATCCAGTTTGTAACAATAGCAGGAACGGGAGGGTGCCGGGGTTAAACGCGCGCCCCGGGCCTTTTTCCACACATATCCAAGGGGCGCTGGTGAAACGGTGCCGCATCACTGAATGTCCTCTGCTTCACCCGAGACGCACAGCGTGAGGTCGGGACTATGTGGCCTTTACACCACAAAACAGCTGAAGCGTGAGGTTGAGACTGTAAAGCTGGATGTATCGGACAAATTCAGAGCTCATTTATCCTTCAGTCAGAGCTTTAACCTGAGACTTCAGCTCAGCACTGAACCCTGAGGTACCACACCGCTGTTGCTTCACTGCAAACGCTGATGATATCTGCTCCCCAGCAGGGCACTAGTATACGTGACACAGGGCACGAAGGATAAATCTAGAACGTTTGTGCAGAACCAGTGCACTCCACTCTCTCCACAGCCAGAGCTCACGTCTTCACACACACATATATATTTATGATCTTGAGTGTTAGAAGGATGATAGATAGATTAGCAATTAAGTAAATGGATATATAAATAAATAAGTAAATACATTCAAAAGCAAGGTTTTTTTTATTATACTTCAGTTGTTATTATCATCTTAGTTGTGTGATGTGAAGATGAAAATCGTGCTGAAGAGATGAAGAGACGTTTCATATTCATAATAAAGGTTAATTACCTTGGTGTAGGACTCGGTTTTTCCTTAAATAATTCATGCTTAATAAATGAGTTAAAATTTTCAAGCTCCCAAATCACAAAGGAGGTCATGCAGCAACTCAAGAATAATCAACTAGTATTATTATTATTATTATTATTATTAGCCTCAGATCAACGGGAACATGTTATGACCTTTCGCATAAATACCATACACACACACACACACAGAAAACTGAGGGTTTGTATGAACAATGAGAAGCTGACATTTCGCAATACGTCAACAAAATAAACATGCTAAACAGGAATATTAGCATTTGTAAAGTGACATGTTAGCCAAGTGCAGCAAATTGTGTAAGACGGCCAGGAGCTAGCATAATGCGAATCAATCAACGCTAGCACAGGCCAGTTAGCATGACAAACACAGGGAGGCAAGACCAACCAGCATTATGCAGCTGAAGAAAAGCTAGCACTGCTGATCAGGAATCCGGGGCAGTGGGGCTGATCCTTGGTATTATGACAAAATGCTAGTGTTGCTAATCATGAGTGAAAGCTAGTAGGGTCCGGTTAGCATTACACAAATCAGAAAGCGCAGTTTTTTCCAAAACAAGAATGAAATCTGTTAGCGTTAGACTAGCGTTTCCCTGGGATTTCTCAGGACTTGCTTAGCATCACCTCAGCTGATCAGCTAAGTCAGAGGAGTGCGCTGGCTCATCAACAAGGTTTATCGGGTTATTGTGTGATGTTTGCTCTCTGCTCGAGTTTGGGGTCCATAGTAAAATCGCAATCGCGCATGTGAACGTCGTCACAACGATGCGTGTAATGACGTTGACAGAGCGACCTCACGCGGCACACTGACTCAGGAAAGGTACCGCTCGCTCCTGCTGCACACACCACACTTTATTCATTAATAACAGGAACCGTCTCGGAACATTTTGATCGCACCTCGTAAATCAGGGGCAAGAGAAGAAGCAGGCAAAAAAAAAGGACAATCTGTGATCAAATACATGAGAAAAGAAGCAAAACTCGGATGAAGAGGCTAGCAACAAGGGAAACCCAAGGCTCAGTAACGCACAAGATCCTCGGCAGAACTGCGCAACATGGCAAAGCCACAGGAGGGAAAGCTAATGGAGAGCTAAACAGAGACCAAGGGAGAACAATCAGGAAGCACCAATCACAGAAGGGGGCGGAGACTTGAGTAGACGGCATTTTATTGGCTATGGTGAAAAGCAGGACTCATCAGGATCGTGCATTTGTCCCGGTAGACACGTAGCATGTCATTTCCACTGTAATGATCTTTAGTTGAACAGAAGAATGTTTGTTGATAAATCACGATTCTGCTGCTGTCTGGCTTCCAATCAAAATCCACCAGCACGTCGTACTGAATCACTCGGTGTAATCATTCAGATTACGCACTGATTTTATTGGACAGATTTCCTCATCCCTCTCCTGAAATTCATTCCTGGCTACGCCATCGGTTCCCCCCAATTTCCCAGTCTCCTCATGGCCTGATCAGAGAGCGCCACTCTTTTGATGAGACGCTTCAAAGGTCTCCGCTGGCAGAAAGCCGCTCTAACATGACACGCGATTGGCAGCGAGGATCAAACAGCTGTACTGCGTTTAAAGCTCCGTGACTCGCATTCAGCCGGAGCGGCAGCTTCTTTGGTGCCTTTTACGAGCAGATTTGGAAAAAAGCTTGGCTCATATATCAGTACAGCGAGTAGACAGAGGAGCAGTGTGAAGCCGGACGGGGGGCGGGGGGATGGGGGGGGTCTCTGGAGCAGCGAGAACGGTTCACAGAGATGGTTCTGTGGCCCGGAGAGGACGCTGGGAAACTCCTCACTGTGGGCTTTTGTGGCTCTGGACAAGCTCCTAGACGTCGACGTGAAAACATTGGTCCAGTGTGCTGAAGTACGTCATGGGAGTCGTGTAAGACTCACGTCAGGAAACATCTCGTTAGTTACATCGTTATTCTATTAATCAGCTTCGCAAACTCCAATTTCATTTAGGAGCATTTACGAACTTATCGCATGTACACACTGCTGCGCGACAGGTCTCTCGTATCGATTGTAGATTATCACTTGTGGGCGTGGCCTGCGCAGTTTTTTCAGTTTTGATGAGAAATGGTAGTAAACCTAACTGGTTAAAGAAAATGTGAAAGAAAAACACTACTCAGTGTGAAAATCGTTGTTTCGTCCTCGTCCTCATACTTAGCAAAGCAGGCTAACTGCACTAGCTACATACACTCTGAGTCGTTTCTGCCGTATTTGTTTGTTCTGACAATATGAACATAACCTGTGAAATTAAACTTAAAATACTTCGTATAGGAGACATAATAGCAACGAGTTCCTCCATCTTGGACTGCACATGAGAATAATTTCGCTCGCTGATCTCTTCTCAGTGTCCGAGTTTGCCTCGAACCCTGAACCATCCCTCAAGCCGCTCATTTCCGGTCTTATTTGTTACACATTTAGTTTGAGTGACGCTGCGGCTCGGCTTTACCCCACGCTTACGCTCCCACAGTGGTGACATACTGATGGTGGTATTCGTGTGTATCCACGCCAGGCTTCAGATCCACACACACACACACACGCGCACACACACGGCTTTAAACGAGCTGCACATGTGGAGCGTTATTCATCGTCTGTACTGCTGAGTGTAGCGCTCATGGACGTCAGTGTGTTTAATCGAAACCTTCCCTCTGCCCCGGTTTATAGTTCCTCTGAACACCGCAGCTGAAGACTGGAGACTTAACACTAAGATTATAACATCATTAACGTCCAGATTGTACTCAGTTTCATTCTTGTGTCTAGCCTGTTACAGAACATTAACATGATGTTTCTGGCTTTGAGGGCCCTTTGAGGTTGTGAACTTGAATATTTAAAGCGAGTCTTGGCGTGGGTGTGACTGTGAGATAGCTGTGATGAGGATCAGACCAACCTGACAGTGGAACACTCCAGCACAAGGTCAGCGAGGCCCTTATCTCATCGTGTTTTTCAGTCAATGTTGCGTCGACACGTCTGATGTGTAACACTCGATGCGAGTGAGTTTCTCCTGAACGCAGCAGCGTGTTAGTAATCTCACTGCATCTGGGCTTGAACACGGGAAGTGGGTTTCATTTGCTTTGGCTGCAGACCTGCAGCTCCTGGAGGCGAGCCAGATGAGGGAGTAAAGTTTACTTCTCAGGTTGCTTGCGCAAAATAAAAAAATCCGCCAACCACAGCGTGGGCTTTGAGTACAGTGCCGTCACTCGTGATTTCTCTCGGGGTGGATCAAAGAGGGGAAAGTCACGGACTTGAGATGCCTACAGAGCTAACGCCGCTCCGCTGGCCGACCTGTACGCATCTCAACTTCATAAGTTTCCAAGCGAACAGAAGAAGCTCGTACTCTCAGGCGAGTCTGGAGGAAATGCTCTCTGGTCAGATGAAACAGAAATTAAACTGTTAAGCACGGAGCGAGGTGTGGCTTTTACCCTGAAGAACACAATCCCAGCTTTGAAGCGTGGTGGCGGCGGCACCTGCGGAAACGGAATTGGCGCATTCAGAAAGTAGAGCAGTAACATTTTAGAGCATGTGTACGTGAGTTCAAAAAGCACCACTTGAGGAACACGCCAACAGGACGGTGATGGACACGGTCTAAAAGCTGAAAAAATTCGAACATGTTCTGCTAATAAAAATGTATGGTTTCTACAAATCTTCGAGAAGTTTGATTTCTGACTCCACCTCATTTCTCTCTCCCAGATGAGTCGTATCAGAAGCTGGCCTTGGAGACCATGGAGGAGCTGGACTGGTGCCTGGACCAGCTGGAGACCATCCAGACACACCGCTCCGTCAGCGACATGGCCTCCAACAAGGTGAACACACACTCACACTCACACACACACACACACACAGCCCTGATAAATTCTCCATTAGCAGCATGACACTATGCTAAATGACGCAGGTTGGGAATTCCTACCGGGAATTATTTGGATTATTCTAATAGTACAGCCAGTTTTAAACACAAACTACATCCTCGCTGCGCAGTGGATTGTGGGAAATATATGATTAGCGTTGAAATGGTACAAATGATATGTTCATGCACAGATGTCACATTAACAGTGAAATGTTTTCTGTCATAAACGTGAAATAAGTGTTAAATAAACCTCTCCTTACATGTTAGCCATTACACGCATTTTTTAATCTGTTGCATCCACTGGACACGCTACACTGTCACTATGGAAACGATAACATATAAGAAAAAGAGCATTAATATAAAGCTGCACTGCTTTTATAGTAAACTAATCAACACCTTCTGACCAATCAGGGTGCAGAACTCAGCAGCGCTGTGCGAGTACATCAGAGGAACTGTGTGTGTGTGTGTGTGTGTGTGTGTGTGTGTGTGCTGATATCAGGGTTATGTTTGGTCACTGAGCAGGAAAAACTGCACGTTCAGGCTTCTGAGCGCACACACACACACACACACACACACACACACACAGATAGCAGTAAGAATGAGGTGGTGCAGGTTGTGAAGGTGAATACAGAGCTCTGTTTACACACTGCAGTTTGCGGGAATGTCGTCGGTGCTTTAACTTTTTGTGCAATAATGCAGGCTGCTGGAAATCCAGAGGTTTGCAGAGATGTGTGTTTTCTGGTGTACAGGTCTTCGTACAAACATTTACTCGCTGACGATTTCACATGAATCAGTTTAATCTGATTGGTCAGAAGTGGATTCATCCCGCGCCAGCACGCGTGCAGTCCGCGGCGTTCGTTCACTGGAGCTGCTTCAGCCAATCAGCCTGCAGGACTGTCCATGCTACACTGACCAATCACAGCAAAAAACAATCAGGTTGTCACGTTGATTAATTCATTTAAAAACGGGCAGCGGTTAGTCTTCCGCCATGTCAGTCATGCACACACCCCCGTCTGCGGTTCTTTAAGTTTATTACCATAAATGTACATCTATAACAATGTGACTACTCAGTGTCATATATGTACACCTGGACAGGTAATGCTAACTTGTGCTATTCTAACTTGTTAGCTAATGATACATAGTTATTTCATGCTAATCCCTGAAACAAAGAAGTTTAAATAAACATTACTGGTTTGTGATTAGCTAATCACGTTTTTTCCATAAGCTCCACCCTTTTTGTGATTTCCCGCTCAAACGTGCCCGCTAAAGCCGACAATTAACGTTTGACGTAGCGAGGGTAATTCCCAGCCTGACATTAACCAGTCACACCAGTCTAACTCACAGTGTGCAAAAGTTTGTACACCCTTAGGACAAGGCAAATATGATACATTTAAAGGTATCGCATTTGTTCCGTACAGTTTCGCAGATGATCCAGTAACAGAAAACAGATCGCGGTAGGATTTAAACAGCGTGACTGAACTATTCTTTAATATCTAGATGAGGACCCGTTGAAGAAAAAAAAAACCCAAGTAGATGTGAGAAATGTTTCAGACACCCAGGAAGTAGGAAGGAATGCAGGAAGTGGCATGTGGAGCATTCCACAATCAAATGATTGACGTGTTCGTGCATTCCAAACAGATCTGTGAATTCAGTGTTTATTTGCGAAACACAAATGTAACTGTATTATTGATCTCGTTTTACGTCCGCGTTATTTCTTTGCAAATGATATAATAAAAAAACATATCATTCTCTGCCTTAATTCAATTATAAGAATAGAGGTTCTTTTTTTTTCCTTCAATTAAAAATCATTAAGAGACAAGCTGCTGTTTTTCTCCACGGCCACCGTGTATTTATTATTGTCCGTTCACGTGCTTACGCTAGCTGATGAAACGGTTAGCCTTTATATTTATGAGTTGCATTTCCAAAGTCCTTATAAAAATCTTCTTTTCAGTTATGTTTGAGTCTGTATGGCAAACTATTTACAGACGTTAAATAAAAAGAGTGCTGTCTTTAATTCTTATTTGGGATTTGTTGACATTATATATTCAAGGAACCTTATATTTTGTTTTATATTGCTGAATCTTTCTTTAAGCTAAGAGTTGCACGGTAGCTCTAGAGGAGCTGAGCAGTTATGGGTTAAGGGATGCAACTCATGATCTTGCGGTTCACCTCTGTACAGAGCTACAACACTGTATGTGACCTTGACAGAGATATGGTGTGTGTGGTGTGCAGCTCTAACTGGGCTAGAGCAGGCTGCTTTCCCGTAGATGACCTCGTTCCTGTGTTTACACTGATAAGAAATCAGAAATCAAGATGCGGAGCCAGGCGTGGGGCGAGACTGAACACACGGACACTCATCATTCTAATGAAACCTTTAGGTTCAACGGTTTAATCCGCTCGGCCTGCGGTGATCTCAGTCAAAACAGCGCAGGATTAAAAGTGAGAAACTGAA
This sequence comes from Parauchenoglanis punctatus, assembly GCA_030068025.1. NCBI lineage: Eukaryota > Metazoa > Chordata > Actinopteri > Siluriformes > Auchenoglanididae > Parauchenoglanis > Parauchenoglanis punctatus. Next base: position 23,317,599 of record JAQQZU010000001.1, on the reverse strand, counting down.
ATGACGGCGGTTCACTCGAGGGCACCGAGGGGGCCGTAATCAGGAAATGAGTCTCAGTCTGACAGTCAGCGTGTGTATACCTGGGGCTGTGGAGAGAGCGAGCGAGGGAGGGAGAGCGAGAGAGCGAGGGAGGGGAGGGGAGGAGCCTGAGGGAGGAGGCGGGGCCAGTTGGAGTGAGGTGAATCAGCCAGGTCTTTGTCTCTCACACTTCCTGACGTGTGTCAAAGTGAACGAGTGTGAAGCGCAAGGCATCGTGCATGCCACCATGGGACTATGCTGCTCTGAGAAAGCGACAAAGTTTGGTGTGCCGAAAGGCTGTGCTGAGGTGAGGAGAGGAAAAGATTTCAATTTTAAACACACACACTCACACACACATATATATATATATATATATATATAAATGTATATCTTTTTATTTTGCATGTTCATGTGTTTAGTCATTGTCATTCATTGTCATTGTGTTTACGGTGTGATATGCAAAATACAGCCAACTGGTCGAGATTTTCACCAGCTCATAAAAAATGTACACTTTTACATTTGTTGCAGTGAAGAAATGAGTGTGTGTGTGTGTGTGTTTCACAATGAGACACAGTGTCTGAGCCATGTCAGGGTCAGAATTACTGGCCTCATGAATCACATAATCTACCTCCTGTGGTGTCAGACAAAGGAAGGATGATTTTATCTCTGACGTATGTGTGTGTGTGTGTGTGTGTGTGTGTGTGTGTCCTAGTATGAAAGTCGTTGCAGCATCACTTTTGGTCGAACTGAATATCTTCTCTATATTGTCTCTAGAGTTCAGAGAACGTTGTTTTGCTGCAAAATTCAAGGTTCGATGCGCAAGAAAAAAAAAAGATTCGAATGCTAACCTCGTAATATCGTAAACTTTGACGTTTTTGCACGATGTTTCTGCAGCGTTTTAGGTTTAGTGTTCCATTGTCTAACTGGGAATGCAAAATATTACTATGTATAAAAAAAAATGGCTAAAAACGTTTTGTAACCTTTTGGAACGTGCAAAGCTTCGTGGTGATGCGGGAGATCAGTGGAAATGGGCATTAAGTCATGTTGTGTTGTAACGTGGTTCAGTAAAAGTGCACCAGCCGGCATGCTGTACAGCTGTTTTCGTGCATGAGCAGTGGGATTTACTCTCTCACGCAAACGCTGCATGAGAAGGTTGAAGGGCAGATGAGAGAGAGAGAGAGAGCGAGAGCGGGAGAGGGAGGGAGGCTGAAGGGAAGAAGCTGAAGCGAGTCAGTTTGTAGGAGACGCGGGATGAAAAGAAGAAACTTTGCTTTTGCAAACTTTGCTCTGTTATTTTTGGCATTTGTGGATTGCGCTCAGGCTGTGCGTTGTGTCCGGGGCATTCTGAGTGCTTTCTCTAAAAGCTCTAGACATGCCCGAGACCAACTACTTACTCTCAGTCTGCTGGGGTTACATTAAGGTGCGTGCGTGTTTAGGTATTTTATCATCTTATGTGCCGTGGCTTCTTCATCATGATTCACAGCAAGTTACTCGTTTCAAGGACTTTCTTCTAACCTTCATTCTTTCATGCTTTGCAGTTCAAGAGGATGCTGAACCGTGAGCTCACACACCTGTCGGAAATGAGCCGCTCTGGGAACCAGGTGTCCGAGTTCATCTCCAACACCTTCTTAGGTGAGTCTGAGCTTTCATCTTCCGTCGCTTATTTCAGCCCAGGAGAGACGAAGAGCCGGGCTGGGCATGAAGACGAGCAGCTGTAGAAAGAAGGCTGTAGCAGCAGTCAGGTCACCTCGTGGTGTACCGCTGCTTTCAAACCAACAAATCTGTGTCTTTTTTGGCCTGCAGCTCTGCACAGAGCGAGGAAGAGGAGGGGGGTGTTTACATCATCCGTGTTTGACATGCTGGTAGAGACGATGAGAGATAAATAATGAGCTGTGTGAATCTATGACAGTAGCAGGAAGTGAGCGCTATCAGGATACGGGGAAAAGAAAGAGACTTGAAAACATAAATTACGCTAGCTGTAAAGCCGCAGCATGCAGGAAAGATTTCCGTGAATTCCCTGTGAGAAACGTAATTCCCTATAATTCTTTGCGTCAGGTTTGTGTTTTGTACACAAAGTAACGCTGAGGGTTTTCTTTCTGGAATGTGGCGCAGCGACAACGTTTCAGAGAGACCGCTGCGTTTTACTTGTAGCAACGTTGTTTACTCGCGTTACGCCACTCGACAAGGTTACGAAATGATGCAGAGAACTTAACCTTAAGTACAATAGTTATGGAAATGGACACTCACTCACACCCCCGCACACACTTTTGCGTGTTCGGGAATCCCCCCGACGGAGGGAGAATAAATGAAAAGCAGTGAATGCGTGTTAAAAGGTCATGAGCAGTAATGAATTGACTGTGATATGCGAGGGGGACATTAGCATAACTGACAGATCGAAACCTCTCCCTCACAGACAAACAGAATGAGCTGGAGATCCTGTCACCTCCTCCGAAGTCTCGGGAGAGGAAGAGGAAACAGCAACAACAGCCACTCATGACTCAGATCAGCGGAATGAGGAAGGTCACACATGGACCAGGCATCTCCAGCAGCTGCAGTGTGGCCCGATTTGGAGTCAAGACCGACCGGGAAGACCTGCTCGCAAAGGTAAGAACTGTAACTTCCACCGTGCATCATCAATTCACTCCCTGAGTTCCTGGCTGCTAGTCTCCTTTATTCCTAGTGACCTTCCCTGTGGTTCTAACGTTTGTTTGTTTTCTTGGTATCCGAGGTCACCGATTTCCTTGTTTGCTAGTCTCCTACCTTTCTAATTGCCTGGTTTCCACCTCTCATTGTCATGTAGTTTTACGGTTTCCATGCTTCCTAATACCTTAATCTTCTAGTCTCTTGTTTCCCAGTTCCATAGTCTCCTGGTCTAGTAGTTTCATAGTATGCTGCTTCGTAATGAAACTCCAAATAACATGCTCTTCTCTTCTATTCTCCAGGATCTGGAGAACATCAACAAGTGGGGGTTGAACATCTTCAGGATTGCCGAGCATTCTCACCAACGCCCACTCACCTGCGTCATGTACGCCATCTTCCAGGTCAGTGCCGTGCTTTATCCTTTAGGGAATTTATCCAAAATAGCCAAAGTCAAAAGAATTCATGTGACGTTTGGGACCGAACTAAATTGTTCGACGGTATATTATGTGCAGGAAAGAGATTTGATGAAAACCTTCAAGATCCCAATAGACACGTTTGTGACCTACATGATGACCCTGGAGGACCACTACCACTCAGACATGGCTTACCACAACAGCCTGCATGCTGCTGACGTGGCACAGTCCACGCACATCCTCCTGTCCACCCCTGCTCTAGAGGTGAGGGATGATCATTACTGTTACATCTTCTTCATGTGGATGACTTGTTATAAACACACGGTGAAGCCTAAGACTAATCCCAAAGCAGCGTCCCACGTTTTGTCTGGAGTTCATTCTCAAACGCATGTTTTCTCATTAGAAAGTAACCAAGCTGAAGTTGGACTGCTCAGACATTATCACGAGATCTCCGCTTTGATTTCAATTTGCTCATTCTTTTCTCCTCTTACGCAGGCGGTCTTCACAGACTTGGAGATTCTGGCAGCCATCTTTGCAGCAGCGATCCATGACGTGGACCACCCGGGGGTCTCGAACCAGTTCCTGATTAATACCAGTGAGTGCTTTTGCCCTTCCATTCCTCCCTTCGCGTGCAGTTTGAGTAACTAGAACCAGATGGAAACCAAACATTCTGCATGTTGTGTCTATTTTATCTACGCTGCCGTTTAACCATGTCTAGTAAGACTTTTGAGTAAGCACACCCGGCTGTTTATGTGTTTATGCATTTTACTTTCCTTCTGTCCTCGTGTTTATTGAGTTTTGTCTTCTTTACGTATGTTCTTTGATCTTTAATTGGATATAGTGCTTTTGATTTATTTATTTTCTCTTTGTTGTTAGCATGCGGTGCAGACCTTTGGTATTTGTAAATAAATTTGACTCCTCTCGACTTGCAGACTCAGAACTGGCGCTCATGTACAACGATGAATCTGTTCTCGAGAACCATCACTTGGCCGTAGGCTTTAAGCTTCTACAAGGGGAAAACTGTGACATCTTCCAGAACCTGTCAAAGAAACAACGGCAGACCCTGCGGAGGATGGTCATCGACATGGTGAGTCGACCAAAGTCCTCCTTTTGGTGACGCCACAGAATACGTTTATCTTTCTTTGTAAAGTCTATCCGCTAACATTGCTCTGCTTACTCTCGTTAGGTGCTAGCGACAGATATGTCCAAACACATGAGCTTGCTGGCAGATCTAAAGACCATGGTGGAGACCAAGAAGGTGACCAGTTCTGGAGTGTTGCTGCTGGACAACTACACCGACAGGATACAGGTGAGAGGTCATGGAATCCAGGAAGTGACTTTTGCATCAAGCTTTTGAATTCTTGAAGAGCCTCACACTAATTAACCTTTGTCCACAGGTCCTGCGCAATATGGTCCACTGTGCCGATCTCAGTAACCCCACCAAGCCCTTGGAGCTTTACCGACAGTGGACTGACCGCATCATGGACGAGTTCTTCCACCAGGGTGACCGAGAGAGAGAGCGTGGCATGGAGATCAGCCCCATGTGTGACAAGCACACCGCTTCTGTCGAAAAATCCCAGGTAGGAATCAAGCACACAATCTCTGGGGCGTCTTTGGTCATGTTTCTTCCAGTTGTTAGAACGGTGTGGCCTTTAGTTTCTCTTTTCTCCGTGTACAAATCGATTACTGACCAGCGTCTGATTCTCCACCAGGTGGGATTCATCGACTACATCGTGCATCCACTGTGGGAGACGTGGGCGGATCTGGTTCACCCGGACGCCCAGGACATCCTGGACACTCTGGAGGAGAACAGGAACTGGTACCATAGCATGATCCCTCAGAGTCCGTCTCCTCCGTTCTATGAGGCTGAAGGAGACAAGTTTCAATTTGAACTGACTTTGGAAGGTGAGGACAGGGACAGTATTCACCATGAAGGACCTTCGGAAGCAGCTGAGACGTAGCAACCCACTACGTTGGCGTTTGGTCAGCCATGTTGGTTTATTCCATGAAACGGAGATCAACGAAACTCCTTTTAATGAAGAAGCTCTTGGTGGACTTGACTAGTCCAAAGGCTCTTTTCGCAGAGCGTGACAGGAAGATAACAATTCCTTGGAGCCGGAGTTTGTAGAACTCAACTAGCAAGTTCTCGTGTGGTATGCAGGTTCCGGGACTGAAGCAGGAACTACGCAGATCCTAAAGTTAAATCTTGGTGCCAGTACGGGATGCTATGAAAGAGAACTACTCACTGATGATCCGTATGGATTCACTCTTTTTTTTTATACTGCTGTGTCAAAGACACACATTTTTTTTTTAACCAGTGATTATTTTGTAACGTTTGTTTATGATAAACAGCAGAACCCACATACACATTTAACATGAAGGATTTTTTCTGCTGAAAACAAAACCATGAAAGAAAACAAACAAACTTTCCTCGAGGTGTTTAGAGCCTTAATGAACTGGGGACACAATGGTTTAAAAGAACCTGTACGCTCATGAAGTACACACTTTGTTTCCTAAGAGACAGTATTCACTGTGTTAAGCTTTTAGTTGGGTTTTTTTTATTATTATTATTATTGTTAATATTTTTTTAAAACATGGTACATACATGTGTCTTGTAAATAGAAGCAAATGAACCCATGATGAACGCACTTTAATGCTGACACTGAAACCACTTTATGATGAGAAAATCCATAACGTAACCCAGTGATGTAATGTTACATCCAAAATGGAAACTCTCCACGTTTTAAACTGTCACTCTAAGGTTTGCTCGCCAAAATCCTGTCTCTGTGCAGCTGATTTAAGAAATACAGCACGATATTTCACAGTGATGACAATGATCATTGACGTCAATGCCACTTGTTTCCCCGTATAGTCATGCACACACACAGGATGTGGTAAAAAAAAAAAGCTGCATGTCGCGCATCCTGAAATCAAGTTTAAAGCTCCTGCAGTAGGTCGACGTGGTGGTAACATGCAGCACGCTGAAAGCCACGAAGCTAGAAAAGAAATGATGCTTATTTCTAAAATCGTCTTCAAACACATTTAGCCTTCTAACAGTATGTTGAAAACAACTGTTTGTCCCCTTGTAGTGTTAAGCAGCGAACAAATCTGTCGCGGACGACAAAAAACAAACAAAGGTCACACCTCCCCCCCACCCCTTTTTTTTTAACATTGAACCATTGAAGCGCTAACAAGTATTTACCCTCAACTTCCATGGTGGAATGTACATCATTATTTGTTACTTTGTGTTGTTGAATTGTTGTATTTTGTGAACCTTATTGTGTGCTGCACAAAAAACAAAGTGACTAACCGTCCCTCACTGTGATCTCATGGTGTAACTGTCACTTGCCAAAGAGTTTATTAAACCTGAACATTTTTGGAAATCTCTGGTGCTTTGTTGATTTTTTTTTTTTTTTTAATTCTCCTGTTGAAAGGAATACGATAAAAAAAACAAGCTCTAATTTATTTATTTTTAAAGACATTTTGAAAGGGCCATATTAAATATAAAACCTAGACCATTTAAAAGTAAACGAATGCATTTGCAGAAAAAAACGTAATGGATCGCAAGTATTATAACAGCTGTGTGTTACAGTGAAGGTTTCATTGGACAGGGTGATGCTAACGAATGCTAATAACTGGGCTGAGAATTACTGACAATTCCAAAACTCCACTTTTCACTTTTCTACTAGTCACGACTTCCGAAGTCCAGATTTTCCATCAGCTCGTCGTAATCATCGTGACTTGTGTGATCATCATGATTAAGTGTGGTGATGAAACTGCGCTGTGAATGTTTTCATGCCACACCCTCGGCTCCTCGGCTCGGTTAGCCGTTAGCGTCATTAGCTAGCTGAGTTGTTCTACACGTACACCGGTTTTTTCCAGTTTTCTCTTGCAGGAGATAGCGATCATGCAGACGTGACAGCAGCCTCCACCCCGAGATGAGCGAGCAGCGAAGCATGTTGCGTACAGCAGAACTCGCCCGGACACTACGCTATCACACTCCTGTATCAGAGCGTCCAGGGTGTTCTCACTCCTGTGACGTTATGGTGAAGTACTGAGGAGCACGCCAAGGAACGCCGGACACAGTCTTCTCCACTTAACGTTAAAAAAAACATCATCAGTGACATCAGACTGTAAAAAAATACAGCAGGTTCTTCGTACGCCTGACTTCACCACCGCGCAGAGAGATGACTCACATCTACTCCTTCAGCAGGTGGTGTTTTTCCCCAATAAGTGCTGCACAGGCCATCTCAGGTCATTCAGCCTGTTACTTACATTCAGCGACAACACAGAGAGAGAGAGAAAGTGGCAATCAGAAAAGAAAAAACAACAAAGAAAGAAAAAATAAGCACAAAAGGACAAAACTAAAGCAAAAAGAAACAATTTAAGAAGCAAAAACAGGGGAAAACAAAAAAAAATAGAAGGAAAAAATGACAGCAAAAGGAAGGAAAGAAAAGTATTATTAGAAAAAGAAAGGAAACGTAAAGAACTGACGTGAATGAAGAAAAGAGGAGTGAAATGTTATTTTCTTTATGGTTCTGAGAGGAAAAATCTGAACATGTTTGTAGAAATGAAATTTTTTTTATAGATTTTTTTTCCTTGAGCTGTGTGTCAATATTTCTGTGAGAAGATTTTAACAGTAAACATTGACTGGAAGAGCGAAAGAGTTAGAAATGTTGTTGTTGCGGTGGAGTGTGTGCGTGTGTGTGTGTGTGAGAGACTGTGACTAAACACTAAAGAGAAGTTTCTGAGTCCTGAGAAGTAAAGCAGTGTGTTTACTAAAGCCTCAGCGACTCCGAGGCCAGCATTTTCCACTGCGATTCCGGCAGAAGCCGAGGAATCCTGGGAGTTTATTTTTGAAGAAGGCAGCGAGGGCCGAGGTGTTCTGACGTCACGTTCCCGGGAAAGCAGCGTGGAATGCCGAGAGACGAGGAGCGAAGCCAGGTCACGGCTTAAAGGAGGGAAGGGAACGAGATTGAAAACAAGTGCACTCAGTCAACTTACACAGAAACTTCCTGCTTCCGTTATCTCTTCCTCTGAATGCAGGCTCAGGGCCAAGGCTCATATCAGAAGGAAGTTAGGCAGAATTCATTCAAGCAGAAAAACACAACGAGGGGGTCGACATGAAGACAAAAAATGCCTGCGAGCAACAAAAAGAGTCCTGCGGCAAAGGAAAATGAGCGCGCGACAAAGAGCTTTACAATGAAAATGCGGAGAATTGTGTTGAGATTGTGTCTTATTTCTGTCACGCATCTCATTCTAAGCCAGCTTGAGGTTTCCAGCTTTCAGTGATCGGGGGGTTGTGAGTTTGAATCTCAGCACAGAGCGTCCGGTGAACGCTGAGCGAGGTTCCGAGTAACTGAACACAGCAGTTTAACACTCTGTGTAAAAGTGAGAAGTTGGAACTGAGTTCTGTGATACGTATCAGGTGGAAACTCTGCTACAAAAACACTTCTGCTTGTGCGTTGATGCTAAACACCCACCGCCAGCAACGCATCACTGCTCTGACGTTTTTCACAGAGAATTCATCAAGTGTTGTTGTGTGTGTGTGTGTGTGTGTGTGTGGTGTGGAGGTTCATGACTTCACTACACAGCTATCATTTTTCCACAACTCTCTTATCTCAACTCCTAAGCATGCTCGAAACGTCTCACCTCTCACACAGAGACTGCTGAACTGATATTCTCGTGCAAAAAAATGGCAACAGGAATAGTAAATAGTCCTGTACATTACGCAATGATCTGTGAATCTGAGAAACTACTTTATTTAGGTCTGAACTGGGATTAGACAGGAGGTGTTGAATTTCTAAAACAGCAGCAACTTAACAAAAATCATCGATGTGGCGAAGATTTCTGTCATTTATGTGACATGTACGGACGTCTCCGGTGTCTTTAGCGTACGAAAAACAGGAACTAACCAGTTTCACTGATGTTTTGCAACTTTAAACTTAACTATGAACAGAGAAAAGGTTGGATACATTTAAGGCTTTATAGCGCATCATCGACATAGAAAAGAAACAACGTTCTAGAACAATAATGGACCTAAAACAGAACCTTGTGGGATTCTTTTAATGCTTTGGTCTATAGGGTCTGTACGCAGTTTCAAAATATTACCAATAGGAGCAGTAGGTCCATTACCGCTTTAGCCAGCGCTGACAAAGCAGCCTACAATTCATTATTTGTCCTTAGAAAAAAACAGAGCTGTTGAACAAACAATTTCTTCCAAAGTGTAGATGGGAAAAGCATGTTGGAGATCAGATTGTGATGCTGTGTTAGTAATAGTAGGTAAGCACCCAAAAGGACTGAATTCATCAAGATGTTCTAGGTGACAATCATGTGGTTCTCAAACTGTTTTGGTTTTTTTTAGCCAGAGACTTGTAAAGTAAATTCATCACTTCAAATTTGCTAAGCACAATTTATGGAGCGATATGTAAAGCTTTCTGTTCCTGAACTTTCCACGAATTCTGAGTTGACTTTGTTGCTTAATAGAATAAGTTCGATAATGTGCGTTGTGAGTTCCGCTACTGTAATAAAGTTTAAAGTATCATGGGGCATGAGTGTGAGAGCGTATAGCTGTCCATTCTGAGTGAGACGGGTGTCTTACTCTCTTCTGTCAATAACCGTGGCCATCTTTGAACTCATGTACGGAGAGAAAGCATGTACATGCTTTACGCCGAGTGTGTTTAATCAGTTCATCTCTCTGCACAGATACTGTAAACAACCATCACACACACACACACACACACACACACACACCCCTATGCAGAACGGCATGAGACTATTTTCCAAAACAGCTTGCCTGCTCAACGTAATGTAACGAATCACATATTGAAGTAAACACATTAAGCTTATCATTTTATGTTTATGCTACTGAATGCTGATATCGTTAATCATTACAATATTTTGCATGTTGATTCAAGAACCGAACTGAATTAATTCATTAACAGAGTATTTTCAGTGTTTATTTTTAATATTTTATATTTTTTATTATTATGACTATCTGCAGTGACTCTACAGTATCAGTGATTACACCATTTTATATATATGACTTTACAGTAGTGATTATAACTCCAGCGCTCAGATCACGAGGTGTGAAGGCAGAGTGTGAAAGACAAACAGCGCAACCTTGTGGCTGCAAAAATGACACGCACACGCGTCTGTCGGGGCCTTTCAGAGCTTTCAGAGACATCGCTAGAGTTTTAATCAAACATGATTCAATTTTTATCTACAGGATTCCTTCAGCATCTCTGAAGTCAAATTCAAACTTAAAAAAAAAAAATACATAATTAGAATGAAATAAAGCTGTGGGAACCATCATTTCTGCTCTTGTAATCCAAATATAAAGAGCTCCAAGTGGAACAAAAGGAAAGAAAACGAAAAGACAAAAGTGAGACAAGTTAATCATGAAAAAGGAGAAAAATGAAAAGGAATGAAGAAACAAATCAAAGGGGAGAATGGAAAAACATAAAAGGGAAAAAGGAAATAAAAAAGGAGCAGAAAATGTAGAAAAAACTAAGTTATATAAACTGAAACAGGAAAAGAAAATGGAAAATTAAATTTGGGAAAAAAGCATTAGGAAATTTAAAAACAAATAAAAACAACAAACGAACAGGAACTTTAAACAAAGAACAAAAGAAAGGAATAAAAAAAATAAAAAAATAAAAAGTCTTAAAAGTACTCAATGCATTTAATCAGTCATCAAGTTTACCATTCAGTTCAATAATCACGTTCTCTTTGCTGAATTAATATTTTAATGCATGTTCTTTGGAATGAATTCCTTCTGTACTTTACAACTAATCAGCTATATTGGTTTGCAGCTATATAAAAATTCCTCAGATCATGACTAGAAGACGAAATGAAACACTTCATGACTAATTTCATGTATACGGTCCTTATAGTACAGTTGTCCACACGGCGGCCATCTTGGCAAGGCTGGGGGGGCCATTATTTTCAGCCACGCAAGACCAGGCTCATCTCTGCTGGATTAGGAAGAGACTCGTATAACAGACCAGGGTCGGCCATTTTGATTTGAAATGGCTGTTAAAGCCCAGATCCGTGTAGTTTTTGACTTTAAATCACATACGACTCATTTTATTGTTCAGATTGTTCTGAAAAGCACGCCCCAGGTTTTCTGAGAGGTGATTGGCTCTTCTTACTAGAGGGGCGGGACTTACATGATACAGCTGTGCCTTACACACAGCTCCATTCCTATTTTAAGCAGTGTCCTGACTCCACTCACACTGTCTCTGGCGGAAGAAATGATGGAGTTCATGGGTAAAAGGTTTTGTCATCGGAATCCGTTTAATTTTTCAGCTCACCTTATGAGTTATTTATTTATTTATCTGTAGGACCCGAAATTTTTAGTAACTCCGACACAACCTTCATTTCAGGTGGTCCTACTACTAATCAGATCACTGACCTAACTCACATCCAGCTGTCTATCGAGCAGCTGGATCTCCTTCTCGAGCTTCTTCATCTTTAGTTGCCGGTACGCGATTTCCTGTCTGAGGTAACGTTTATACAGTGCGGTCACATCCTCGTCTCTCTGCAAATAAAACGTTCACAACTCGTGATGCAGTGCTGAAAGAACACTGCTAGGATATTTTAAGTAAGTAATTATTAAACAGATACTTTAAACGAGGACTCACCTCTTCATCAGAGGGTCCCGAGGGTCCAGATGGTCCAGGATCTTCTTGACTTGTGTACGCTTCAGTCCCCTGTACAAGGAATAAGTGAAAATCCCAGTGGGAGCATGGCAGCATCTGAGTACTCTATCTGAGTACTAGTACCAGGTGGTGTACTACAGTTATTATCATGCTATATGGTGTATATATAGATAGGTAGATACAAGAATAAGATTTGGTAATGTCCACAGATATTGAAAATGATGCTAGAGATCACAAGTTACCTCTTCTGGATGAGAACACACCACAATGTTCTTCTCATCATGTTCTGAATCAGAGTGCTGTCAAGAAATTGCAAAATACAGTTCATCCCTAAAGACACTCAACAACAGTGAAAATTCAAGACAGAGAGCTGTCAAATTCTTCTACAAGTTCAAGTTTCAAACTATTATTACTTCATCCACAGGTTGCCAACCAGACTGAACTCCACTCACATCCTGCTTAGGAGAAGGACCTACTTTTTAAAAATGAACAAAACTTTGTTAAACCTGAAACATGAGTTCAGATTGTCTTGACTTCACTAACGACTGAACTGATTTCTTTGATAAATAAGAACACTGCACTACAGAATAATATAGAACATATATTAAACACTAGCTTTATTCTAAAACGTTCCCTTAAAGAAGCAATGTGCACTTTTAGCGCCCTCTGCTGCCTGTGAGAAAAACTGCAACGAATGCAGACAAGTCTTCGATATCTTCGATTTAAGCTTTTATTGTGAATAAAAACACTGGCTTACCTCAAAGGGCTCTTCTGCACAATCAAGAATGGTTGGCACTGTCTGTATAAGAGACGCAGAGCTTTCTGGCTCTGTAAAACATTTCATCATTTATTGATTATTATATGATTATTATTATATTTATTTCTAGATTTTTGTGAGGTCTGGATGCAGTCTGTGTAGTCACCGATACCCGTAGCTATCGGCCTCCCGACGCTAATGCCGGTCTGCTCGGAGGAAAGGCCCAGAATGGTGCCATCAATCACCGGTCGCCCTCTGATCTGCCAAAGCGCCACCTCGTCAGCAGGTGAAAAGCCTAATCCTTCACCAAACTTCTGCTTCCGTTTCCTGTTCGCTAAAATCAGAACACACGTTTCACAATAACCGTCGCATGCAGCAGACTGCAAAAAAGCACTGGATACACTTACCACATTGTACAATGTTTTTGTATTTAATTTTAACCTGCTGCCAGGTGCGCTTTACGTTGTTGGGGTTGGCACTGGAAAAAAAAGAGAAAAAAAAGCAAAGAAACTTAATTTGAGGCAAGCTGTTTTGAATATTTCCATTAATTAACATTTTGTTAATTATCTAATTAACTGAACAATCTTACAGAAATCGGCCACACCCACAAACTCTCATCAGCTAACCGTTAAGAAGATGGTACTTGAAATAGGGCTGTTTGCCGTGTTTTATGAGAAAATCCATATCAAATATCGACTTGTAGCATTCACACCTTTATAAGTCGGCTTAATATGACAGATCCAGATTTTTTTTCCCTCCCTTGTTCCTTGATAAACACTTCATTCCATTTAAAACTTTATTTTAATGCGACACTGTACGGCAGAATCCAAAAAAGATTCGTTAGCAGATGATGCTAAGAGTAATTATGATGTGTTTTCAGTCATAAAGAGTATTTTCTTAGTCATTTTTCCAACACATCTGAGGGAAATGTTGATGATTCTGATTGTTTTGTCTAATTTAGAAGGTTATTCGTTCTCTATAAAGTCTGTATCAAGGCAAATCTTTAGCTAGCATAAATTTAGCTGCCAAAATGGCGGCCATATTTGCCAGTTGCCTAGCAACAGTAGCCCATTGTATAGCCTACAGATGGCAGGACTGGACGATATGACTTTCCTGAGGTATCGCCAGAAGTTTGAGTCTCCTTTTCCCAGCTCATTTTAGTTTAATATGAATAACTTCTGTTGCTTGTTTGTTTTTATTTTTGTTTCAGAATAAAAGACTGAAAGCTAGCTTCATCCCATACACGAAGACATTGTTTCACAGTTGGATTCTCACGAGTAAAGGGGGAAAGTATGATTTTTTTAAAAAAAATTTTTTAAATGCATAAACTAGACTTTAAGACTGATCCTCACTTCTGGTTCCTTGTTCAATACTTCATTCCTACTTTTAAAAATATTTTTAAACTTTATTTATCGTGACGTTACCGTATCAGGACACCAAAAACGGTGATATTGAGCTGGATGGGTTTTATACTATTTTTTTTTTTTAACATCTTGTACCAGATCTGAGCTTTTAGGATCATTCTAAAGTAAAAAAAAAATGTTAATTAACTAAAAAAAAAATTAAAAAAAAAAAAACCCTTACGCATTTAATCTGTCGGCTATTTTCTGCCAGGCTTCCACTCGGGATTTGGCCGCAGCAGCTGTGTTACATTTCGCAGTGATGATGGCTTTGTACTCCTCAAAAGTCTTCAGGATTATCTCCTGCTCGAACGGGCTGAAGAAAGCTGCTCTTTCCCTGGCCATCGCTCAGTGGCTCACACACTTTTTCACATTGTTTCTGAAGCATAAATCAACCATCCGGATTAGTTGAGGCGGAATTTATACATCTTGCTAACACTATCCGGCTAACGCGATTAACCCGAATAAAGACATCATTTCGCGCATGCGCCGTTGACTTACCGTCCGCCATGTTGAGAAACTGTAGCGCCGCATCCTACTGCACTAAACAGTATGCACACACGTAGCGTGTAATACTACACAGCAGCATGAGCTATGCGTACTGTGCAAACATTTAGTACGGAAGTACACAGGTTTCAACGTAGCCATGGCAACCAGGACGCACTCCAACGCTGCTTACCTAGCCTGCTGCTTTGATCCTAGATTTCTGAGTAAAGAAAACCCTCCATATTACAAAATGTGCAAACGATCCTGTAATTCTTCATGTGAAATTAAATCTCAGTGAATTGTAATACAATTACAATTGTAATACTCGTACTTGTAATACCAAATGTAGTGCACGTATTTAGGCAGTGGAAGTCGTTTGAGATTAGGCCCACGTGACAAAAAAAACAGTGTTTGACGTCATCATGACTGATTTAGATAACCTGATTAATGACTTGAATAATTTTAACATATTTTTTAAAAAAAACAAAAAAAACTATTATGTCATTTATTGACGTTTTTTCTTCAAACAGGCTTCACTGGTATTAGGCTATAGCCTATTGTTTTTATTTCTGCCAGATTAATAGGCAATGTGTAGGCAATTTCTGAAAATTATAATACGTTACGCAGGTTAATTTTATAATTATATCCAAATCCTAAAAGAAAAATAAAAAAGAGAGTGTTTAAAATAAGGAAAATGTTATTATATATCGATCTAATAGCCTATATATAGACCTTGATATATTGCAAGCAACTATTTATGAATGTATTTATTAGCCTACTTTATATATATATTTTATAAAATAATGTGAAAATGAAAACACAAAGAATTGTGAATTATAGTTTGTTTGTTTGTTTGTTTGTTTTTAAAAAAAAAAAGCGGTTTACGTCCTAAGATAATCTTTAAAAAATGTATGATAATAAATATAAACAAACAAATAGTACTTGAGATGAATTTCATATGTTAGAGGTTAATGTATGTAAAACAATCTAAAAGAAATAAATAATCATATATAAGATAAATATTTACTTCATAGTATTATGACTTTTATGCATATTTCTTAGTGACTACAATACTATAATAATAATAATAATAATAATAATAATTATTATTATTATTATTATTATTATTATTATTATTATTAGCCACTAGGCGGCGCTCAGGAGGAAGTCGGGTGTGTTAATCCGTGATCGCAAACATGGGCCAAGTTGCTCTTTCCTGCACACGCGCACTACATAGTGTGTAAAATAGCGCCTTTTGCCCCCTATCTAGTGCACTTTATGTTTCAAGTGGAGCCGTTTGGGACGCGTTCATATACGTGTGTGTGTCGCCCTGTCCTGGCTTCTCTTTCCTCAGCATCCTCGTCATCATCATCATCATCATCATCCCAGTGATGCTGAGCGGCTCCTCGGTGATGCTGATGGCGTGTGTGGATGCTGCCTGAGCGCTTGGAGAGGCGGACAGGAGGCTCGGAGAGGAGAGGAGAGGCGAGGAGGAAGATCGGTGCTCGGTGTCGGGTTTATGCGCGTCCGTGCGTCGCTCCGGTGGAATGAGAAGCTGCTGCAACCATGATGGAAGGTGAAACGATGCTGCTTTAACCTTCATGTCATTCTGTGCAAAAACCTCATCTTTAACGCCAGCTCTGTTCCCTTCTCTATCACACCTTTCCCCAGTCCTGCTCCGTTTATTCATGCCTTTTTTTTCTCTAAAGCGCACATTTCAACCACGTCAAGGGTGTGTGAATGAGCTGATGACTCGGGTCAGGTGTCTTAACACAGGAAACACACCAAAATGTTCAGGAGAGAAAGGAATGTGGAAATATTCTTAGACACCTGGTGTAGCTAAGAAGAAAAATGGCCAAAACGTAGAAAATAAACCAAAATCTGACGTTTCCTTATATAACCATATAACCAACAAGTAATCAAACTCTATCTCACCTAAAATCTTGTCCACAGCGCTGCTGAAGTCTGGATTCGGCAGGTCAGAAGGTGTTGATTCATTTTCTAGAAGAGCAGCCCTGGCAGTAGTGCACAGCTTTATATGAACAGTTTCTATAGTAACCGCTCACACAGAGGGACGTGTACAGCGGACGCTCCACATAAGCCCATTAAAAACCCTTCGTAATCATTGACTCTTTAAGGAGGCGTTTTGTTTAACGTTTATGGAAGGAGTCTCCAGTGTGAGCGCTGTGTAACGGGCAGAGGTAAACCTGGAGCTGTAAGGGTTCAGCACAGAGGAGGTTACACTGCACTGCGCGTTCTCACTCACATCACACGCGGCGGGTTTTTGTCTTAATAACTTGGAGAGAGGGAATAAAGAGAGGCTGCTGAGGGAACGACTGTTTATAGCTGCTATAACGTCAGTGAGAACAGGAACGAACGTGTTTAACACGACAGTAAACGGACAAAAAGTACAACTTGTTCTGTAAGGAATAAGAATTTGTTATAAGAGGAATAAAACCCTTGGTGTTGTAGGAAACTAACTCCAGTAACTCTGCTCCATCACTCATCACTTTACTGTAACAGCGTGTCACACAGTGGTTTATTCCATGCGCAACAAATGGCACTTCTAAGTTTGTATGTGAGCTAAATATTCCTGAGCTCCCTTCGATGTCTTTCACTTCCTCCGAGCAGTTTTTGGATTTTCTCCGTTGTTGTTGCCTGTCAGATTTTACACAGAAACTTTTTCAGATGCAATTTGACAAAATATTTTTTGTTGTATTTGCATTGTTGTCTTTTTACAGATTTAGAAATGTTGGAATTCTAAGCCATGTGCAATTTTTCCTCCTATTTATAAACTTTGGGGGTTACAAACTTTTGCAGTCAGTACCTGGGATTTGAACTTACAACACTTCTGGGTATTAGTACTGAACCTTAACCACTAGGCTACAAAGGGTGGCGTGGCTGAGGTGCCTTTTATGACTTCAACCCCTGCATCCTCTCTCTCTCTCTCTCTCTCTCTCTCTCTCTCTCTCTCTCTCTCTCTCTCTCTCTCTCTCTCTCTCTCTCTCTCTCTTGCTCTGACTCTGTCCTCCTTCCTCTTCCTCAGGATTGAAGAAGCGAACCCGAAAGGCGTTCGGGTTACGCAAGAAAGAGAAGGACACTGACTCCACGTGAGTAACTCCATGATGATTTTTTATAAACGTTGCATTTCATTTAAAGTGTAACACTGTGCGTTTCTAATACATCGTCTTAATAAGTGTTGTCTCTTAAACTGACAGTATTCCACTTCACTCCAATTATAATCAATCAACCAAGATATATTTGTCATCTGCAGTGCATTCTGAGGCTAACATTGCTAATGGAAGCATATAGCTACCAGTTTAGCATTGTGCAAAAAGCAGGCCACCCTTTGTTTGGCTCAGCAATATCAGAACTATACAGGGAGTGCAGAATTATTAGGCAAGGTGTATTTTTGCGGAATAATTTTATTATTGAACAACAACCATGTTCTCAATGAACCCAAAAAACGCATTAATATCAAAGCTGAATATTTTTGGAAGTAGTTTTTAGTTTGTTTTTAGTTTTAGCTATTTTAGGGGGATAT
>JAQQZU010000001.1:23274168-23298287 GCA_030068025.1 Parauchenoglanis punctatus | reverse complement strand
CTGCAACTTTTCCTCTTATTCCCCTCCAGAAAGCCGATTAAGGAGATTTAGTGCACGATGCTAAACTGGTGGATGTCTATTACATGTTAACTACATTAGCGTCTTAGAGCTAGCTCAGTCTATCAGGATTAAAGACTAACACCCTCCTGCATTGTTAAATAAATCTGATTTAAATATACGAATGACGTAAATTCCTTTTTTAATTGATTTTAGGGGATCACCAGAGAAAGACAAATCAGTGAGTACAGACATGTTAATAAGCTTGAGCCTTTCAGATCGAATATTTACCTGAAATTCTGATGTCTTCTGAGCTACAGTAAATAAAACACATGGTTTTTTGCTTTGGGTCATTTCCAGAAAAAAGCCAATGGCGCTCCGAACGGGTTCTATGGCGAGATAGACTGGGATCGATATGTAAGCAATGCTCTGAGTATTACTCTGCTGTGAGTAGAGCAGTGACAGCATGTTCGTACCATGTCTTTTTGTTAGATTTTTTACTATTAGATCAAAGTATTACCTCTTGCTGTAGCCACACATGTTGCATATGTATGTTAAGCCCATTTTCATGTTGCTCTTGATGCAAGACAAACAGGGCAACAACATCTGAGGTAATCAGCTATTGCCAGGTATGACATTTCCCTGACTAACCCATTGCTTCCTTTCGTCTATCCCAGAATTCCCCTGATGTGGATGATGAGGGCTACAGCATCAGACCAGGAGGACAAGGAGGAAATATCCTTTTTCATATAAAAACAATGTCATTGGACTGCTTAAGGTTGTCTAGGCTGAGTCTCAAACCACCTGCTCTACACCAGGGTGTGGGACTGTGTTCTCAATGTCTCATGTTCCTAGGGTTCCCTGTTCAAAGAGCCCTGTCTTTCCCGGGTCCTGTGTGTCCAGGGCCCTATATCCTGCATGCCCAGGGTATTTTATCTTCAGGGTCCTATATTTAGAGATGTCATTGTTCCCAAGTCCCAATATTCCCAGGAACCTTATTTCTAAGCTCCTTGTCCTTAAGATCCTATCTTCCCAGAATCAGATGTTCCAAGGGTCCTACCTTCCCAGTACTTTATATTTACATGGTTTTGTGTTCCCAGAGTCTTTATTTTCTGGACTCTGGTATACCCCCATGGTCTTTGGTCCCAGAGTCTTTGTTTCCCAGGTCCCAAGTTCTACGATCCCATGTTCCAGGTTCTCTTGTTCCCAAGGTCCTCCAGTGTCCCATGAACCCTGAGAAAAAGAGGAACTTGAGAATATAGGACTCTGAGAATATGGAATCCTCAGTACACGTGACCATAGAACATGGGACTCTGGGTATATGGGATCTTGACCTTTGGTGACCCCATGGGCCCAACCCTGATCTTACGGACTCTTTCGCGTGTTCCTTTAATGTATAGTGTAAAGGGGAACATTGAGCTGAGTAAAATCGGAATATGATATATTCCCTGTTGAAGCAGGCAACTTTTAGAAACATGCTAAAGCAACATTCCTTAATGGTTCTCCACCGCCAGCCAAAGCCAAAACATTCTTCTCATCCAGTGAGTCAGAGGGTGAAGATGAGCCAGGAAAGAAGTTTAAGATCAAGATCAAGCCTCTGGCACCAGATAACGGCACTGTGTCCACAGTGGATGAGCTGAAGGCCTCTGTGGGCACGCTGGCCATCTCGACCTCGCCTCTGGTAAGAGCCAACAAGAGCAGTTCCAGGTCTCAAATCCTGTCATGTGGCTAACTAAACTAAAGTAGCTAATGCTAAACAAGCTTTGTATGCCAACACTAGCATCATTAAAACCTTTTAATTTTGCTATCCCCTTTATTTGTCTTGCAACAGATGAAAAGCCCAGTAAGTCTGAAGTATGACTTGATTGTTAGTATGGTTAAAGATTAGCATGTGTAAATATCACCAGGAGTTCATATTCCCCTTACATATAGAGAGATCTGTAACATTAGCTAAATACTATGATATATTGTTTAAAAAACTGATTACTTTTGTCCTCCCTTCATGCAATCACAGAGGCGAAGCCCGGTAAGTTTATTCATTGCAAAAAAGTCGGATGGGGCTCACTGTCAGGATTCAAAGCTGCCATTCAATATAAGCACAAATGTGGTGGCCGGACCAAACCTGCCCCCTAGCGACAGGCTACAGCAACAACATGGTCATTAGGCCAAAACATCAGGGGAAACTCATGGTTCCACAGACTTGCGTTAGCATTATGGATCTTTGGAGCGTCGGAGAAGCATGACTTTATTTTTCCTCACTCATATTTACGAATCTCTTTTGGTTGATATCCAACAGTCTTTCACAGACTGATTATAAGAATTGTATAATGCCAGAGTCCTCAGTTTTATTCCAAGGTCCCTGTTCCCAAGACCACATTTTCCCAGGGTCCCATAGTCCTGTAGTCCTGTTAAAAGGGAAATAATCACTAGACAGTTAATTACTAGTAATAAGGTAGAGCCACTTACCTGACACTGTTTTTTACTTTGCTGTCTTCTTTTTCACAGTGCCCACTGAAACGAACTATCTCAAGTAAGTGAGAAACGTGTCAACACTAACATCCGTCGCGTTTTAATTTGCTAATTTTCAATCATAAACAGAGCCTGATTCATGGATTCCATCATAACCGGTTCCTCCTGGTTATTTCTCTAGGTGAGGAGATCTCCAGGCCGAGACGTTCCACTCCAACACCGACTCCAACTCCAGGGCCTGGTCCTGACACTCCAAGGTTAGCTCCTGACTATCGTGGCATTTATAATCATGCCGTTTATAAGCAGGTCAAAAAAGAAACCTTAAACTTTGGTTATGTTTAATATCTGGTCAGATTTACTGGTCATTCATTTTGCTGTCAGTTCTTGCTAAAATTTCTGTCCTGTATGTTCTGCAGTAAAAGGTTATCAGACAACGCTTCAGCGTTTTTTGGCCCTCCATTTGAGGCAAACTTTGAAGCACAGAACTCAGAAGGTAAAACGACTCCTTAAGACTATCCAAAATGCATAAATTATATTAAATATATTATAAATGATAAACATGCTAATCTCTGACAAACCCATTTCTGATTCAGTATGTCTAAAAAAGTTTTTTGAAGTAAAATATTGCTAGATAATATGCTAGGTGACTTAGCTAGCTTTAGCCTTCAGCATCATCATATTAAAATATTATTAGTTTTATAAATGTAATGACCAGCTTAGTTTGCTTTAGCCATTAGCATGTAAGATTGATTGCTAATTATAATTGAATCACGCATAGTTTAGCGAAGTACTACATAGTGCAGTTAGCTTTAAGGCTTAGCATGTTAGCTCCAATTGCTTATTGATACAGAATTATCCATAGATTAGAAAATTGCTACATAGCCTCATGTAATTTAAATCGATGCTAACTTTATCCATTAGCATGTCTGTTCTGATTTATTTCTATTAGTACTTCTTGGAATATATTGATTAAATTCTTGTTTCATTATATTTAGTGTTCATAGCGGAGCCGGAGCTGTGGTGTCCATCAGCGCCACGCAACACCTCCCCGCTGAACAGACGCTTCCCCACAGGAGGTAAATTAGTACTGGTAGAGATTTTTTCTGGGTTATGAAGGTGGCCATGTTGTTTAATGACGAATATGTTCTTACAGCTCCACCTCCTCTTCCTCCAAAGAACTTTCCAGCCACTCCACCCAGCTACAGATCCAGCTCGCTGGAATCGTCAGGTGAATTATGACTTTCTCAATTTTATGAATATTTGCAAATTATATATATATACAGTATATATACATATGTGTGTGTGTTTATACACTTTCAAATCCTACATCCAGCAGCTCAAAGGATGTCTAAAGAAGAATCAGGAAAACACAGGTTCCTCAAAGTTCTGCTGTGACCTGAGAAACTTAAACCCAACCTTTAGTGTCACTCCCGTGCTGTGTTGTACAACAATTTCTTTTCCTGTTCTTGTTTATCAGGATAATTAGAGCCTATATCAGTTCATGAGACTTGCTTTCTAGTTTTGTAGATTTCAAAACTAAACTTGAAGGCCCCAGCGAGAATTGAACTCGCGACCCCTGGTTTACAAGACCAGTGCTCTAACCACTGAGCTATGGAGCCCTGTAGCTGGAGACAACTTAGAGCTCTTGTTATGTCAACAGGATAGTTCACACCCTGGATGATGACGTTAGTCATCTTGCGTGTAGTACCAAGGGCGTTCCATTTTTTCCTTCATTAGGCATTGTTCCGTAGCTCAGTGGTTAGCGCACTGCCTTGCATTCCAGCAGTTGCGCGCGCTATCTTCACTGTGGTCTTTGACTAAACCTTTAAAACAGCTCCTAGTTGGTGAGTTCTGTCCTGATCTCAGGTTACTGCAGAGTTTTGCATTATAATGTTGATTGAAGGCTCAGGTATAAATCAAACATACAACCTTTGGTTTACATGGATCAGTGTTATAAACAATGAGCTACAGAGTCTTGTGTGAGCCCAGGTCTAATATACGTTCTTACATATATATGTAGGCATTGTGAGTGTGACTGAACTAAACTTTCATAAACATCACATACTTCAGCTCATTCACTCAAAGTAGGGCTCCAAAGTTCAGTAGTTAGAACCCTAGACCTTGTAAACCAAACTCTCTGTGTGGCCTTCTTTCTGAAAGTGAATATTAGTCTCAGGTGCTAATCTGAAGTCAAGTAATTTAAGTGTTAAACGTTATATGCAATTAACTATAAGCCCCAATTAACTATAAGTAAATATCATCTGTTTGATGATTCTAATGGTTTTCAATTTCCACCTATGTGCCAGTATAAAAAGAAATTGCTGGCCCCTTGGCCATGCATCACGGGCTCCACTTTGAGATCCATTTATCTAGAAAATGTAGCTGTTACAGTAGTTTCTGTAAACTGTAATCAGCTTTATCAGTTTTTAAAATACACATTAAAGATAAACACGGTCCTGCTGTAGCCTGAATTATCTCACAGCACAGTGTGAGAACTTTAATTTCAGCAGTTAGTGGCATTGATTTTGTCTTCCCTTCCAGCAACTTCAACAATTCCCAACATTTTGAATTACATTAGAACCTGAGATCATCTTTTTATTGATCTTCAAAACAAGGCCCCAGCGAGAATTGAACTCGCGACCCCTGGTTTACAAGACCAGTGCTCTAACCACTGAGCTATGAAGCCTTGCTTTGTTGTTCAGAGATACAATGCAGAAGAATGTGAAAAACATCCACGACCATTCTTCAGTCACACCCTTGGTGCTTACGTATACACAGAAAGAACTGAGTGATAAGGTGTTTGCATTCCGGGATGTTTGCTAATTTACATAACAAAAGGCCCGCAATGTAATAATCGAAACGATTCTGCAGGTTAAAAGGGTCACTGTTTTACTCAGTACTGTTCAGACTCATACAGTCTCACAAACTGTGGCTTTCTGACCAGATTATGAGTAAGAACACTGATCTCAGTTCCTGTCTAAGCCTAAATGGTTGGATAGGATTAAAAGTGCTTAAGAAGTAGAAAGACGTACTTGCTGGAATGATGTATAGGGTTAGGAGCACTGTGTCTTCAGAATGTAGATGATTGCATAATCCCTGTTGTACACAATTGAAACCTCGCACACTTAATTTGAAGGACTTCATTAAAATATAAAGCGTGTAGTGCAGGAGAGTGTATGGTGGCTACAAGGTGTTCTTCTCACTCCTTTGTCTTGGTGAGTCTTCAACTGCCCCACTCAATCCCAGGTCAGTAATGTAGACCTTTTTGTGTAGTTATGATGAATAAACATCTCAGTCACTCCAGATTCTAGTCCTTCTTCACTTGTCTGTACGAATCATGTCATGAAGCAACATCACAGATGGCTTAATTATTTCCAGAAGTATACTTTGGCCTGGGATGATGAGTAAGATAGATAATTTCTGTTTAACTAAAAACTTTGTTTTTTGGCAGGTTATTACAGTGTTGTTCCAAGTGTAAAAGGAGAAGGATCATCTTCTATCTATCGGGACCTTCTACTATCAGACCCTACAGGGGGACCTGCTGTTCCTGACATGGACAATGTATTTGCACCATTGGATACCCCCAAAGCCGAATCCGAGATGTTGCATTCCAACTGGGTCAGTTTCACTGAAGGGACAAACTCCAGGCCTCCACCCCCTGATGAGCCCGCCCCTTCCCCACCTCTCTCATCCTCTTCAGAGGACACGCCCCCTAATTCACCTCCTGCCTTATCGCCTCCTCTTCTGCACCCTATCCCCCCACCTGAATCTCCTCCTCCACCACCCCCATATTCCCCAACTGACTCTCTATCTCCTGATGTTGTGGCCCAGCCCCCACATTCCACATTCCATCTCCAAGAGTCCAGCTTTTCCATGACTACTCCTTTCACTCTACCCAGCCCTGGCATGCCCCCTCTGCCTGCTGTGCCACCTCCTCTGGGGCTGCGAGATGACACTAGAAGAACGCCAGACTCTTTTGGGCTAAGAGAGGAAATCCTCTCACTCTCCACCTCACCCAAGGACATTGGGATGGGGGGTTTGCGTGGTACCCCACCTCCACTGCCCCCTCTCACCTACAGGAGTGTGGTTGTCTCACCAGGGCCTGGTAGTCGTGAGTGTTCTACATTCTCAAAGTCTCTTTTTAATCCTTATGTTGTGTTTGGGTATGTTGGGGGTGTCCAACAGTATAAATGTACCATCAAAACGTGCATCAGTATTATGTATGTTAATTTTCCACAAAAATAATGTAGTTCTAACTAAAGGTATAGAAGATCGCTCTTTGAGGCTGCCACTCCACTGAAATGTCTTTGTACCCCCACTAAAAACCCCACTTTGTCCTCCAGCATACCCAAGGACGTTTTTGAGAGTGTAAAGCTTCTGACCTTTAGAAAAAGTATAAATGTCAATTGTAGAAAAAGGGTTCCAAGGACAACCGTTAAGGAAGATCTTTAAACTGTCCATAGAACCCCCTTTAGAGTGTACACAGACACAAAAACGGAACTCTAGCAGGGTTTTCAGAAAGGTAGTAGGTTTTTAAAAAAAAAAAAGGCGTCTTTGCATGTGGACAGATTAACTATGTCTAAAGTTGTTTTCCTGCTTAAAATATAATGCATTATTAATATGCGGATGATGTGCTAGCACTTCTGAGAAATGAAGCGTAGTGTGCCAAGCACTACTACAAGCATAGATTGTCCTACAAAAGAGAACCAGTGGAATGTCAGGCTACTATATAAGAGAAAACAAAATTCAGGGTTGACATTTTGGTAAAATTGGCCAATGGAAGCTGAAGAAATTGCATAGCAACATAACCACTGTGTCACAAGATCCTTTTGTATTTTTAGGGATCATGGCTAGTGGTAGTGTTTTTTTATTTTTGTATGATGCTTTCAGGGAGTAAGACATATTTTGTTTTTTCAGGGCCTTCATCACCTGCACGTCCTGGCACGCCTTTGTCAGCAGGCAGTCCGATACCACCACTCCCACCTCGGCCATCCTCGCGGCCCAAACTTCCCCCTGGCAAGCCAAACGTGGCAGACCTGGTGAAGTACTCTCCTCTCTAATCATACACCAATTTTAGATATTGAAATACTTGGATTTTAACCATATCACCACTGATTTTCTTTTCTGAAATTGGTGTATTCTTGTGTACTGATGGCTCCCAGGCTTGGTCCTTCAGTGCTCCTGTCCATTCGTGGAGTCCTCCTCCTTTCGCTCCCCTGGCCAGAGCAGAGAGCAGCTCATCCATTTCATCCATCACTTCCCTCAGTGCCGCCTCCACACCAACGCTTGGCAGAGAGTTCAACCTGTCTGTCTCAGGTGAGATGCTAAAGATCTGGACCAGGTGGCTTGGGGACTCCAGGTTGTCATATTTTGCCTGATGACGCTTGTTAGATGAGTGGCCAAAGCACTTCAATATAAACACTATGATTTATGATTTAGACTGCATTCACATACATGTGGAATTTAAGGTTAAGGATAGACTAACCAGGAACTGGTGCTCAAGAAGAACTTCTTTAGACCTAGTGTATACTATAGTTACGACTAACTAGTGTAAGGATGTATTGCTATTCTCTGTTTGTTTTAGCCTGTTCCCGAGGACCAAGTCCACTTACCATGGGTCCCCAGGACACTCTACCAGTGGCAGCAGCCTTCACAGAGACCATCAGCGCCTACTTCAAAGGAGCCGACCCCAGCAAGTACGGACTACAGTGAGCAAGTCCAGCTGCATCATGTCCAGCCACAGCATGAGTGTGCCTCAGTCAGGCATGTTGACTCTTTAATCCCAACCATCCCTCATTCTGTGTTTCTGCAGGTGTGTGGTGAAGATAACAGGAGAGATGGTTCTGTCCTTCCCAGCAGGCATCACGAGACATTTCTCAAACCAGCCGAGTCCTCCGGTACTGACCTTCACCATCAGCCACTTCAGCCGTCTGGAGCAGGTCCTTCCCAACCCTCAGCTGCTCTGCTGGTAAAATCAATGTGTATAATGTCAGAGGTTGCAGAAATTTACTTGGGAAAATAATTTTATATTGTATTATATTGTGAACAATGTTGTACTGCTACCTCTTTGGATTCTTGCTAAAGCTTCCTGTACTTTGCGCAGTGTAAAAGGGCTCAGTTATTTGCATTTTGCTCACATTGCTAAACATTTGTGTTATAAAAGTGGGAGTTGCACAGTGAACTGTACTGTGACTTTGCGCAGTGACCCGATGCCTGCCGTCTCCGACTGCAAAGAGTTTCGGGTGAACATGCCCAACCTGATGGCTCATCTCAAGAAGGTGGCGGACCAGCGGCCTCAAGCTACCTACTACAATGTAGACATGCTGAAGTACCAGGTGACCCAAGAACACACTTTACTTCATCAGTTATCAACAACTAATTGAATTTTGTCAAATTGTATTTCCTTAAACAAGACAAGAACACACTTATACCATAGCACTTGAATTCTGGATTCTGATTGGTCAGAAAGTGACATTTACCATGTGTTTTTTGCCCAGGTGTCAGCGCGGGGCATCCACTCGACTCCATTGAACCTGGCACTAAGCTGGCGGGGTGATCCGAACAGCACTGACCTCAGGATAGACTACAAATACAATGCAGAGGCCATGCTCAATCCCACACCCCTCACCAACATCCACTTCCTGGTGCCGGTGGACGGTAGTGTTACCAAACTGCAGGCCATGCTGCCTCCAGCCACATGGTGAGGATCTGTGATCAATCATGTCATAATAACCATTATTAGTGAACGGTAGCTCAGCAGCTAATATTTTGTGCTACTTAGCAGAGCCTGGAAATGTGTAGCTGTTTTGATTCTCATATGGTTATGCTAGCATGGCTAATTAGTCTGGTTGAGTGAATCTTTTTTTGTTCTCTGAGGAACCCGGAAACCCAGAAGATACTGTGGAAGATCTCTGAACTCTCACAGAAATCAGAAAATGGAGGTACGAAGATGTTCAAGCTAGTTTTAATGCTATTTAGTTATCATTATTGTTCACCTAGTCATTTTGTGCGGTACTCATCGGAGGTGAGAAGAGAATAAATTTGGTTAATTCACTTTTAATTTTTTTTTTGTGTGTGTGTGTGTGTGTGTGTTCGTAGTAATTATTGAATAATAACCCTTATGATTATAATGTATATAAGGAATGACACACAATGGGCTGAGTGTCCTTTTATAAATGTTACATAAACACAAATCCTTGCAGAAACTGTCACCAGATCACATACAATGACCTGTTAATGTAGAATTGATCACTTCGCACTCTCTACCTGAACGTCAAACCATGGAAGTGCTGTAAAGTGTGTGTGTTTTTTCACCTTAGGAGTGGGGGCGCTGTTGTGTCGCTTCCAGCTAGCCGAAGGGCCGAGTAAACCGTCCCAACTGGCCGTGCAGTTCACTAGTGAGGGAAGCACGCTGTCCGGCTGCGACTTCCAGCTACTGGGAAGTGGATACAGACTGTCCCTGGTTAAGAAGCGCTTCTCCACAGGTGTGTGTATTTTGATAAATAAGGAAAACAATTGACAGGCCATGCAGTTATAGGAAAATAATCAGTGATGTAACGCCGTAGTTACTGTTACAGCCCTGAAGTTATAGAAACAATAACGTTTTAGAATAAGAGCATTGATATAATCCTGTGATTTGCAGATGCACTACTGTCAGAGCTGGTGTTATAGAAAACTAATCAACAATTCTGACCAATCACAGTCCGGAACTCATCAGCACTCGGGTGTCAACTGGAGGTCTGATGTTATTAGATGTATATTATCTGGTTTTCAGTGTTATTTGATCTGTTTTACAGGTAAATATTTGGCAGATAACTGACGTCAGGTAACGACGACGACTTGTGGAACAGACGGAGCGACGACGCCTTCAAATTTAACACTGAAGAGACTTAACAATGTTTTTAAGATGTTTTCAGAGGAATTCCTTAAATTGGAATTTCACAACTAGTGGCTCTCCGGCATAGAATAACTCTGTGTGTGTGTGTGTGTGTGTGTGTGTGTGTGTGTGTGTGTGGGTGGGTGTATAAAGGCAATTTCAGGACAAACGCAATACAGCAACATTCTTTGCTGGGTTTATGCACGAAGGTAGAGTTTCCTCTCAAAGCTTGATGATGTGTGTGAGTGTGTGTGTGTGTGTGTGTGTGTGAGACTTTATATCCTGGGCATGTGCTGATAATCAGGTATTTAAAATATTGAGATACTATGACCAATTCCTAGCAAGGGCACTTTTTTTAAGCCACACTAATTTTGTTCATCAGAGAAAAATTGAAAACCATTGAATATAGCCGTTGTTAAGACTTAAAAATTTGTTTATTAATGTAACATAATTTAAGATTTATTTTTATTGGTGTTCCACATGGTAAAGGTTAACTAGCTAATGTAAAGGGACCTGAAAGTTACTGTATAATTTGCTAGCTAGCATTAGATATGTTTGTTTAGGTAGCAATGACACATAGGTATACAAGATTGGTGAAAGGTGAAATGTAGCATGAAAACTACATAATTTACCTAATGACAGGTTAGCTAGCAACAAGTTAAACCCCATAACTGATATATTAGCTTAGCAGGAGGTTAAATGTAGCTAGCTATGTTTAGCATTAGTTTTTACAGCCTCCTATATTTGCACAATATTGGATGTAATGCAGGATAAAATGTTAGGTAACTATTTGCTATATGTCAGAAATGACTGTAATACAACACGACAGGCGCTGTTAGCTTGATGTTTGATACAATCTGTGATAAAATGTCAGGAGGATAGCTTCATTTGTCAGAAATCATTTCGTGAGCTAATGAAGTCTGACTGGCAGTATATGTATTTTACTAGCTAGCTATGTTAGCTTGCTATTTAATATAAAGGGGTAAAACGTATTGCGGTCTAAATACATAAAATCGGCACATGCCTGGCGATATCGTGCACTGTTAATCCCAGAGTTTGATTAGCCAATATAATAACAGAAACGGTGAGGTGATGTTCGGTTATATTTTACATGTTAATTTATTTCTCCCCAAAACAATGCACATAAGATGTGTTATGCTAGATACCATATAAATGATACTGGACTTCATATTTACCTCAGATTTTAACCAGTTCTCACCAAATGCTGAATTCAAGAGGAACTTGGAAAAAAATTCTGTAAATCCTAACAGAGGAGGAAACGTCCTAGACATCAGATCAGTTTCATACGAATTTTGACACTAGCGCCAGTTGTGAGGTGATGTCTTTGTCTGTGAGGTTGAAAAAGCAGATACGATGTTCCATAATTAGATATCGAAGAACTCTGGAATTCAGTTTTCACGCAACATAGCGATGCTTAAACGTTTTCTAACGATGTGTCTTGAATCAAAATACTAATGATGTTGAGAATTAAGTGACACAGAATCTGTGCCAGGATTTAATGCAGCATTCCGTAGTATGAACTATTTACCAATTTGATTTTCCACAATGTGGACTTTTTTTAACGTTTTTCCTTTTTTTCCTGTAGCAATATTGATGACGATCGTGTATAAATGTAAGATAAGAATTGTTATTTGTATGTCTAAATGGATATACAGCTTCTACGTGTTATCATAAGCCAATGTTTAGTAGTTGAGAAAAGAAATTCATGACAGCACTTTATTTCAATGTTCGTTTTATTTTTAACACATTAATTAATTAAGTATACGAGCGGTAAAGTCAAAATCACTTTTTCAGCGTGTACTGTACGATGCTTTGGCGTATTCTAGGCTTCTGTTTTATTTATTGAAAAGCTTGGAAAGGGTGCGATTGGTTGCAATTCATTCCTCCACCAGGGGGCGATGAGAATCACACAGATAAACCCCAGATACTCGCCTTGTCACTCAACTCAGTGAGAAAGTTGTAGAACGATGGTTGTGTAAACGTACATCACACACCGTGGTGGTTTTAGTGAGTTGGCGTTTAAGATTCCTCAATTCCAGAACTAGCCACAATATTTTACCCAAAAGTTAAAAATAATATTTAGCTTTTATAACTTTTCTTGATTAAAAACTACACGAAGGCCACAACATGATTCATTCCTGCTGTCTGGTCTCATGCTAGCATAACATCGCAATGTTAGGTTAGCAAAACGTTTTCCGGCTGTTCTGAGGAGAATTCTTACATGACATTGAGAAATGTACAAAGTTGCTGCGACATTGTTCAGCAACTTAGCATGCAACTAGCTACAATTAATCATATTGCTAAACACACCAGTTCTTAAACAGCTTTCATTGTGCGAATGCTCCTCCTAATGAAAAAAAACCCATTTAGGATACGTAAAATGTTACGCTTAACAGAACGTTTTTCGTAATGTTTTAGAAATCTGCTGCCGAATTATAGAAATAGTAGCTGCTAGTCACGTCCTAGTGATATCAGAACATATAATAATTTAAAGCGTGAAGGTTTTCAGACTGTTTTAAAAATAACGTTGGTGAAATATTGTAATGGTTTTTGTTTACAAACATTCACATGTCTGTGCTAATGTTCACACTGTGCAAAGGTCGTACATAGCAATGTGCTACATTTCTAAATGTTAAGGATTTTCCTCGGAGCTCCAAGAAATCCCTGAATGTTGAGTAACCAAAAGGTAGTTTGAACCTTTTTTTTTATTAAGAAATATCTGTAATATGTATTTAACTTTATATCT
Organism: Parauchenoglanis punctatus; assembly: GCA_030068025.1. Taxonomy (NCBI): domain Eukaryota; kingdom Metazoa; phylum Chordata; class Actinopteri; order Siluriformes; family Auchenoglanididae; genus Parauchenoglanis; species Parauchenoglanis punctatus. The sequence continues at coordinate 23,285,178 of JAQQZU010000001.1, read as the reverse complement.
GAGCACAACCGGAGCTAGCGCTGCGGCTAGTTTTCAGTCACGGGATTTCAAATTCTTCTTGCTTGTTACATAGATAATGTGATGCTTTCTGTTCTGAAAAAAGATTCAGTTCAGGAGGAGCTTAACGAGTCGTACGTGATTTGTTCGTAGTTTGAAATTATTATTATTAAAAAGCAAAGCAGGGTTGTCTGTGTTTTTCTCGCTTCAGGATTGCAGATGTTGATGTTGCAAAGCAATATCATGGTTTTTTTTTTTTGAGGGGGGGGTATTTTATTTTTGGGGAGGTTTAATGTTAACATGTTTTAAAAAAATTATCTCTGGAATTTTGAACGCTAATCATTTGGATCAGGATGAATCAGGAATTTGGCCGGCATCAGTTTAGCTGATTATTTTGTAATATCATTTGCATTATTTTTTAGACCTTACATGATCTGCAAAGGGACTTCTTCTTCTACTGCGTGTGTGTGTGTGCGTGTGTGCGTGTATGTGTGTGTGTGTGCCGTTTTGCCGGTGACAATTTCATCTCATAGAAAAGTCCACGTGTGATGTGAATATCTGTATTTATCAGTTGCATCTTGTTCATTACAGATAAAACAGAATATGCAAACGTGTAATGTGTAGGATGCGGCCTTCACAGGGTCAACCATAACCTAAAGATTGAAAATGATAGCTATATTAAAGGTGTAATATAAAGTATTAACATAAAATAAACAAATAAAAACACCACTGTGCGGTCTGTGTGCTTGTCTGTCGGTTTACGTTAGCTTGTTAGCTAATTTAGCTGTTAGCTTGCTAACGTTTCCTCCTGTTAAAATTGTGTCTTTTTCATCATGATTGCATAATTGTCATGTCTAAAGGTTGTGTTTAGGAATATTAAGAATTCCTGACCACTGAATACCACTATGATTAAAGGATAAACATGCCATAAACTTCTGACCTCAGGTGTAACCTGGAATTACCATAATAGCATACATTCTGTCGTAAGTTTTCAATTTAGCTACAAAGATGGTGGATTACCTATTACTATTAGGTATACATACTCAATTATTTATTTTGTGATACGTCTCTTCTAGTTTTTAAATTTCTGTATTTATTTCATTCTGTGCTTTTTTCCCCATGTACTAATGTGGGACCTGTCAATCAAACACGTCACAGTTTCTCCTCATTCCCATTGGTTGGTCATATCAGCCTACTAAATACATGAATAAAACTAAAATAAAATATTCATTATAATTTTTTAGCGTTTAAAAAAATGTATAATGCTTGTTTGTAGTCCAAAGTAAATGAATAAATAAACAGAAAAAAAACAAAAATAGATAGATTATGTTATTAAATTCATCTTTTTATCCTTTTTGACCGTTTATTTATTTATTTACGTGCTTGTTTGTTTATTAGTAGTACTTGACATGAAAATAAATCTTCAAATGAAAGAAAGGCTGTGACTTTTGAGTCATTTAAATAAGTAGTCGATGAGATTTCAGACCGAATTTATATCAAAAGAGCCGTAACTGAGGGAAGCCCCGCCCCCTTCTGAAATTCCACTCAATGGAGAAGCGGCCCCGGCGTTTCCATGACAACACGGTGCGACAACACGGGTGCAGTCAGTGCCTCGGCTCAAAGCGGTAAGGTTGTTATTTTATGTGTTTATTCCTCATTTACACATTTTATTCCTCAGAAAGTTAGATAAAGTGTGTCTGAAGTGGTAGAGGATGAAAACAAAGCGATTTTGATCGCCTCTTATGCTATAAAGTGTAATGAAGAGAAACGCAAAGCAGCTAATGATAGCCTAATAATTCTAATTATCATTATTATAATTAGAATTGTATTTATTAGTAAATAAGGGGGAACAGCATAAAGACCTTCTTCAGAATAATTTACATTCATAAAGAGATTAATGAATTAATATTTTTTTTCCAGATACACAAGAACATGCACAAGATAGACAGATAAAGTTTGCAAATGTCCCATGAAATATTATTACTACATCTTTAAACTGCACAGTGTGTGATCATGTCTGACGTGGCGAAGGAGAGGGCCGTCCGGCTGCTGAGGAAGCGAGAGAGCATGTCGTCTCTGGGCAGTCAGGATGTGAGAGCCAGGAGGGAAGAGCTCACTGTCAAGACCAAGGAGTGAGTTCCTGAGTTCCTCTCTCCGTGAGGTTAAAGTCATGCTCTGGTCAGAAGCCATGTGTTCCCTTTACACCAAATGTACTCAATAAACTGAGACATGTTCGGAGTCTGAAGTTTCCTTTTGTCCTTCTGCACTGGCGCTTCAAGGCTAATGTCACTAGGGAAGCGTATAGCTATGAGTTTAGCATATAAATCACCACACTCCTACAACAATGAGGTTGTTCGGCTCAGTAACAACAGAATTGTCATTCAAATCCCTTGTCGTGTACAAGCATCCTCTCAAAGTGTACCACTAGACCACTGCTTACATGTTACGATGGGTGTGAATTAACCCACCATTTCCCATGACGCTCTTCTCTCCGTATAGCTCTATCAGTAGCGTGTCCTATATGGACGAAGCTGGTCACCATGACGATAACCCTCGACACGCAGTGCAAATGGAGAACACGTATCAGCTCGGTGAGCCCTGGTTTTTTCCCCAGGACGTGACATACATTACTATTAGCTTTAATGTGAATAATAAACGTGCAATTTGATCTCTAGAACTTGGTTTTGCTTCACATCTGTATTTATACAGCATCTGTTTCTGAAGGGGAAAAAATCAGTTGAATCAACAGCTTGAACAAGGCTGTAGTATGAGGATAAATCAATAAAGCGGTTCATGTTTAATCACTCACCACCTGGTTCTCCTCTGCTAAGGACCCACCAAGCGGTTCCCCGTGCACGCCGTGAGGGAGATCCTGAAGGACGTTCTGAGCAGCTACCTGCAGGAGGAGAAGTATGAACCTGAGCTGTGCAGGCAGATGACCAAAACCATATCAGAGGTCAGTTCTCACTATCAAGGGCGAGGTTTTCTGAGGAACTCCAGCGCACGGCCCTCGAGGGGTTCTCCGGCACTGGGGTTGAGATCTAGTGGGTAGTCATGATCACGTCAGATTCCAACGATTCCATTTCCCCCTGAACTCTCTGTTCCTGCAGGTGGTGAAGGCGCGGGTGAAGGACCTGATGATCCCTCGCTACAAGATCATCGTGATGATCAGCATCGGCCAGCTGGCGGAGCAGAACCTGCGCATGGCGAGCCGCTGCCTCTGGGACGCTTCCACCGACACGTTTTCGTCGCACGCTTTCAAGAACAGCTCGCTCTTCGCCGTCGCCAATGTCTACGCTGTGTACTTTAAATGAATCTGGATGAATGGAACATTTTTACTGGAATCTAACCATCTGATGGTGGGATAGATTGGATGGATGGATGGATGAGCGATTTTTTCCTATTGTCTAGATTTTTACCACAAGACGTGGATGGCTAGACTGATGGACAAATATATGGATAAATTAATGGATGGATGGATGGACAGATGGATATGTGTTTATGTGAATGGATGAATGGATAGAAAAATAAATCTAAATCACACAAGATGAAAATAACCAGAGTGGAGAATTGTAAATAAACCATTCTAAACATAATGCAATTTTTAAATACAGCATAACTAGTGTCACGATCCATGATAAGAGTTTAGTTAGTATGTGTGATATGAGCTCAGAGACAAGTTCAAATTGTATTGTTTATTATTTATTTATCACACATCTCACATCATCATCATCAACACTGTATCACGCACCCGTATATTAACCCGAGTTAACTGTGATGATCAGTGCGTTTTTAAATTCACAGATTTAATCTTGTTTGTATTGAACACATTATGCACTTTTGTTCATCTATAAAAAATAAACTTTAACTGTTGAAATCGACTCATAAATTAAGATAAGGTTCACTGATTGGTTAACAAATGGACAAGAAACTCTAGTGAAAATAAAATGGAAACAAAAGAACTACATGACGTTTTATTACATTGTCTTGTTCAGCCTTATTTGTGTTTGAGTGTAAAAAACACTTTCGTTTCGTCAGCCTTAGAAAAAAGATCTAACGGTCTGTTATTTAGCACGGGGACATAACTGTAAGAGGATTATTGCGAACATATTTGAAATGTTTTCTTAATGTGTGTATTTCATATGAGGATTAAACTAAACCTGTTTTAATGAAGCGTAAACCGATACAAACTTTATTATGAAATCAGTGAATGGAAAATTAATACCAGGACTTGAAATAGCCAGTTTAGTGTGAATGAAGAAGAAGAAGAAGTCTGGTGCGTTATGAATTTCTTGAGTCCAATTTAGTTTCTGCTAAAGTAAACCGCAGAAGAAACTGTTATGGCCTCTCCAGGCTTCCGTAGCATTTAATCACAGAACCATCAAATCACTGGTTTCAAGTCTCAGAAACAAGACGTTATCTCAAATGATCTCAGATTTATCCATCGTGTTAAAACTTATCACGTTCTCAATGTGTGTGTGTGTGTGTGTGTGTGTGTGTGAGGAAGTGAAGGTGAGCAGTGTGAGTGTGCCAGGCTTTTATTGCGGCATGACGACGAGCTGCTTGTCTCCCGTCTCTCTTGATAAGACAGCAGAAGCCGCTGGACAGTAAAGAGACGGTCAGCGGGACGGCGTTTCTCTCAGCACATGAGCGTCAGGTCGCTTTTCCTGCAGCCCACTCTGCAGCAGAGATCCAGCAACGCCGAGTCCTCGCTCCTCCTGAACCTCAGCATGTCCTCCAGCTCCGAGTCTGTGTCCAAAACACACCAATTAACCACGAGTTGATTAGAAACACGACAGTTTTGAGGAGACACGCAAAAGTTGAGAAGCCGATGATTTAAAATTCAGATAATTACCGACCCTTTGCGAAGATCTCATTGGGGCTCCTCCTCCACCTGGAGCCACCACACGTGTAGACGACGGCACGCAGGAACTCGCGGCCGCACAGCCTCATGGGAATCTGGGACGCTCCTGTCGGCGGCATGCAGGCCAGCAGAGACGCCAGGACACACAGCAGCAGCACGACCTTCATAGCTGACAGAACATCTGTCGAAAAAACAAGCTAATGCGACTGTTCTGCACTTTTATACTGGCCGTGTCACCATTAAGACCCCGTTGACGCATTTGCTGATGTTCCGTGACTCTCTAAATGACACTGTTTTCCTCACAGGTATAAAGAGCAGCCTTTATTTTTTGTTCAAAACACACTTGTTGGAAGAGCAATTTCTTTAATTTTATCGCACCGTGAATGTAATGAGTCCGTTTTACAGCCGTGTGCTGGAAAAGTGGCTCATAATGACACAATAAAGTGATGGGTGATTGGTGTGGTTCCAGCGTAATGGCGGCACTTACCTGGCATCCACCATGCCGACGTCAACTAAAAGCTCGCAAGACACCTCACCTGCACTTTCATGTCACGGCAGCGTTTCACTAAACGCGGCACAGGAGATTAAGTTCTGTTAAGAAATAATGATAATAAGCTGGTGGACGTCCCATAAACTATATCGCTGTTGGCTGAACGAATCGACGGTGTTAGAATATTAAACAGCGCGGAAATCAGGATGACGAATAAAACGTGACTCAGTGTATAACGTTTGCTTCCGTTTGTGATATTAAAACAACAAAATATCTTTTTCCCTAAAGATATTCGTGAGTAAATTGTACAGAATTGGCAGTTATTGGTAGTAAGTTTACCTCGCTAAATGCCATAATATTATACCAAGCAGTTTCTCACCTGTTTCTGCATTTATTTTGCTGTAGGAGGAACGTCTGGATGCCTTAAGCGGTGTTCGCTATCCCCCAACCCAGAGCACTCGGCGCTCGCTATAATCGCACTGTGCTCAGCTACTGTGCTTAAAACCCTGAAGTTTATTTATGTATATGTTACAGTTTTACAGCAAGTGTTCAGAGCACTGTTAGCGTCACATTGGCTAACTTGGCTAAATGTAGCAAATTGGCTAACATCCTGCATTTCAACGAATTAAACTGTCTGGCTCTGGTCTTGTGGAAACCATTTTACGTTACTATATTATATAACATTCATATCTGTTGCAATGTTTGCAGTGCAATACTAATTGCAGAAACCATCGTGCATGATTGTGCGCTTGGTTACGTGTCAGAATGGCAGCACCGACTGATCGACTGATCATACATACATACATACATTCAAGGAAATACCAGCCAATCAGAGCCCAGGGGTGGCCGTGCTTTTAATAAGCTAGAGTTTCAGAATGACAACTGCTCATGTGTGTAAGAGTGTGTGAGTGTGCGGACTGCAGACATTAATCATCTCACACACACACACACACACACACACACACACTGTGAGCTCTCACTTCACATTTCAAGACAATGCCCCTGAAGCTGTTCATACATGAAAGCTCTGTTTCCAGGGAATGAGGAAGTGCGAATGCGTCAGACTGTGTGGGACGCGACAGTTTCACAATGTAGTAAAAGAGAAATCAAATTAGGAAGAAATAACTTAGAAAGTTGTGTCACGAGTCCATGCGTCAGACACAAAGTTCCCCTAAAACCCTGCTTCGCTTTTGAAACCTTAGTTTTGAAAAGATTGCAAATTGGAACAGCAAAAAACAAATGCATATACACACATATATTCAGCACTTATGATTTTAACACACAGTCAGGAAGAGTAACGTACGTGTGAAAATAATTAAATGTATTTCTTATTTACAGGAGCATTAGTAAGATTGGTTTACTCAATTAGTTCTAGACTGGATTAAGTAGGTGCGTCCGACATTTTACTGCTTGAGCCCAGCCTGTATCGCCGTCACGTTCACGTTCACGAAGCTCCGCCCCAGCGTCTATAACGTGACTGACAGGACGTGTATACGAACACAAACAAGCATGGAATTCCGGGCTGTTCTTAGCTTCGTTCTGCTGAGGCCGTGGCTTAAACGTTTTTTATTATGTACGTCACATCTTTCAGGTTATTTGTACAAGTACGAAGTAATCAGCTATTGCACCTTTAACGGGGTCAAACTAACCATGATCTCTGTGTATTCCCATAAACCCCGCCCACCTCTGAAACACTTCTGGTCATTCCTCGGGTTGACCTTAAAAGCTGTTATTTGTGAAAAAGCCGTACAGCAGTACAGAAGCTCAGTTATGTAACGAAAAACACCCTGTTAATAGCAGTTCCTTTCATTCAGAGGATTCCTCCACACTTTAATGACGCAACGTGTTCGGGCAAAGCCGCTGTACAGAAAATCAACGCCGCGTTCAGGTTTAAATAGTTGGCAGTATTTAACAAAAGAGCAATTATAGCTTATAACATATATTAAACATATGATTATAGTTGTTGTTAATATTTCAAGAAGGATCTGCAGCAGATGATATGAAACTTCTTGACGTTCTATACACTCTCACTTCTAGTTCACAGCAGCTTATTTAAAATCAGACGAGAAAGCGTAACCATGGTGTTTAAAGTAAGTTTAGCTCTGTATTTACAGAAGAGATTTTGAGAGAGCTCGATCGTACCGGAGCTACATTAGCGAACATTAGCGCTGGTGTACAGTTAACAAAACAAACGTCAGACACCGAACTCGGCTTGGCTCATCGACTGCGATTGGCGTGAAAGGAATTCTGCTTGGATGAACCGCCCCTTTAAAGCTGAGCTGATCTCTCTGGTCAGTTGGTGCAAACTGGTGGCTGATATTTTGACCACAGTCATACCATGTGTGTGTGTGTGTGTGCATGTGTGTGTGTGTGTGTGTGTGTGTGGCTGGAGTGTGGTTTGCTGAACTTGTTTGACCTCACCATGCTTCTCTTTAATCTTAACCTCTCGCATTTAAACTTTGCCTTACTGTGTTTCCTACAAAGTGCTAATTCAAGTGTGACCTTAAACGCTCTCAGATTTGGTGAAACTGTGAGACTGAAATGAAAGATGAATTGAAAGAGGAGCTTGACCTCAATGAGATCAACGAGATATTTTAGATCAACATCCTGCTCTGTGATGATTAATACATTAATCAACTACGACTGATCATTCTTTTTGTATTCCAATAATTCCGGAGTTTGCTCGTTACCCTTGAATCTATTTTATCATTTTTAAATCGCTCTCAGTGCCTTAAAAACGTTTTGTTGCTTGCTGCTTTTGACCTTTTTCAGTTTCACCGAGATATAAATATGAGGTTGCGCACGTGTAAAATCTAGTGATGTAATAATACAAAAAAACTCCAATTGTCTTCAACAATAGCAATTTCTACTTTATACAAATACAGTAACTGAAGCATAGTGAGAGCGTTTATGTGATACATTCTGAGCATTAGCTGTGCATCAGAAAGCCTTACATATATATAAAATTAAACATGGCTAAACTGTACTGGTGCGCGTGTCTGAGGTTCTGGCGTTTTCTTCTCCTGCGTACATGGTGCCTTGTAAGTGGTAATTTGCAAACTGTAATGATGTCATTTCTCACCTCAAGACATTCGAAAGCGGGTCTTGTGTTCGCTCTGTCAGAGCGCGTAAAGCTCATAAACAGCTATTTTTAGCGCACGTTTACACTTTCAGGCCTGAGAGGTTATTAATTCTGTTCCACTTTAGTGACCTTCAGTCATTCATGCAACGTCTTGGACTGAAACCGCGGCACAGCAGCAACAGCAAGTAGCGTTAGCAGCGAGCTAGCCAGCTAATGTTTGCGATCGAGCAATGATTGCCGTAGTCTGGATCGAATCAGCGAAGAAAGGCTACCTCAGTGAGAGGTTGCTGCACGTGTGCACACCAGACTTGATGGAATCTTCCAGCGCCTGCTTGCTGCTCAACACTGAAGCTAACATGCTAGCGTATTGTCTCATGCTAGGGTCATGAAAATGTTCTGAAACGCTAGAGTTCATGAGCTGTGATGTGCTCGCTGACATTCTCAGACATGGAAGTAGTTTTTTTTTGTAATTTACTTTGTAATTTTATACTCTTTCTGAGGGAAATGTCGATATTCCCGACGGCCTTCCTTTATCGCGTCAGACATTAGCTTGCTAAATTGTCATGTTAGCCCCGGCGGCTTCCAGATGCCGACAGGCGTTCTTGTTGCTGTTGCCGAGCGGCAGTGTTCTCACGACGATCACCGCTTGAACGCCAAGCGTTTCTTGCACACGGCTTCCCATGTCGTAATCACGCGCTCACGAGTTCCATTTGAGCTCACGTCATTATGCGATCTGTCGAACGCATTGTCCGATACGCAGACATATCGAATCGAGAGCCTCGCATCGCTCACGCGGTATCGTTAGCGAAACGCCTTCGCACCAGCCAGCGTGTTGCTCCTTTGTGTTTTAGTTATTACTCGTTGCATTTTATATACGATCATGTTAGAAGTGATCGGAAATCATATCGGAGCACAAAATATCGTCCAACCAAAAAGATCTAAACATGATCTAAAGTCACCCACAGTCACAATATGACGACACAGGGATCAAGCATGGGTCTGAGGTGTTGTAACTGTAGACGTACAAAGTGACATTGTGAGACATTTTATTTATTTATCACGGTTCCGCTCATTTCTGCCTTGAGGCGCTACCGACGAATCTGCGACCGTGGAAATCACGATTGCGTAATGATCATGATTGCGCTGGCAGGAGGAGCACAATACCGAAGAAGAGCAAGAGGGGAGCATTAAAACAAATCGGGTCGGGGGACACGTTTAAATGTTTATAATCAAAACTTTAAATAAGGCTCAAGCGTTAATATAAGAAAGTTTTAATGTGTAAAGCGGAACTCCGGTTGTTAAAGTGTTTGCGACTGAACGTAGAGTGCGGAGGAATGACGTCAAGACACCCCCACGCGCTGTGACAGTGGTTCAGTCCGGTGGTGGAATTCCGAGAAGTGAGAGCTGAGCCTTCACAGAAGTTCAGATTCCAGGAACCACCGAAGGACGGGTTTCTAAGAAAAATATACCAGGTGACTTCAAATCTGTTATCTGAATATAATACCGGGCTTTAAAATAAACTAAAATAAAATTTCAATGCTTTTATTTGAATCAGGCTGTTATTTGTGTGTGTTTAAACTGACTGTACTTTGTTTTTAAACCGACGCAGAAGTTGCCTGTTGGCCTAAATCTTTATTCCTATTCCTGTTTCTGAGATTATTAGTGTATTAAAATGCTGAAACTGGGACTGAGGCTCATACAGGACAGCAGTAACTCGCGCGTGGCGCTTTCTCTATAGTTGTATGAGCCTTGATTTCCCTGAATAACAGAAAGTGTGCAGTTGTTGGGGTTAGGGATGGGCAGAGAACCTCTCTCCATCTGGATCTGGGCTTTATTTCTGCAAATAATACTGCACAGAGATATGAGCTTTCTGACCAGTCTGAGCAGTTATAAGCGTACACGTGTAATTACAGTATGCTCCATTGTAACTGGTCAGAGGGTTGTTGATTAGTTTTCTCTAACAGCAGCTCGGACAGTTGGTATTAATGCGCTCGTGCTGGCAGTTATGGTCTCTAATACGTAATAAACGTTTACGGCGTCAGAGACAGAGGAGTTTACGCTCTTTTTTTTTCGGGCTTTATTTCTTTCTGAATTTCGAGAGTGCGAGTAAAGAGAGGCTGGTGAGGGGACGAGCGTTTATAGCTGCTATAACGTAAGTGAGAACTTGTTTCACGTTGATGTTCCACAGCATTGCGTGTAATTACAGCCTCGTAATAGTGCGAGAGGAATAAAATGCTTCAGGATGCGCTGTGATGATTATATTTGATCGCTGATACACACACTACCAGTCAAACGTTTGGACACGACTTCTCTTTCATAGGTTTTTCTTTTCTTTTTTTTTGTTTTCTACATTGTGAAACAATCCTGAATTCCTCAAACTATGAAGCAACACATATACTGAATTATGCAGTAAACAAAACAAAAACAAAATATGTTTCATATTTTAGATTCTTCAAAGTCGCCCCCATTGAGCGTGATGATATTGTGGGCATTATCTTAACCAGCGTCATGACGTCGTCACCTGGAATGCTTTTCAGTGAACAGATGCGCCTCGTTAAAAGCGCATTAGTGGAATTT
>JAQQZU010000001.1:23239937-23260228 GCA_030068025.1 Parauchenoglanis punctatus | reverse complement strand
GTGTGTGTGTGTGTGTTCTCATATCGATCCAGTGGAATGGATTCCTCCGCGAGCTATAGAAACAACTCACTTTTTATGTTAAACGTGGGGGGTCCAAATGAATAATTATGAAACGTGAGGGGGACACGCCCACCCCAGCTTTAATGGCGGCGACGCCCGTGATATCAGGATGTAGTGAGCGTCTTTAGGGAGTATTAAGACATTTTGGGATGCGGATATAAGGACAGCAAAGTGTGTGTGTGTGTGTGTGTGTGTGTGTGTGTGGTATCCTGCCCTGTACATCACCTTTCCCGTGTGTGTTTTTATTATTTTATGTTATGTTGGCACGAGACCGGTTATGTCTGATGTAGCGCGAGCGAGCCCGTGTGTGCCTACCTCGACGATTTTGGCGCACTGGGTCCCTTTTCCGGCTCCGGGTCCGCCCAGGACGAACACAACCTGCGGCTTCATGGCGAGAAAAATCCTCGGAGCTTTCTTACACAGACTGCGGAGCGGTCCGCCGATCATAAACCCCGCAGGAGAAACCGTGAGAAGGTCGCCGATGAATGAGCGGAATGAGTTGGCCGGTGAGTAGGAAGTGGCGCTTGGAGCTGATTCCTCTTCCGCTGTGACGCGAGCGCGACCAATCAGCGAGCGGGGGGCGTGGTCAGCTGTCGGCACAAACCACGCCCGGTGCTGTGAACGCGCACGCCTGATGCTGCTGCTGCTGCTGCTGCTGCTTCTCCGTGCGCGTGACCGGAATAACCATCAGCACTAGCTACGATTGAACAGCGACCGTTGTGTTTGACGTGAAAACAGAAATTCGGATTAACTACTCGATTTACGAGTTAACATGTTTATTTTTTAATCTAAAGATGCATCCCGAGGATTATTCATATTGGACGGGCTTGTGTTTCCGGTGCCGTCATTCAGCGCGCGCGTGGTGTTGTCTCATCAGCCTCGGCTCGAGCAGGATCGCTTCGGCTCGGATGCTGCCGCCGCCGCCGCAGCCGCCTCTTTCAGCACCTCGCCACTGACATGACGGCGGGGACGGAGCCAGAGACAGGCACGGTGGGGACGTGGGAACCGGAAACGGAGCGCAGCCGAACCGCGTCGCGTGCACAAACCAACGCGGGGACAAACGCCAAGGGCAGTGCGGCACTCCGCGCGAGGAGAGGTGGAGGAAGAGGAGGAGGAGAAGGAGGAGGTGGTGGTGGTGGAAGAGAAGGAGGAAGGGGGGTCGAGTGGAGCTACCGTTCACCCCGTTTCTCTACACTCTAGCCCTCCATCTTCTTTATTCCTTTCATATTTATTGCTTTCCCCTTCAGAATGGCTTAAACGCGCGCGCGACATCCATGTCATCGGTCGCTTGGTAACCCGCAGTGGCGCTCGCGACCCATCTCGCTCTGAGTGAATGAATGAATAGGGCTTAATCTAAATACAGCGAAAATTCTCTCTTTACTTTATTATTATTATTATTATTATTACAAATTCGAAGTGTTAATTAAGTCATTTCCTTATCGATTCTCCTCTTTTGTTATCATAAAATAGCCACAATTATCTCCACAGGCTAACTAGGCTAGCTAACCAGGAAATGTCCGTTACTTATTTCGCATCAGTTTAAATGACCAGAGCTCGCGATCCATGTACCATTTGTATAAACTAATTACCGTATTAATGATGAATAATTAAATAATTTCTTCTTTAACTTCTTTAATACAACCTCTGTATTTTTTTTCTTGGTAATTTGGAGTGGTTTGGTGATCTAACTCCGCAACTTCGTTAATATATTCAGGGAAAGTTAGCTAGCGATGTTTTATCCTTGGCTAGCTTAGCTTAGCTTAGCTTCAGCTACAGCAGGCTAGCTGACTATTTTAAAAGGCTCTATTTATGTGTCAGGAAGAAATGCCTATATGTGTTATATTTAATGAAGAAACTGATATCATCATTATTATTATTATTATTATTATTAATAATAATAATAATCAAACCTGTGTAATTTCAATTGCATCACATAAAAATTACCTCAGAAATAAGAGCATAGCAGCGAAGCTAATTTTGTAGCCTGACAGCAGCTCACTGTGTGTGTGAGTGTGTGTGTGTGTGTGTGTGTGTGTGTGTGTGTGTGTGTGTGTGTGTGGGTGTGTGTGTGGTTCCACACTACACATAATTAGCAATACGTCAGAGTTTTTCCAGGTGGCAAGGTGCGAGCGTTACTATCACGTCGCTAAGTGACTTGAACATATGAGCGTACGGCGCCGAGCTATCTTGTTCCTGCCTTCGCTCCTCGCGCTCGCGCTCCTCATAGGCGGGGCTATGGGGTGCCTCCAGAGCGTGGCGTGTAAGCCACGCGTGCGGCGTGAGAACATCGTGGTGTACGAGGTGTCGGCGTCCATCGACCGGAGCCCAACGGTGGTGGAGGAGAACTCGCCCATTGTGTTGCGCTACCAGACGCCCTACTTCCGCGCCTCCGCTGGGGTCGTCATGCCGCCTGTGCCCAGGAACGAGACGTGGACGGTGGGCTGGATTCAGGCGTGTACGCAGATGGAGTTCTACAACACGTACGGAGATGCAGGCGTGTGAGTAATGGCAGTGACCCGAAACGCCACAATGACGTCACTCCTCAATAGTTATAAATAAAAACATAATAATAATTGTATTAATAATAATAATAATAATAATAAATTAGTAGTAATAATAATTTTTTTGTTTTGTTTTGTTTTATTATATTGGCCAATTTGTTTCAATGTGCTATTTTTGAAATGAACTGAAAAACTAAGCGGTGTTTGCAAACAGTGAGTATTTACTCAGCCTGCTCCTTCTGAACCACACCAAAAACAAACAATATGAATGGTTTATATCAATAGTCTGTAATTCAACCACAATATTAAACGCTCCGCTGTTGTAGTTCAGTGTGCGTTCAGTAGGGGGCGGTGTGGAGCGGCATTCCAGGAGGAGTAATGGTTTACAGAAACTGCACACTTGTGTACTTTTCTAGCTGATGTGTGAGTCATGTAAGTGTCTAGCATGTAGGAGAGGAAAAAGAAGGAGACAAAACAACTCAATTAAAATATATTTATGTTGTGTGTTCCAACACATTGTGCCAAGCCACTGGTAGAAATTAACTTACTAAATTTTAGAAATGCTATTCTACAGAATATTTCCTTAAAAGCATCTAGAACCTTTTACGGCACAGCAAGTTTAACTTGTAGACGTAAATTATTAATTTCACATGAAACATATGGCTTCCAAACATGTCTTCCGTCCCAGAGCATGATGAGTGATTAATGAAAAGGAGGACAAACAAACGAAAGCTCCTGCACTTTTCATTCACCAACCAATTCATTCTGTGCTATTAACTCTTGAATGGAGCACTTCTCTTCATCTGCATCCTCCATCTCATCTTATCTGTTCCGGTTTCATTCCTTCATCACTTTCATTTAAGAAGCTGATGTTTGAGAGGTTGCCAGGAACCCCTGACGCTGGTTCCTCGTTCTACGTACATTCTCAGACCTGTCTTTAATTCATTTCTTTTAATAAACATCTGAATGAATGATCACCCTCTCATTGTTCCATCCACTCAAATCATTTGTCCATTTTGTTGGAGAAGCAGTTCTGCATCCTTGTGACCTCTGACCCCTGAACATTTCCTCCCACCGCAGGTCGAGCTGGGAGCTGCCGGAGCTGCGTGAGGGCCGTGTGAAGGCCATCAGCGACTCGGATGGCGTCAGCTACCCGTGGTACGGCAACACGACGGAAACGGTGACCATCACGGGGCCGACGTCGAAGCCATCGCGTCTCACCGTCAGCATGAATGACAACTTCTACCCGAGCGTGACGTGGGCGGTGCCGGTGGGCGAGAGCGGTGCACCGGCACTCACTCGCGTCACTCGCGACCAGAGCTTCATCACGTGGTTGGTGGCACTGAACACTGTGACGCGTGAGAAGATCCTGCTGCAGACGGTGCGGTGGCGCATGCGGGTCGACATCGCCGTTGATCCCATGATGCCGCTGGGCTCCCGCGCGACTCTGGTCAGCCAGACACAACAGGAACAGCCCATCATCCTCACCAACAACGAACCCATTCCGCCAAACGCACTGGCGCGACCCAACGCCAACGACGCCCAGGTGTTAATGTGGAGGCCGAGGAGGGGGCCGCCGCTAGTCGTCATCCCCTCCAAATAGCCCGGCTAGTCAAAACTGGATCACGGTGCAACGTGGCAAAAACACGTTTATTATTGTCTGTCTGCCCTCTGTGCAGGAGTATGGAATCATGGGAAATCGTGGGAGGGTAAGTCGATAATATTACAAATGGTAGGTCAAAACACCTTTAACACGTCTGTGCATGAGCAATGGATCATGGGAAACGAAGGCATGGGATCCTCAGAGAAGGACAGCCCTGAGTGCTGAATGCAGTGACAAGGTGAAAAATCAGTTTTACCATTATGTTAGACTGCTGAAAGGAGCGTCTCAGTGCAGGACGATTAGCACCCAGACCAGACTGCATCATTCACGAGAAAGTCACGTGACGTGAAACAGATCAAGTGGCACTGAACGGCACCAAACTCGAGGGGTATTATTATTAGCAGACGCTTCAGCTCTTTCGCACCGCTTTAGAGGATGCTAGCAGAGACGCTTAGCTAGCAAACACAACACAAGCAGTGATCGAGAGGTGTAGCATAATTAGCGATGTCTCTCTCACACACACACACACACACACACACACACACACGCACACACAGAAAGCTGATAGGAGTGTGTTTCTATCCTTCTGCCTGATCCGGAATGAGTTTCTCCTCACTCCTCCTCACTCAGGTGCCTCACTGTAGGCAGCTTCCATATTAGCACACACTCCATCTGTCCTCCATCCCTCCTGCATCCCTCTCTCCTGTCCCCCATCTGTCCTCCGTCCTGCCTCCTCCTCTCACGCAGACACTCTGCAGGTCCTTACAGCATTCATTTTCCATCATGGAAACCTCCTCCACCCAAACATAGCTAATTACTGTTAATCACCACACACAAACACACACGAAAGGAATAAATGTATAAATAAATGGTGATTGTTCTTGGCTCAAGATCTATCTGTTTATCTATCTGTCTGTCTAAATTATTCTCCAAGTTTAATTCCTGACCCTTTAACCCTTTCAAGCCTACAAGGTAATCATGTGACTAACACGATCATGTGACTGGAGATCTCATACACGCACACAGATACAGCTTTGTATTAAACCAGGATGTTATACACCAGCACATCTTTGGACGTCACACCTGAAAATCATTTTGATCTGAAATGACATCATTTTCTTAGAGGAAATATGAACTAGTTTCTCAAAATTAAAAAAAATAAATAAATGAAGGATGTTTCTTGAAGATCAACTCTTGATGCCTCCGCAGCTGATTTTCACTTTGAATACCGCTTCTTCGTATCCATATCAAGTCTATGCAATGGCTACACACATGCTAGCTAACTGTGGCGAAGGAGCCTGGGACTCTGAGCACGGGAGGTTCTTTAAGCGACGGAGGAGATTCACTTTTCTTGCATGCCAATGGTTTCATTGGAAACAAACTGTGATGTGTTTCTGTTGTTTCTATTGAAGGTGGATGAGCTCTTCAGGTTGGCTTTGAATAAAAAAACAAAAAAACAACGAGAATCTGTAAAGTCTTGCTTTTATTACAGTACATAAGAGACATTGACCACCTGTAGGTTGACCAGGTTCAGGCAGATGATGAAAAGATGCACAGATACAGACAGTGTTCCCCAGGGAACCTTTCAACATCCTTCACTGATCATTTAATGTAAACTTTGAGTGAGAAGTTCATAATCAGGCTGGCAATAAGTAATACATTGTGTCAGTAATACTGTGCAGTCTGGTCTTCATGCCGTCCTCCGATCAGAAACCATTTTTCATTAGCGTGATGCTTTATCGTCATGCTTGTATATCGTCACACCCCTGATCTCCATGCGCTTTTTTCCTCTTCCGTCTTCTTCTTCTTCTCTGGTCAACGATGCAGAGCCTCCGCAGACGGCCGACGGCTGCGGCGCCACGTTCACGCTTCGTCCATCGTTCTAGTGTTTGCCAGGGTTCACACCAGGTTTCCAGTCAAACCCGTAGAGAAACGTGGCTATGATGACCAGCACGGCACCCGCAAAGAACAAACTGTGGGACAGGAAAAAGATCAGTGTTTCAAACATCGAATTCGGGAATTCTGGAAACGGTACACTGGATGTTTTTTACTTCTCAGCAATGAAGAATAATAAATCATGAACAGAGAGACTTAAATCTCCTGTCACTGCTGCAGTGTTTGTAGTGAATTTAACACTGAACGTTGACAGATTTCTGTATTTCTTTTTTCAGCCATTTTCTTCTGGGCAATTCGAGGTGGGCGGGACTACGTTTAGTACAAAGCTATCACGAAGCACCAATCAGAATTAGCGATCTGTTCATATCACCTCTCCTTATAGCCCAAGCACAAGAGCCAGACTAAACTTCTGTCCTGCTAACTCTTTGTGCCTGTGAGCAAAACAGCATTTCTTCTTCTTTATGTACGTTGTTTTAGTTTGTCAGTAATTTATGTGTGCTAATGGTGAGTAGCTCTACAAGTGAAAAAGTCATGGTGCTGTAAAAATGTAGACAAGCTCTATTTTTGTCTAACGAACACACTTTTATAGTATTGATCACTGGGACATTAAAAAGCCAAGACAATACTTTTCATTTTTATATCATGAACTCTCGTGACACTACAAACGGAATACAAAAATGAAAACGAGTAATAACAGGATGTCGTACGGGTCCTGGACATCGTGGACTATAAGTTCAAGGTCTGAATTGTGTGTAACTGAGACACGCTTCTTCTTTGGAAAAACGCATCCCTCATAAGTCTGGATGTCTGAAGGTGTTCGATATCAATATGGACTCCTCCCTCAGCTCTGAATACGACCCCTACGTGAGGATGCACGGGATACCTGGTAGGATTAAAGTCCTGCAGCCAGAAGTAGGAGATGAAAGTGGATAACATGATTGAGCCAGCCATGGCGAAGCTCTTCAGGATGTTATCTGCGTACTTGATGACCGCCGCGACGATCAAGCCCCCCACGGCCTAGAGTCCAAAACAAGGCAGGGTTACACCAGTCAGCGAGAGAGGACGTCAGGAGGCCAAACAATAAAAAAAGTGACAGTCAAAAATTTGGACACCCCTACTCATTTATAGCGTTTTCTTTATTTTAACTGCTTCTACATTGTAGAACAATACTGAGTACTGAACATTACCTAACCCTAATCCTACTGAATACATCAAAACTATGAAACAACACATACTGAACAATGATGCAGTCAACAAAAAAGTGTTAAAAAACAAAAAACGCTTCTTTAAAGTTGCCAGCGTTGATGAAGCGTTGCACACTATTGGCCTTATCTTAACCAGCTTCATGAGGTGAACAGGTGCGCCTTGTTAAAAGCTCATTAGTGGACTTTCGTGCCTCCTTAACGTATTTGAGATCATCAAACAGTAAATAGTAAATAATAAATAACGATATTCCACAGCTGGAGTAATCCGTATTATTAAGAACCGCTCAACTGAGTAAAGAGAAACGAGTCCATCACGCATGAAGTGACTTTTAAGTGATAAAAATAAATAAAAAACATTGACTCAGAAGGTGTGTCCAAGCTTTTGACTGGTCGGTATGAAAGATCCACCTGTAGAATCACCACGGCCCAGGTCACTCTGTTATAACCCTGTAAAATCCCGTTCTCCTGGACCTTACCCCCATCCTGCGCAAACACTCCAATTAATCCGAAGATCAGACCAAACAGACCTGCAGGCAGAAAGGGAACACCTAAATATACTTCCAAGAGCAAAGCAAAGCAAACATGACGCCAGTAGTGAAATGTATCTCTGATGTATGAAAGCCAAACAAGCAGAAGTGTAAAATGTTCAAAATAAAAGGTGGAAATTCTCCCTGACCCAGCTGAATGTTGCGGATCCAGACGCTCTGCTTGGTCTCTTTAAGGATCTTTTCAAAGTAAACGCCGGCAAAGCCGCTGGAGAAGCAGGCGAACAGCACGGCGAGCACGCCGATTAACTGCGAACCCGCAACCGTCTCCTTCTTCTCAGAGCTGGAGGGAGACTGCGATGGCCACTGTCAGTCGCCAGAAGAGAACATGAAGGTGTAAGGTCATATGTAACGCTGCCTGGCCGAGTCAATAGTCATATGGTCTTTGTGCATACAGACTTTTTTGGTTTGTTTGTAAAATCGGGCGTGTGTTTACACTACACTTCTGAGCCGTGGTTCCTGATTCTTGTGTCCTGGAGCCTACAACCAGGGAAGTCATTCATCCTGCTGGACGCCGTAATGAATATGCCTGCTTTTATTCCTCAACCATCCTTATTTTCGTGCAATTTGTTAATCACTGAGGAGCGTCAACAAGTTGCAGAGTTTACCTCTCAGCCAATCAGCTTACAGCGCAGGTGCTACTGAGAGACTATGAGGCGGTTTACATCATGTTGAATAGACAAAATTCCAATAAGGAGCGCGTTCTTGGACCTGGAGATGTTTACATATAAAGGAACTAGGTTTTTGTTGAGTGTAGCTTAGTATTTTTTTTAAAGAACACAATATGAGATGAGTTTCAGCGGGTATCGATACTCAGTGATCAGTGGTGGTATTAGTATCGGAGGGCAAAAACGGGTATCGTGCCTTATCACTAGTTAGTGAGTCGCATGAATCACTGTTATCTTCACATCAGCAGTGATTTTTCTTTTTAAAAAATGAACAGAAAGTATGAACTCAACCTTAATCAGGCCTTCAATAAGCCAGAGGGCTACCAGGGTTATAGCGCAGGCCACGCCCCCTTAGAGGAGGGCCACTGCATCACAACGTAACACAACACATTAAAATAATATGAATTTCGAATGAGAAAATATGACTTTTACAATTTTATTTGCCGTCTTAGATTCATAACAAAACGGCACAGTAATTAGACCTCTCAGGGAAGCGTAAGTGGTTCTAAAATGTCAGGAAGGACTTCAAAGCATACAGTTTAGATAAAACCTTTCTCTTATTTGTTTAGTGACGGGTTTCCTGTCGCGTTTTCTACAACACGGCGGTGAAGGTAAGGAAAAAATTTACACTGAAACACTCATGAGCTCGTTGAGCCACGTCATTATCAGCTTGTTCGTACCTGCACAAAGGCGATGCCTATCATTAGGACGAGTAAGGAGAGCCACTGGAAGATGCCAAGCTTCTTCCCCAGCATGGACACGGAGAACAGAGCGGTGGTGAGGATCTTCAGCTGATACGTAACCTGGAAAACAAACCCAAGCGGTCATGACGAGGCTTCCTGCGCACCAGCTCGTATTATCAGACGTCCGCGTGAGGGTCTGTGTTTGTTTGTTAGCTCGGATGAAACGGATTTCTGCTTCACCTGGTACGTAGCAGCATCCAGGTTGGACAGAGCCACGTAGAGCAGGTTGTTCTGCAGCGTGTAGATGCCTGACGGGATCGCCAGCTTCATGGTGTCTAAGGGTTTGTTTATGATCTCCTCCTTCAACACCTGATTCAGGCCTCGAACACTGAAGCCTAAAGAGGACAGAACAGACCACACGCCAGCGTGATGAAATTCTCCGGTAAGAGCTAGAGCTTAAATCAAGATTCTATGTGCAGCTAGAAAAAAGTACTGTGCAAATATTAATCACATTTCATGTTAGGACGTGTCACTCGCAGAACATCCTTCTATTTATAATGACATTAGATATTATATATGATTGATAAGAGTACAAGAGCATCATATGAGACGACAGGAAGTTTCCTAACAAACGTCAAGCAAAATAGTAGTAATGCGTTTAAAAATAAACTTTAAAAATAAAGAAATGAACACCAAAAACTACAGAAATGTGTATTATAATCATAATTTATCAGGATATATCACCGCCCTCATGACTGCTTTTTGAGTTATTGAGGTTTGGATTGAATCCATTCCATCATCAGTCTGATAAGAGTGGCCTGTGAGGTCCAACCCTCTCTAGAGTATCTACAGCCTGAAGTCGGACAGACGGAGACTCACTGCTGTTGCCGAAGACGAGCAGCGTGCAGGCGAGGATCTTGAACATCTCAGAGAACACGACGGCGGAAGAAGCGAGGTATCGCGGCCCCTCGGCCTGCAGAGTGCGTGAGTAGCGCATGGTCAGGACCAGCGAGGTGGTCTGGAGCACTAAAATCCCTAGAGAAACATACTTCAGCCACTTAGCCACGGCCGCCCGGGAGACGCCCGACACCTCGACGGACAACGGAGCGGGTTTAGTGGAGGGAGCCAGTTTGGGCTGAGGGGAGAGAGACGGGTGACACACACACACACACACACACACACACACACACACACACACAAGGTGATCATGATGCAAAATTTGCACACAAGAAGAACTGTTTTATACCATCAGGTGTTGATTAATTTTCTAGAACAGCAGCTCTGACAGTAGTGCAGCTGCACATCACAGCTTTATTAGGATTAATATGTTATCGTTTCTATAGCAACAGGTTATTCACAGCGACTTGTACAGCAAGATGCTCGACATAAACTGATTAAAAACTATTGATATGTACATAAGGAGATGGTTATTTAACATTTCTTTAGCGACAGAGGTCATGCTGTAACTTGCTGTTTTCTGACAGCTTCAGGACAGGGGAGTTTATTCTTTTATTTGCAACTTCTCAGTGACATGACAAGCCGCGTTCAAACGTATGTATGAATGTAAAAATGATCATCTTGACTGCTAGATTGCTAATTTCACCTCAGAGGCAATTTATCATTAGGAATTACTAGCGGTGCACTGTGAACACAAAAAAAAACGGTCCATAAGGGACATTTAAAAAGGTGTTTATTACGCAACTTTCATCTCTGAGAATCATGTGCTCTTTCTCTGACTGAGTCCCAAGAGAAACATAAGACTGTCTGCGAATGTACCACAGTGTAAAGCTCAGCGCTGTGGCCGTAACGCGATCCGATGACCCGCTGTTCAATCTTTAGTTCTACATCGAGGTGGTGTTTTATTTTTTTTTACATTTGAGGAAAGCTGAAAGGCTTACCTGCTCCTGTCCATTCAGCATGCTCACGCTTGTGCTACCCTGAGTTTCCAGTTTCCCTCACACTCCAAACATGTGAATAGCATTGCACTCCGTGCTCACACACACACACGGCCCTGAACACAAAACACACATTTGAACTGTTTTTCCTTTACAGACATCAAAGTCATCCGACACACTGGGAACCTCCAAATCTGATCGAACGCTGGGAGTTTTTTAAAAATAACTGGGATGACTCTGATAGATAGATAGATAGATTGACAGATGGACAGAGTGTGAGCTGCCCTTTCGAATCTGTATAACAATGTGATAATTATCCGATATGTCATCCAGTAATTAGCTCATTATTTCCAAACCTGAAAGACAGGATGGCACTGATACATGACGGAGACACTTTCAAAGGAATGCATATATTTATATATATATCAACGTGACTTTTTTTGAAAAGCAAAATTGAACCTACACATATACACATTTAAACATTAAAGTTTTGCTGCTGACGTTTTCACAGACGCATCAAGAGCTCAAATGAAGTTCATCGCTTCATGTATGTGGAAAGGTTTACACTGAAATATTCTTAATACGCATAATAAAGTCTGACTCAGGATATTAAAATCACAGAATTGCCAGGAAGAAGCTTCTGTCATTTGATTATCATGACGTTTGAGAGAAATTTCTGTTGAACGGTAACTTATTAGGAACATTGTAAGCTTAAATGTGACACATCAAGTGAGAGAAGCAAGAGAGAGAGAGAACATGAAAGCATGACACTGGGAGCAGATCCAAAACAGGATGAAGGTTCACCACTCACCGTTATCATCATGCTCATCATTATTGTTATTGTTATATAAGAAGTGTCATTGCTGGGTCTTCTAATCTTCCAGCACCTTCTGCTCTACAGCAACAAAACAAATTTCCCTCAGTCCTTCTCAAAGTCGTGTTTAAAGAGGAGAAGCAGAGCGACAAACTGCTCAAGCTGCACCTTCATGTGAGCCACTACTTTCAGCCACACCCACTAAACTGCTGCCCAGCCTTAAAGAACACGACGAGACGTGACGCTGCTCCGTCATGATCATTCGCCTGCATGTGTGCGCCTGTACGCTTCTTATTCAGGTGTCATAAAAGACATATCATGTTTATTTACATAACTGTATATGCTACTCAGCGTTCAAACTAGCCTTAGGGATTTCACTTTTAGGATTGTAACTTAAAATGAAAGAGCTAGGGTGGGTTTGAGGCTTCCGATGCAGGGAAAGTGAAATATCAGGGTCCAGACTGGTGTTAAGAGGGGGAGTAGTGCACACTACCAGCACACTAGCTGCCTTATACTACTTTTTGGAGGGGGAGTAAGGTGGACAATCCCGCTCTGTGTATGTGTGTGTGTGTGTTTTTTGAGAAAGATTTTTCCATCCACACACATACCGACATGCTGAAACAGACTCTGTACCTGTATTACACACAAGAACCTTCTGCTTAAGTGTGTATACAGTGAACGTAGCAGCACACATCTCGTGTGTATGTGTGTGCAGTGGTCATGTCCTGCTTCAAACCTTCATTAATATCAAACGTAAAATTCACTCAAGTGAATCTTGAAAAAAGTGCTCCCACGTGCACACACTGATCCTGCCACATGTACACACTGGCACAAAACGTTTTTGCCAAAGTGTGTGTGAGAATTAGGTAGCGGCATAGGCCACGCGTGTATCTGAGTATGATAGCGACGTCTTGCGTGTCAAACATGTTTCCACTGGAATCTCGTGGTGCTGTGAGTACAACTGAATTTGTGATGTGGTTGTTGATAATCTGCCACACCTATTCAGCTGCACATGATTAAGGTGAAGACGAGCGCTTAAACAACGATGCTGGAGTTTCGAGGCGACATGCCACTTCAATCGAACACCAATACACAATCAGAACAGATTTACTGGCTACAGTTTACAGCTTTCATCTGACTGCCAATCAGAGCAGCACTTACATAATGTCTTAAAAGTTACATATTACATGTTCACATAAAAAAACCCTAAACATTCCCCATAGTCATGTTCATACTGTAATTCCAATACATTTTATTCCAATTCCACAAGCGGCATGTTTCAGTAGATTTCCTCAGTGGTCTTGTGTTTTATTGATGTTAGACTCAGTACAGTTGATCTGTATTTCAAAAGAAAGTTTTAGAGGCATGCAGGATGACATTTTTTGCATTTAATTGGGCACTCCTAACGTGTGGTATTCATGGTATGACAAGGGCAGATTTTATATAGCATTATGAATAAAGTGTTACACTATAGTAATAGTAAACACAATGACATTGTCATGCAAAATGATCCAAAATCCCACAAAGTATCAGTTCAAATTATTATCATGATATATATCCTCTCAGTAGTGTATATATCCATACAAATGAAAGCTACTGAATTCTTTTTATTCCTCAAGAGCATACAGGTCATGTAGCATTAGAATTTTACAGTTCATAAACAATGACTATAATGGGAATATCATAAATGCCATTAAGCTATTGCAGCAACATGTCATAAGTGTATATAAGCGCAACTACAGTAGTTAGTTAGTTAGTTATTGTCCAAAAACATGTCTGATGACGGGAGACTCTTCAATGTCTTCGTTGTCTTCTCTGCGTGAAGCGTTGCCTTAGTCTGGATTCTGACAGCTCCTTTCCTGTTGCAATGAGTTGATGCAACACATGACGGTCAGCTGTAGCTGGGTACCAGTCTCTGTTGTCTGCACCAAAGATTGACCCAAAGTCTTCTTTAATGAAATCTTTCCACCATTTCTTTGGGTGACCACGTGATCTGGTTCCATTGACCAGTTCTCCAAAGAGCAAAAGCTTGGGTATGCTGTGGTCTGGCATCCAACAGACATAGCCCAGCCATCTTAGATGATTGCATCAAATCATGGTCTTGACAGTTGTCGATTTCCCCTTCTAAGCACTTCAATGTTTGTGACATGTTGCCACCATGGGATCCTCACGATATGCCTGAGTGAACTCTGGTGGAGCATTTCCAGGAGATACACCAGGTTTCACTCCCATTGAGCAGATATGGTAACACAATAGCTTTGTAGACTGTATGTTTGTTGGTAAGTGATAGGCCTTTATGATTCCAGTATCTGGAGGACAGGGAGTGGAATGCAGCAGCCCCTCTGGCAAGACTTGTTTTAGCTTCTAGGGAAGAATCATTTGAGAGCACTCTTCCTATGTAGGTAAACTGGTTCGTCTGGGTGAGTTGGTGGCTGTCAATGGTAATTGGTGATGGCTCATCATTGAGGACATGCATCACTTCAGTCTTTGGTTTGCTGATTGTCAAGCCCCAATTTGTGCAAGGTCTGTTGAGAGCATCTGCTGCATTCTGAAGTGTCTCTGCTCTTGTTGCACTGTGTGCAGTATCAGCAGTGTACAGGAAACCAGTCTGGTTTCTTTTGCCACTTTAGTCTTGAGGCAGCTCAGCTTGAACAAATCCCCATCCAGTTGTGTGTGGTATCGACTCCAAAGTTCCCCATGGATTTGAGGGCATGCCACAAGAAAAGGTGAAGAATAGAATTAAGAGGGGTGCCAGGATACAGCCTTGTCATAGTCCAGAGGAAATTTCGAAAGGTTCTATAATCTCACCCTCCACTAGGACTTGAGCTTTCATTCCATTGTGAAAACTGTGGATGATATTAACAATCTTGGGTGGAATTACTATACAAGATAGCAGGTGCCATATCAACTTCCCCCTTCACAGAATCAAAACTTTTACAAGATCCACATAAGATAAGATGTAGCTCCTGGTTTTGTTCATGACATTTTTCTAACAGCTGGCAAAGGCAAAACATCATATCGGTGGTGGGACGCCCTGGTAGGAAGCTGCACTGTGCCTCGGGTACATAGGGAGCAATCCAGACCCATACTCCGTTAAGGAAGACACAGGCATATAGTTTCCTGACTATAGCCAGCAGAGAGATACCTCTGTAATTGCTGAGTGTGTATCAGTATTTGCTTTTGTACAGCTTAATGATCGTCCCATTTTTTAAGTCCTTTGGCACTTGTTCCACTTCCCAGATGATGAGCAGCAGCATCTTCCTGGAGAACTTCTCCTGAGATGCTGTCAGGGCCAAGGGCTTTCCCTGGCTTCAGTTGTTTCGGGCCTTTTCAACCTCGGAAAATGTGGGTTCTTCTGCCAGTTCATGAATGATGTCTGCTTAAGGTATGTCTTATGAGACTGATTCTTCTGCTGTGTTTGCCTGGTTCAGAAGTGTGCTGAAGTGTTCCTTCCATCTTGCCAATATGTCAGGCTTCTCAGTGAGGCGGGTTCCATCAGCTTTGTTGATTGGGCCAGTGGTCTTTTGTTGGGATACCTTTTTGATGGCTGCAAACAAAGCCTTGGGAGTAATGGTGCTGGGTATAATATTTAACTTCAGTAGCTCTGTCTAGCCACCATTGATTCTGCAGATGCCAAAGCTCATGCTGACAGTTGTTACAGGCTCTTCTGTAACTCTGACAATTTTCAGCTGTGTCATTCTGGAGGACTGCTTAAAAGCACTGATGTTTCTTCTTCAGCAGACCTTGGATGGTGATGCTGTTCTCATCAAACCAGTGACAGTGTATTCTCCTTTACAAGCCAAGGGTTTCCTTAGAGATATTGTACAGGATTAACTTGAGGTCATTCCAACATTCTTCTAGGTTTGCTGAGCTGATATTACGTAGCTTTGAGGCAATTGCTTCCTGGAATTGTTGCTTGTCCACTGGGATATTGAGACATGCAGTGTTCAGGTGAGGGCTTATTTCTCTGCATCTTTAGTGTTTGGAGATTTGAAAATGCAGGTTGAGCCTTTCACAATCCAATCTGTGATCTGTCCAGCAGTCTGTACTTCAGCGAACCCTTGAGTCTGCTAGGTGGCTCTTATAGTGTCACATAATGATAAATCAATCGTGTGCCATCTCTGGGACAGAGGTTGCTTCCAAGAGCCCTTGTGAATATCTGGATGTGTAATCGGGGTGTTAGAAATGAGGAGGTCATAGCTTGTGAAGAGTTTCAACAGTGTTGTACCTTGTGCGTATCTTCTAGAGTGAAGGAAGGTGTAATTTCCATCAGTGAACTTACCCTCATCTGGGTCTCTCCACTCGCTAAGGTATATGATGTCTACTGTATGTTCAGCCTTTCTAACACTTATGTTATAAGAACCAAGCATCATGCAGATACCTGATGTTTGGATTTAGAGGTGTTTGACAATGTTTGCACATTCCATGTTGCAATCTTGATCCGAGAGATGTATTTTCAGAACCTTCTGGGATGTTCAGGGTCAGGGTTCCCGAAGGGTTTGACATTGACCCATCATGCTTGCGGTGTTGCTTCCCATCCCAAACTTCCTTGACTATGCATCCTTGAAAAATACATTAAAGATTTATTAAGAGAAATTTTGTCTACACTATATGACCAAAAGTATGTGTACCCTGACCATATGTGCTTGTTGAACATCGCGTTACGGATTTATTCCTCCTTTGGTGTTATAATAAGCACCACACTTTTGGGAAGACTCCGAGGAGGCTCCAGTTCCAGTTCGTCAGAAAGGCGTTCAGTGGGGTTGAGATCAGGGCTCTGTGAGGACACCTGAGTTCCTTAACACAGCATGTCTTCATGGAGCTGGCCTTGTCCACAGGGGCAGTGTATGTCCTCGGAGGTTGGAATCATTCCAAACAGGGTTAGATCATTTTTAATGTTATTCTTACGACTTGCCGCTAAAGGAGCTGTTGTGTAGTTAATCGTTCCAACCGACGTACAACATCTAAGGAAGAAGAACACGAAGAAGAAGAAGAAGACGACGCATGCGCAGTGTAAAAAAAAAAAAAAAAAAAAAAAAAAAAAAAAAAAAAAAAAAAGAAAAAACGTGGACGCTAGTGGTGGTCCGTTAAGATTTTAAATTTTTTGAGGGAAAATGGTTCGTAAGTTAAGATTTCATGAGCAAAAGCTCTTAAAGAAAGTAGATTTTGTTAACTGGGAAGTGGATAACAATCTACACGAAGTGAAAGTGTTGCGGAAATTCCGCATTGAGAAGCGAGAAGACTACACCAAGTGAGTGCGCTAACGGCTAACCGGAGCTAGCTAGCACGGGCACGAGTTCCCGGATGGAGAGCATTTAAAAGGCAGTTAAGCAGTGTGAAATAGCTCTACTTTTGTAATTCCCACCAAATATATACATTTTAATCAATCAAACTCTATATAACGCTTCAAGATTGACTGTCAAATAAATTTACTGTAGTTTTGAAATAGCATCATAAATAAAACGTTTTAATAATAATAATAATAATACAATGACCTAATAAACTACCACAACATTGTTAACAAATGAAAGATCATTTGTTTCAGATGAGTACAGTCCTTGTTAGTTTCATTATTATAATTGTATAAT
Source organism: Parauchenoglanis punctatus (assembly GCA_030068025.1). Lineage (NCBI taxonomy): Eukaryota > Metazoa > Chordata > Actinopteri > Siluriformes > Auchenoglanididae > Parauchenoglanis > Parauchenoglanis punctatus. The sequence goes on along the minus strand of JAQQZU010000001.1, from coordinate 23,242,770 downwards.
ACAGTGAGCAGTTAAGGCTTGGGAGCTTTCTTATTGTGGTGCTTTGAGTCAGAACATGATGATGCGTTTCCTGTAGGTACAATAAGCTGAGTCGCAGCATCCGAGAGCTGGCACAGAAACTCCGCGACCTGGACGAGAAGGATGGTTTCAGAGCCCAGAGCACGGCGCAACTGCTGGAGAAACTGTACGTCTCAGTCCTATACCTGTTTAAACTAGATCGGTGAGAAGGTGTTTAACGTGCGTCACTGTGACGAGGAGGGTTTTTTTTAGTATGGAAGAAAAAGCGTTCATGTTTTCATAATCATAAATAGTCGCGAGCTGAACATTAGACATGATTATGGTCATTATTTTGGCGCATTATCTTTCAGCCCTAGCAATTTCCCTGATTACGCGACTTATAATAGCGTCTAACGTCATCCTGGTTGGACACGTGATGCTCTGAGATGGAGCAGGATGGTAATCATACCGGAAGTCAGTTTCTGTTGTCTCGTTTACTGGAAATGTTGAGTGATGAGTGAGAACAGAATGTTCTGATGCAGTGTGTCTTTCATGAACAGGTACAGCATGGGCCTGATCCCCACCAAGCAGAGTCTGGCTCTCGCTAATAACGTCACCGCTTCGTCCTTCTGCAGGTACGTGGAGTTTATAGGTTCAGGCAGCGTGTGCACACCTGTACGCTAACAGTAGAGTGTGAGCTGAAGAAAAAAAGAACAAATAAGTGCACTGCAGACTCCTGTTCTCGCTCCTGGCTGATAGGACTGGAACCCGACGTGGTCCTCAGTGTTTCAGCCTCAGTGTTTCTGCCTGTTCTGAGATGCTTTTCTGCTCAACATGGTTGTAACGAGTGGTTATATGAGTTACAGTAGCCTTCCTGTCAGTGGGAAGAAATACTTTCCCCGGATGTTTTTTGTTTTTCGCACCATGCGGTGTCGACTCTAGAGACTGCTGTGTGTGCGCAAGTCCCAGGAGTTTGTCTGTAATACTCGAACTGGCACCGCCAACCGTGCCACCTTATTTCGAAGTCACTGAGATGGTTTTTTCTTTTGACGTGGACGTTAGCTGAAGTGATATTTGAATAATACATTTGATCGATGATTGCGAGTCTAAACTTTGATGCGTCTGATGTCTTTCCAGGAGGCGGTTGCCGTGGGTGATGCTGAAACTGCGCATGGCTCAGAACATGAAGAACGCAATCACTTTCGTCGAACAGGGACGTATCCTTCATTTAAAACTGGGTTTTGGTGCACATCTGGTGGGGAAAAAACTGTATAGTCAGTGTTGGAGTGTGGGCGGGGCATGGCTTATTCCAAATAAAACGCAGCTGAAGCGCAGCGCTGAGCCGCCGATGATTAAAGTTCTCAGCAGCGTATTTGTGCCGGTGCTGGGGTTCTGCTTGTTCTCACAGAACCAATACTCCACCAGGTTCTCCATTAATAGCTGATTGCAAACGTGTCTGTGCTGCGCGGTGCTTTCAGGAGCCGGTAATTAAGCTGTAATTGTTCATCACCTGAGGCGCTGCGAGTACGAGTCCGGCTAGAAGAACCCGTTTAGAGAGCCGGGCCTTTGGGAGGAACCCGAGCAGGGGTTATGTAAACTTCATGCCAGAGATGCGCAGAAAATTACCTGTATCAGGCTCATGAGGATTAGTTGTTTGCTATTCTTTCCAGGCGTGGCTGTTTGTTTCATTTCCGCCAGGTTCCTTCACTCGATTCCAGATATCCGTGTCGGCCCCGAGATCATCACAGATCCTGCTTTTCTGGTCACGAGGTCGGATGTTTTTGCTGTAAAGGATTAATAATGAGAAGTTAAAAAGAAACTGAATTAGGAGCCCTGTAGCAACAGCCTGAGCTAACCTGACTCTCGCCCAGCTTCTCATGCTAGGCTAGTTCACACTCGCTAGATTAGCTTTTGTTCGGTATTGTTCCATGGTTTAATGTCTCTATCTCCTGACAGGAACATGGAGGACTTTGTGACCTGGGTGGACTCATCCAAGATCAAGCAGCATGTCATGAATTACAATGAGGAGGTAGGACATGTGGTGTTGAAGCGAACAGTGCTGTCCCCCACGGTTACCCTGTCCCCAGTAGTCACTTAGTGTTCACTGTCTCGCGAGGCTGCTCTGTGCCATGTGCTCACTCTGTCGCCGGTGGCTTCTCTCTCCGGCGTGTCGGTCCCTGTGGATGCTCTGCCTCTCTCATCACCGGGGCTGTGCAGATGCTTAGTTGCTAATAACAGCTCGTCTCAGTCGTGTGTTAAACCCACCATCACTAACATCCTGATATGAACCTGCTTAATCAGAACTCACCTGTCTCTCTCTCTGTGTCTCTCTCTCTCTCTCTGTCTCTCTCTCTCTGTCTGTCTCTCTCTCTCTGTCTGTCTCTCTCTCTCTGTCTCTCTCTCTCTCTCTCTCTCTCTGTCTCTCTCTCTCTCTCTCTCTGTCTCTCTCTGTCTGTCTCTCTCTCTCTCTCTGTCTCTCTCTCTCTCTCTCTCTCTCTCTCTCTCTCTCTCTCTCTCTGTCTCTCTCTCTGTCTCTCTGTCTCTCTCTCTGTCTCTCTCTCTGTCTCTGTCTCTCTCTCTCTCTCTCTCTCTGTCTCTCTCTCTCTCTGTCTCTCTCTCTGTCTGTCTCTCTCTCACTGTCTCTCTTTCTCTGCACTCTCTCACTCTTTCTCTCTCTCTCTCTCTCTCTTGCTCTCTCTGCTCTCACTCTGTCTCGCTCTCGCTCTTTCTGCTCTCACTCTCTCTCTCTCGCTCTCTCTCTATCTCTTGCGCTCTCGCTGCGCTCTCACACTCTCTCTCTCTCTCTCTCGCTCTCGCTCTCGCTGCTCTCTCACTC
>JAQQZU010000001.1:23222131-23234459 GCA_030068025.1 Parauchenoglanis punctatus | reverse complement strand
CTCGCTCTCTCTCTCGCTCTCGCTGCTCTCTCACTCTCTCTCTCTCTCTCTCTCTCTCTCTCTCTCTCCCTCTCTCTCTCTCTCTCTCCCTCGCTCTCTCCCTCACTCTGTCTGCTCTCCAGCGAGATGACTTTGACCTCGTGGTTTAAAGCTGCTGTAGTGATTTGCAGCCATCAGGAGAGCCGGAGCAGGGAATCAGGAGTTGCTCGGGATCTACACTCAGACGGACTCCAGGGAGAACAAATGAACACGCCATCAACACATTCCTGCTAAGAGACATGTTTTTACACACACACGTGAACAGGAGAGTGTTAGATTAAGAGCGGTTATGCACTATAGGTATTATGTTGAGGTGAAAATATGTTTAAGGATAAGAATTTGAACATTGTGATGGACAGAAGAAGCAAGCTATGTGTTTTTTTTTGTTGTTTTTTTTCCCCTTAGGATATTTTATTTTGTTTTTGCACACTGTAATATATTTCAGGTAACCGTTATTGTTCAAGAAAACATGTTTGTAAAAAAGAATGTGATGTTGAAAGAAAAAGGTGTTTCCTACAAGCGTGTACATTTAAACACTATCGCAAACATGAGAGCAAAACGAGGTGATCTGTGGGGTCCAGGAACCTTCTGAAAGTAGCCACTTATTGCAAAATTGCATACAAGGTTAAAAAAAGGCACAGTTTGGTGACAATAGCTTGATGCTAACTCTGAAATGCCTGCTGCAATTTGATTGGCTGAAGCCTGTGCGCTTTTAGAGTAATCTAGTCATCATTGGACGCTCACTCGCAGATCAGCGAAAAGATGAAGTACACCAAATTTCAGCTCTGTTCACTGATAGCATACAACTAAACATTCCTTGAGTCACCGTTTAAGGAAAAGGGGTGGAGCTTGTTTCAGGGCCAGAAAAATGTGTGTCGTGCCTTAAATGAAGACATGAGCTGAATGAACTGCATGGACTCCCAGTGTTTCAAAAATGGCACGAGTGTTACACAGTCAAACATCTCACACTGCAGCTTTATCCAAACAACTGTATCTTGAGGGATCGTTTTTACCCGGAACATCGTGTAGAGGTCGTGTTGCTCCCTGAGTTCCGTCTGCAGTCTCATTTCAGCATGAATAACGCGCTTTTCAGTGGCTGGAAGTGAAAAGTTTTACGTCGCGGTGTTTCGATCACGACCTTTTAACAATTTAATGCTGTTCCACCCAAAAGTACATAAAAAGGTCACGGCCCATGAAGCAGCCGACAGGTAACTGGAATGACTGGCGGTTGTGTAGGTGTTTTGAACTCTTCAAACTTTTTACTGACATCTGGAGGCCTCGGCCCCGTCTCACATTAGCAATACTTCGACTTGATTTTCCTGCTAAGTGGAGAATGTTTCTCTCTCACAAAAAGCAGCGTTTGTTTATTGGTGTATCTCAGAGAAGCTAAGTTAATGTGAGACGGTTCTAGGGGCTCTGGGGCAGGAAAATGCAAGGGGCCCTCCCTGTGCGTTTTAATCCGTCTCTAATCAGGGATTATACAAGATGTCAGTAAGGAAATAATAATTGACCTAATATAGACTGTAGGCATATACAGAAGCTTAAAATAATGTAGGCTAACTGTCTGGAAGTGGTAGCGTCATTTTCCTTCCCAATCTGATAAACCATTGTTCTATCTCACAGGCTAGGACAGAACACCATCAGTAAAATGTTGGCTTTTATACTCTTTAAAAGAGCAAAATAACAATTTCTACCCATAAAGTTAGCTAAATAGTAGCTCCAAACCTAGCTGTTTGACAGTGATGTTGGGCTAGCATAGTTACTTTATGATCTGTTCTGTAGAAATCACCCATAATTATTTATTTATTAGATTCTTTCCGCCGCTTACCCTAGTTCCGCTTCCTCTTATTCTAGTTTTCTCTCAGATGTGTAAGCTCTCTTCATTTTGAAAAGTGAAACAATTAGCTAGCGACATGGCACCCCTTTAAGGACCCCATCTGAGGTTTTGGGGAGTTTTGAGAATTGAATATTTTCATTGATTTAAAACTCAGGGGCCCCAAGCAGTCGCCTGTCCCGTGGTTCCACCGCTGCCTGCAGTGGCGTCACCCTGAACTCAGCAGGATGTGGCATGCTTGATGAACAAGATGATAAATACACAACTGAGTGTGTGCGAATGTTTACATGCAGTCGGATGTCGTGGGAAACATTCGGTGCTACATGAAAGCCAAAGGAACGTTTTCAGAATGTAAACCGAAATTTGAACACATGGAACGTATCGCTCGTGGTGTATACCTGAATGTAAAACCCTGGTGAAATTGAATTTATAGTGACTATAAGAAGTTTACACACCCCTGCTCAAATCTGTTCAGGACTTCGCATCACAATAACCTGCGATTTGAACAGGGGTGTGTAAACTTTTACATCATCTTTATATTGCAGCAACAATGCTATTTTGCAGAAGAACAATGCAGAAGAATGCTAAATTGAACAAGAATACATGTAACTTCTTTAAAAAAAAAAAAGAAGAAAAAAAAAGCAGTGTCCTCATCATGGGTACATGTTACAAAATCAAACCAACGTGTGACAAACTGAAGTAAAGACAGATTTATAATGTTCAGATATAGAAATCTTCCTAGACACGGCATGAGATTGACAATTACTTTAATTACAAACGATGGGACTGTAAATTAAAATCTATTTCTTCAGAAGGGAATATCAACACAGTCTCTTATTTTATTGTAGTATATGTTTAATGTAACCTCTTTAAAAAAAAGGAAAGCCTGTAGTTTGGCTCATTAACAGAGTTGTCTTTAATGCGTTAACTAATTAAGTACTTCCGGTTGCCACGTGGACGTAAAATTCCTCAGATTTGGTTTCATTTCTATTTCACATCAACATGTACATGTTTTTTTTTAATAAACTATTTTGTACTTTGACGTGTTTTATCTGAACAAAATTGTGCATTTTGTTATTTTGGAAGCGATTTTTCCCAGTCAGGACCGGAAGTCTCTAATGGCACTGCCGGAAATATGTAACATTCAATTCTGTCCACAGATCGCGCTGGCGTGCCGAACGTTCCTATTATAATTTTGCTAGCTAGAAATATATATTTTTTAATTTTCTTTTACATACATATATCTTAGATAATCTATATTGCATGCATAGATTGTATATCTTACATACATATACTTTTAGATTTTATTAAACTGGATTAACTCGTTTATTCACAATACTGATGTTTCACAAGCATTAGCAATAATAATACACAACATGGTATTATATTATTTCATACATACTTTTTTTAGTACGTTCACGTAACACTTTTTTTTTTAAATATGAACAGTTTGGTAAGAAACAACAAACAACGGAAACGGTCTCGCTTTAAATGGAATACCCCTTGCTGCTGGGTCGGGTCCCAAATGAACACGTAGTGCGCTAAGAAGCGCTTGAGTGTCCTGCTACGTTACGCCCTACTTAGGGCGCCTACACAGGGGCTCGCGGGGAGGTTTGGAACGCGTCTCGCGAGGCTTTCGCTTTCCCATGTCTGCTGCTGCGGCTGGATTCACATGCAGGACACGGAGGGCAGTTTTTTGTGCAAATCGCTACAATTTCCACCGAAACACTGAGATTTGCTCGCAGGTGAGCCTCTGCTTGTGTGAGGAGAAGGCGAGTGTAAAGGCGTGCTCGCTGTAATCTGGGGGTAAAAGAAGGAAACACCGGAGTGTTTGTTTGCATTGTTGTTTTTGCTCGCTGCTGTTTCCTACCGCCGCCTGTCTTACACAACATGCTGAAATTTCCACACATTGCCGTGTGTTTGACCATATTACCCCTTATTCCTGTAGCGGGGGAGAGTCTGGGGGGGATTCTGGTTGGCTTTTGAATCGTTTAAACTCAGTCTTGTGTGTGTTTTGTGTGTTTCATGTTAAACGCTAGGCCGTTAATTACCATTAGCTAATGGAAGCACAACAACACCAGCGGCGCGTGCCTCGTTGTAATTCATGTTTATGTTGTAACAGGAATGTTAAGACTTCATGTTTACGTTCAACCTCGAAGCCTTACAGCCGCAGCTGGTGTGTGGAAATGCCTTGCATGTGGCTCGGATGAGAAACTTGTGTGTGTGTGTGTGATTCGTGCTCCTCCTGTACACCCTATAGGAGTGACGTGAACACCGCGTGACGTCATGACGCTTTACGCACTACCTAGTGCACTGTACGGTTTAGGTTACACACACAGCACGACAAACTTACACTCAAGTGCAGAAAGTTTGCAAAATGTCCTGATCTGCTGTCAGATCCTTCAGCTGTGTATCTAAATATCTTGAGGCTGGAAATGAAAGTCGTTTAGTTCTAAGGGTGTGCAAACTTTTGCACCTAACTGAAAGTGTGCAGGTGAGTGACGGGGTGGTGTAATGAAGCAGAGTCGCAATCTGATGTGACAGCGCGTGTCCAAGTGTTTTATTCCTCTTGGACCAAGTTGTATTTTTTTTATCCATTTATAGTTAATGTTCAGGAGCCTCTCTCTCTCTCTCTCTCTCTCAGGTGTGGAGGACTGTACCATGTTGGAGAGAGAGGGGGGTGTGAGGGAGTGATGGGCTGCGCTTCGGCCAAGCAGTTGTCGTCCGTTCCTGGAGATGAGGAGGATCGGGACAAAGCCCACAGCAATGGAGACGCCTTCTCATCGGGTCAGGAACACTTTTCTGTCTCTCTCTCTCACACACACACACACACACACACACACACAGAAGACGACTTCTCACTGACCAGATCAGACCAAGTTACCATGGTAACATCTCCGGTGACGTTAAAGTTTTAGCAAAGTAAAATGTAGCGTTCCTCCAGATGAACATACCAGAACTTTGACACGATGTTTGATGCGATATCGAGCAACAACCCCGTATTTATTCCCTAGCACAGATCAGGTTGTCCTACGCAGGGGGTTGGATGGATCCTGCCCTTTAGCCCAGCGAGAGCGTTTGTCCCGCCCCTGGAGGCGTGTCTTGCTGTACGGTAGCAGTAAACGTGGTTTGTTGGTTGGGAGGAATCCGTATGAGGTGACAGAGAGCGCGGTTCTGTCTTTACGCACCGTCAGAGCTTCTGCAGGAAGTGACAAACTCTCGCTGATCTTCCCGTCGCCCTGTGGTTAGTGAGCTCGCTAAGCTGTGGTGAGCGTTATCAGAAGTCATTTCTAATCTTGATTTCATTCACATGAATGACGGGTTTGAGATTTGTTTTTGCCCTACATTCCTATTCTCATACGTTTTATTAATGTATGTAAATACGTCAACAGACAAGAAAACAAAGTAATGGTTGGAGTAAGTACATTTTATTTACAAAGGAACACGAGTTGACCATTGAAGTCATGACCGATAGTCAAGCCGTAGGCACACTTAGCCCCGCCCACTTTACACTAACATTTATGTAGCTGTAAGAAAGACTTCTTTGTTCTGCAGAATCATTAAAGAAACATTACTGTGTGATGTGTAAACAGCTGTGTGTGTGTGTCAGAGACAACACGCTAATTAAATTTTGTTTCTGTTTAGTGAAACAGGAAGCGTGGACTAAGCTCCCATCTTTGAAGCCAGAATTTTGATTCTTTTTTCCCCTCGTTAAGGAAACTAATGGAAGATGAAAGTGATGTTAAAAAGCACTCGAGTGTTTCATTAAATCTCCCCGTTTCTGTTTAGACGAGTACAAAATGAAAGGAGTGGAGAAGGTGAAGTACGTGCACGGAGAGGAGGAGCGGATGAACACGCGCAACCAGGAGCACCTGGTAACTAACACACACACACACACACACACACACACACGCTTAAATAGGTAATAAAAGTAATGTGCAGCCTGTTATAAACTAATCCAGTCTGAGTAGAGCTCGTGTCTAATGAAAGACCAGAGCCGTCCCGCTGTCTTATTGGTGGACGCCACACCTGCATTCACTCATGAGCATATTATAGCCCCGCCCCCTTTCTCCCCGAGGTCTGGCCTCGTTTCATGTTCATGTCACTGTTTGATGGTTTTTTCAGTGAGTGGTGTTTCTGTTTTCAGGAGAAGAGCACATTTTTGCACAAGGGCAAACACAAAGAGGCCAGCGGGAACACTAATAAAATAAGGTGCGTCTCTGCGCCGAGTGTAACGGCATGCCTGACTGTCCATCCCGTGTCTGTTGCTTGGGCTGCTTTGCTCTTTGCTGATTATCTGATTTGTCTTGGTGCAGCATCCACTCGTCAGAGAGCCAGCAGGAGTTCTTCAGGATGCTGGACGAGAAGATTGAAAAGGTGCTCACCACGTTCCTCAAATGCAGTCGAGGCATGTCTTCTGCCTGTAGCGGAGCATGATTAGCTGACGTGGCTAACGAGTAACAGAAGCTAACATCTAGCAGTTTAGCAGCAGCAGCGGCGTTTTGGGGGGGGCATGGCCTAAACGCTGAAGGCGGAGTCGTATGTTGGAGGTGTTTTGGATGATTCAAAGAGGAGCTTTACGATCACAGGGGAAGTCATCAGTGGGCGTGGCCTGTCCGGAGTTTGTTTGTTTATTTATTTACGTTTGGATGAGAAACGGTAGTCACTTCTAAAGCTGAACACAAATGAAATAAGCGATAATCCGAGGGAAAAGCGGTCGTTTTGGTTTAGGTGCACGTTGAGCTACGTTGCTGAGTTCAGAGATTTCACGCACGGCAACGTTACACGCGTAGACGCCGTCGTGATCTGTGGCTCGGATCAGAAACTCACCTTATAGTGAAGAATATTAGAAATCCAGAAGAGCGGCACTCAAAACAGACCTTTCAGTGCGGTTAAAGTTCAAACACTGACCAGACACGCCGTCGGTCTGCTTAGTCAGTACGGGCCGCGGTGGCAGACACGCCCCGTTAGTTTCTGAGGACGTGCACGCGTGATGCGCCGAGCAGCAGCAGGACATCATGTAAGCAGGCTTTAGGCTCGGAGTTCTTTCCTGCTGCGCGGTCGCTACATCAGCTCCGGTAAAGAAGCAGACTTCAGCCTCGACTGGTTTTTGAGCTAACGAGTAACGCCGTGTACGTTTCTCTGCCTCCAGGACAAAAACAATAAGTGTGTGTTTTCCTCCTTCAGGGACGCGACTACTGTTCGGAGGAGGAGGACGTGACATAACCTGCCGCTGTTTTAGCGCCACTGCTCCTCGAGATGATCGCCCCTTCCCTCGTCTCTCCCCCCTCCTCTGAGCGCTGGGCGAGTTTACCCCCTCACCCCCATCCAGCCCTCCTGTTTACACTCGGCGTTCAGCGCTCCCACCACGGAGAGACGTCCGGAGGGGAGGAGAAAAGGGGACGGACGTCCGTCGTCTTGGTTGTCACGGTGCCCTTGCCTTACACTAAGCCTTTCTCTTGTTTCTCGACGTTTCTGAGAGAGAGCCATGAACATAACACTGTCCTGGACCTGTTGGGGTTTTTTTAATCGAGGACGTCCGCAGAGACTCGGCAGCTTTCCATCTCTTGCACGTGCAGAATGAAACATTTGCTGGACATCTCGCTTCTTCTTCTTCTTTGTTCTTCCTTGGAGATGAGACGTCCCGGGGAGATGCAGATCATCATGTCGAAAGAAACAAGACAAAGGACAAATTTAATTCCATCCCACACATTCCAGTCATTTTATATATAAATATATGTGTGTGTGTGTGTGTGTGTGTGTGTGTGTCGGAAAAGTATTTTTCTCACCATTAAGTCTATAAGTGTTATGTTTTTCGTTTTCCCTTGAACTCTTCAGACATGTTTAGCGTGACGCAGCTCAGGCCGGTGTGTACAGCGAGCCACACACACTTTCAGCATCGCAATACTTTAAACTTGGCGTGGCTGAAGGCTGCTTTCACACCTGCTGTCCCCCCCTAAAAAATTTTTTGTGACCATAGCAACCAGCCCCAGCTGGTGTCGGCTAACTAGCCTAGCTGGCCCTCTGGGTTACGACGCAGCGTTTAAATATTTTCAGTTCACCGTGTGGTGAATCTCCTGCGTTGCTCACTGACTCGCGTTTTGTCTCTCCTCGCTTTGCCGTGATTGGTCAGCAGGTTGAGGTGGAAAAAGTGAACATTAAGTGTGAGAGCAGCCTGACAGAGCGGCGCTGATGAGCAGAAGCATGTGCCGATGAACCATCATGTCTACAGCAGTATACAAATCTCATGAAATAAGTAAAACACAGGATGATACTGTTTTTGGTGCATGGTGGTGTAAAAGCGCTCTGTTCCAACCCTGTCCCCAAACCCCCGACAAATAATAATAAAACTTTTTATAATAAACTCGTCTTTTCTCTCATTCGATTGTTTTTACACACTGTGAGATTCCCAAGCTAGCTGACGTCATTACAGTGTTTTCCCGAACGTTAGCTGGCTAGCGCTGTTCTGGAACACTCTTTTCCCCGCCTCGGTTTCAGGATATTGGCTAACATTGGCTAGATTATTCTCATGTTCGCTTCCTTGTCTTTGGCGAGATCCTGTAACATTAGCTCACCAGCTTTGTTCTGGGATATTATTAAAGGTAAGCTAGCTTTGTTTGGGATTATTATTAATATTATACCATGCAGCACTAGCTAGCTTTGTTTGGCTATTACTGAACATTAGCAAGACATTCAACTTTGTGAAATACTAAGATAAATGACAAAATAATTCATGTACAGAAACCAAAAGTCCTGATTTTCTTTCTGCCCATGCAGTAGAAGATAAAGGCAGATGTGAATACCCTGAAATCTATTCACAAACTAGCTAGCTTTGTTTAGTCATATTTCCTAACGCTAGCTAGCTTACTAGCTTTGTTTAGTCATTTTCTTTGGTAATATCCTTTAACATGAGCTGCATTACTTTGTTGTAGGTTATTATTACTAAATTAAATATACTAACATAGCTTTGTACATATTCTGTAATATTGCAGAATATAACATTCTGTACATTACACAGCTTTGTTCTAGACTTCGTGGTCCAGACCTGAAACGGCGAACGCGCTCGAACTCACCTCTTAGAAACTCCACAGCGGCGTGTTTGCGTTGTGAAAATCTCTTTTCCGCTTCACGTCTGGCGTCTGCGTTTGCGGTGCTGTCGGCGTCCCAGGTCTTTGATGTCTACAGGGGGGTCAGGGGTCACCATGCCGTCGCTCAGCCGCTGATACACCAGCGTGGAGTCGGACGCCACGGCGCAAAGGAGCATGGGATTCCCACGACATGCGACGCGCCTCAAACTGAGAGAAACACGCGGAGACCAGACAGGCGTTTAAGACTGTGGTACGGTTAACATAATTTAAAAAACATTTCGATTATAAATATAACTATAGCTATGTATTTATACAATAAACAAAAACAGCTGCTGAAAGATTCCATAGCGCCGTTATCTAAAGCACGAGAAGGTTCTTAAATCCTACGTCATTTTTACTGGAATTTTCTTACATTTTTTTTTTTTTTTTTTTTTAAATATTCCAAAAACTAATTCATAGCAAAAACGCCATGTAAGTTTATATAACCTGTCTTTTAAAAAATGTATAGACACTTCTAGCGTATCTAGAAACCGAAGTTAGCATCCTAAATGCTGTAACGCTGTGCTAATGTTAGCTAGCCCAATGTAAAGTAAATGTTATGTGCAGCGTACGATACACCGCGCGTCTCGGGGCCGGCTTTAACTCGGGCTGTGTGGAGTCAGGAGCGTCGTGTGTGTTCACTCACTCTCTGTGACTGACGCTCCCCTGAGCAGGAAGTGGATAAACCACCTGAAGCGCCTCGCCTTCTTTTGCACGACCTTCCAGCAGAACAGCCTTCAGTGCAGGACACGGCACGGCGACCACGCCTGTCCAACGCCGGACTGCAACACAGGAAAGACATCAGGATCGTCCGCGTCATCACCGACCACGACACACTACTGTACAGCGGAGCGCAGCACGCTTCGCAGATTAATTTTTCATTAAAGCGTCTTCTCTACTTGGCCCCTAAAACTTCTGAAATGGAGTATTGTGTAGAAATCATACCTAACTGTTATTACTTAAACCTGCAGCCTGGCAAACAGGACGGCTAATTAGCACACAGGCTAGTTAGCATGCTGAAGCCATGCTGTGTCACCAAACATTAAACATGGCGGACGTTTGCCTGAGAACGCCAAGTGTAATCATGTTGCAGTCATACGGAGTCTTTTTTTTTAAATTTTCTACGCTATCTGAGGGAAATGTTGGCATTTGCAGGTTATTTTCATCATCGTTGCGCTTTTACACGGTCTGTATGGATGATTAGCTAACTAAACCGTTAACCACTGACAATAAGGAGTCTTTGGGCTTTAATGCTGCCCTGTTGCCTAGCAACAGTGTCCTAAGGAGTTGTCGGTATGACTGACATTAGCTTAGCGGTTAATGCTAATGTAATTAAGCTGGAATTTTAGTCATGTGAAGCATTATCTAGGTAATTTTCCAAAACATTTGAGGAAAATGTCAGTGTTCTGGACATTCTCATCTAATTTTCATCATGACTGGAGCTTTAGAACGGTCTATATGGAATACTTGACTGTCGTGTGGTAATTAATTAGGTGTCGTGCGCCTCAGCATTTCCCCGTTGCTTAGAAACCGTGATGTTCACTCAACTGGTCAATGCTAATAGAATTACAGGGTGATTTTCCAACACATCTGAGGTAAATATGCGTAAAAAGGAAATTCTCTCACCTTCGGTCAGGTCGAGGTAAACCAGGAAAGCTCTGTAAACCTGTGCGCCGTCATCTACACCCAGATTCAGCATTTCTTGGTACTAAACAACAATAAAAAATATGTATAATATTTGACATCAATAATAGCAACCATACAGGTGGACAGGGTAGAATGTTTAACACCCTCTGCTGTATTTGACTATTTTTTTCCTCCTATTAAATGTCGCTAGCAAAAACTAATTCCCCCTGTGACGTCAGAGAGGGACAAAACCGCTAACTTCTCACAGGAATAACGAAAATACAGCACCAAAATCACAATGTAAATATATTCAGTGTATTTCTGAGCAGAGTTATCAAGCATATGTATTATTTTACACAGTATGTAAAATATACAACAATAAAAATATCATTTCACTCGACGCAGAACCAGAAATTCAATGACGCGACATAGTAATGAGACAGAAGTGTTTTTATTTTCTTTAAAACTTTAAAAACAGGTACTAATAAATACACATTTTGCTCGCTAGGTAGATTTCAGAGAGCCCAATCAATCAGCTAATATAATATAAAAAAATATGTCACTTATTTATTAAAAAACTATCCAGTAGATGTTTATCTAAATGACAGTGACTTTATATTAAAATGGCTGCAAAAGTTAGCGCACCCCCCCCTGTCCTGTCTAGTGTCATTTGATATTTGGCTCATGGCAAGTGACAATAAATCCTACGATTTGGCGTTAAAAGCTAAACCTCACCACGGGATGCTGTATGATCCAGTTCGAAGGCTCTGCTCGATTTCCTTCATCCATAGCGATATTTGTCCTCCCAACACTTTCCATGTAGAAAGAAAAACTTTTAAAAACACAAACAGTTCAACGCCAGACACACGCGTATCTGTTATGGCGCTCCCTCGGAAACACACCGGAAGGAAACACGAACTTGAGACAAAGGTTCCGTTTCAAACAGGCATCAGATTTTTATATGTTCAAATATATATATACTTAAATTTTTTGTAGTATTCCAAAAGATTAAATTCATTGACGGTGATTTTGAGAAGCTGGAAAATAAATGTTTGCTTCAGGAAGTATTAGCAAACAAGAATGACAGAAAAGAAATCACAAAGTTGTTTATTCAGTATACACAAAGTGCTGCTAATGCAAAAAATATAGATACATTACTCTGCAAACTCTAATAATAAATACAAAATGCATACATAAAACATGAGGTAGACTACTTTTGACAGTTTTCTACAGGCTAATATGTTAACAAGCGTTTTATAGCGGTCATATCAGCTCATGAGCTAGCATGACATTTAGCTAGTTTGCTTTCTAGCTAGCAAAAGAAAGTAGCTGCTGCATAAAAAAAAACAAAACAGTTAGTGTAGCAAGTAAAACGTTAAATGTTTCAGAGGTTAACTATTTTATTACTTATGCTCCATTTTAAAATGGTTTGTCCTTAGCTTTTAAAAGGGGGACATTTTGTGTGTTTTAATGGCACATCATTCAAGTTACCACCAAAATTTCACATCATTTGGGTTACTTAAAAATTTACACTACTCAAGTTATCAATTTTACATCAGTTGACTTATCACTAATTTTACAGCGTTCAATATACTAGCAACAAATTTCATATTGAGATTTTTTTCCTCCGGGTCACCCAGGGTGCCTTTCTGTGTGGAGTTTGCATGTTCTCCCCGTGCATGCGTGGGTTTCCTCCGGGTGC
>JAQQZU010000001.1:23200105-23215384 GCA_030068025.1 Parauchenoglanis punctatus | reverse complement strand
CACGCCTCCTTCACTGAGACTGACGCAGAGGCCACGCCTCCTTCACTGAGACTGACGCAGAGGCCACGCCTCCTTCATTGAGACTGACACAGAGGCCACGCCTCCTTCACTGAGACTGACGCAGAGGCCACGCCTCCTTCACTGAGACTGACTATCACTATTACTCTGTATATATTTTAAATGACACCTGAGAAAGTCGACATCGCAGGTTTGCTGGTCGTGTTGTTATCTTCGTTCTCGTTCTCATCCTCCACCACTTCATAAAAAGGTTCGAGCACGTCCAGCAGGTCGGACACCTCCTCCGTCACGGGAATCATCTCCAAAATCTAGCCAGCAGAAAAGAACGATCCTGAAAAAGTCGATTCTGAAAACATACACGAGTGAAATGAAGCAACTCACCTGCAGAAGCTCCTCAACATACGCCTTCATAGCGTCTTCCTTAGACATGTCACCTAACGCTTTCCAGGCCTCCCTGTACACAAATTTCAATCAATTAAAACATTTCTAAATCCAGAATCATTACAGTTGTTACATGTTTTGAAACTTTTTAAATAATGGGCCATATTAATGAACAGATATTATATTTTTTTACTTTAGCAATATAATTTTTGTACTTTTACTCTATTTTTAAAAATATTTTAAATTTGTAATATTTTTTACATTTATTTTATTAGTCTAATTATGTATTATTATGAGCAAGTAATAAGCCACATAGATTAGAATATAATATATACTTATGTAATATATGACCTATTTTTAAATATTATTTTATTTGTTGTACTTTTACCCTTCAACACAATTTTTTAATTGATCGTTTTTTTCTTTTTTCTGTCACTGATATTATTGGATACATTTTCATTCTTTCCCTATTTTACGTTTGGATTTCCAATAGAGGCTGAGACGGTTCTGCAGCAGAACTCTTCCTGATGAATGTTCTCGCAGCTCCACTCACCACCTCAGCGCGTCCCGGCTGCAGGGTTCGGTGGTGTTGCAGGCTCCCACCGTGGCCTGTTTGTGGTAGGTGTAAAACTTTATCAGCATGTCGTCAGACGGCAGGAAGGCACCTGAGCAGAGCAGTGACAGTGACAAAAACAGCTACAGTTTTTTTTAAATCAACGATAACGCCCTGAGACGTTACAATGTGCTATGAGTAATTACAGATAAAGCTGCAGTTCATCAGCGATCTCCAGCTACAGAGCCTTCACATCAATGTGTTCATCCTGTTCTGAACACTTGACTCAACATTCATGAGGAAAAGTGTTATTTGCTTTTAATGAATCTGTTCAATGTTTGAATAGACAGCACTTAGCGTACATGCTATTGTTCTATAGAGCTTTAATTCGAACTAAAAAAGCTTTAGGTTTACATTTCTGACCCATGCTTTTTCCGCAGTGCATTATGGGTAATGCATGATGAATCCCAAAGTCACAGAGAGTAAACAATACTCTATGAAAACTCAAATATCAGAAAGTATTCTTCACATGGAGTTTGTGTGCTAGTGTTTCTCAAAGTAACAGATATAATAGGAACTACTTCATTCAATTAATGTATTATTATTATTATTATTATTACTACTACTATTAGTACTGCTACTAGCAGTAGTATAAATGTTTAATTGACCAGATAATCGCATCATTACGACATAATAACAGAAAGTTATTACCATCTGCAGGTAAAGTCTTCATCACTTTAACAGCTGCTTGAAATCTTCTCTGATGAACAGAATTCTCCATCGCTGAAGACAGAAAATCATAAAACTACAAACGACAGCAATAAATTACAATCATTTATGATAATGACATGCCTTGTTATTTGATTAATGAGACGTACATAATACATTTTACTGACAGTTTAAATTAAGACATTAAAATAAATCTGTGTGAGGATGTGAAGAGGGGAAACTGTAGCAGCTTGTTTTAATGAAGAGTAAAGCGTATAATAAACTCACCAGCTGCCTCTTACCTGTTTAACCAAAGCCTGTCTGCAGTGAATGGCTCATGGTACATGTAGTTCTAATCTCTTTGAAATTGCTTGAGAAGTGCAGAAATGGCAAGGTTCTAAACTACAAGACCCACAAATCCCTGCGACAAGCGCATTTAAGCCCTATTACACGATGGCTGAATCCCAAATGACTCCTTATTGGACCGTTAGTGCACTACATAGAGTGTTAAACATAGACTACGTTGTGCTTTTATATATTATATATTATATATTATATATCGTGTTTGTGAGTTAATACGCTTATTTGAAATAAAAACAACCACCAGCCACCTGCTAAAACCCTTTGTTTGTGTGCTGTGTTTCGGTTATGACACGAATGAGTTAAACGCTATAAAAGTTCAATTCAGCGCTTTAGCTGATAATTCGTTAACATTAATGGTAATTTAATCCTTTAACTTCACTACAGGTGTATTAACAGCCCATTTTATTCCCCAAAACATCACTTTATTCGAGAAAAGAAATCACAGCGTCACGGCGCTTCCGGGTTTCTGTACCATTTCTCATCGCTCTACCCACCGCATCCTTCTCCTATTGGACGAGTAAATCACGCAGCCAATCAAAACACAGTGCGAAGGTTCGGTTAAGGACTGCGAGGAGATTATCCACAAACACAGCTCGAGTCTCTTTGTACTTCTGCTGTTCGATTCCGAGTCGACTCCAATTCCGATTCTGATCCTTGTCTAGGAAAACAATAGAGTCGATTCCGAGAATCGATTCTACTGAATAGCTTAAAACAGAGCATGGCACTGTATAGTGACATATTTAATATTTTTTCTAACTTAATAACCTTAGATTTTCCTTCCTCAGGAATACAACATGAGTCTATTTGTATTTTCATATTGTTAAATAATTTCTATTGAATGGCGTTAAAAAAAAGAGAAGGTAATTTTATTCACCAATAAGTGAGTTTCATAAATATTGGTTAATCTGTAGCTGTACACACAAAAACCACAAATTATTTTTGACTGAGTAAAGACCTGGCACTGTAAATACATTGTGTTACAGATTTTTTAAAAAAATGGATCAGCAACAATTTAAGATTAAAAAAAATAATATTTAACTATGTTTTAAAGTATTTTCAAATTAGATTAAAAATTAGACAAAGAACAAAACAATCTAGTATCATGAGCGAGCTATATAAGGATAAAAGTAAAATATATACAAAAAACAAAACAAGCAGAATGATGAAATAATATTTTATACTAATAATGAATTATTTTTGCAATATATTGGCTTATTTACATATATATTATTGATTTATATCACTAATTATTTGTTAATTTGGAATAAAATGCCAGGCCATACAGGGATCCTACAGGCCTACTGTATTCTCTTACCCAGTTGAGATGAATCATTTTCACCGCCGGGAGTCGACTCTCTATTAACAGCGCACTGAATCGGAGAGTCGACTCTTTGCTGGAGCTGAGCTGTGGCGTGTGCTCGGTGTGAATGAAAGAAGGGGCGCAGGCAGGCAGGGAGAGGAGAGGAGGCTTTAGTAATGCGGAGGGGAGTAAAATGGCAGAGCTACAAATGCTGTTAGAGGAAGAAATTCCGGCTGGGAAGAGAGCCTTACTCGAGAGCTACCAGAATCTGTCCAGAGTCGCGGAATACTGCGAGAATAATTATGTGCAGGTAATGAAAAGAAGGAGAAGAAGAAGAAAAAGAAGGAGAAGATAAAGAGGGATGGATGGATGAATGGGTGTTTATTGCGCTGGTCGTGTCGGTGCGTGATGTTGCGGGGAAAATGGGAGCTCGTGAATCAAGCTTGTGTGTCTGTGTTCCCATCACATTTGTGCTGTGCAGATGTGCGGATGTGCAGATGTGGGGCTTGTGGACGGAGGGTGTGTCAGTCAGAGAGCTGAGACTGAGATCAGATGCACCATCAGATGCTGGCCTGTAGGTCTTTGCCCAGATTGTGTCTAGATGAGAATGTGAGCAGGGTTTTGATGCCACTCAGTTGCTGTGCCCGCATCTCTCAGCTGAATGCATGCACATTCCCTAATCTAAATATCAATGATGCAAAAAAAAGCTGTTTTCTTGTTTCTTTGGTTTTTTTTGAGGCCACATGATTTTATTCCAGCACGTAAAAGAGGAACAGCAGATTAAATATATCACATGTTAAAATAGCTAATAAAATATTATTACATTATGTCATATTATGTATGACATTTGTTCATTTATATATATATATAATCTCTGGAATGTGTTATTAATCCAGTAGTATGATTGTATACATATTGCTTTGATTTGATTATAATTTCAGCTTGATTATAGTATATAGTATGCAATGATAATTTACTAGTGATAATAATATAATACTACAGTGTTAATAAGATGCACTAATTATGATATTGTCCCAGGTATGAATATATAATTACATTCAATATATCAATGAAATTCTATACAATTCATACACTGACATAAAGTGTTGATATATTTACCTCTTGTTGATTACAGTGGAATGATGATGATCAGGGCTGTGTTATGATAATATTAATGATTTAGATGTAATACTTACAATTTAACACAATATGAATAAATGATAGACCTGGATACTGGCTATAATACACACTCTGTAGATATATTTGTAATGTTTATAATATATGAAATTGATTCTAAACCATCTGCTGTTGCACTCATATCAGCTATGATGTAATATTTCCAGCTGATATTATGATATCTGCATTTACGCCACAGGATCCTGATTGGTCAGAAGGTGTTCTGAAAAAGTCATCGTTTCTATAGTAACAGCTCGTTCTCTGCGACGTGTGCGCTGGACTAATAATAATAAACAGATTTTGAGAATAAAAGGTCAAATCGATGATGGAGGAGACGTTGATTTAACATTATTTATGGAAGGAGTCACCAGTGTCGGCGCTTTGTAACGGGCGAACATGCTCTCAGTAACATGACGAGCTGCGTTTTGGTTTTTTTGTCTTGTTAACTAGAGAGGGAAGAAAGAGAGGCTGGTGAGGGAACGGCTGTTTATCGCTGCTATAACGTCCCACCCATGCACTTCCTGGTTCTTCCTTTTAAACTCTCTCTTTGGAGATATTTATATGAAGAATATAAACGTAACCGTTTTCCTAACCAGTACGTAAATAGGTAATTAGTCACATTAACCTCCGTTACTACAGTGTACATACCATGTTACCATGTGACCTTACCACATTGCTAATGCGCTTATAACCATCAACGAAGCATTTAAACGACAATGTAGCTAGTGAGATGCTTAATGTTAATGCTAATAATTAACCATGCTAATCCGGCGCCTTTCTGTCACGAACATTTCAGTGCAACATTTCACAAAACTATATTAACGCTGTACATCATGAGCATCTCTTAAACACACAGGGAACTGCGGCACAGAACTGTGGACTAGTTTGAGTTGATTTCTGAGCTGCTTGATGAAATGATTGCTGTGGAGTGTTTGTCCTCGTGTGTTACTTTTATGCTAAATCATCTATTCAGACATGAGCAAGTTAGCTAGCTGGAGTAAAACTAGCCACATGTTGGCTCGCTAGCTATATTTAGCCAAATTATATCACTGTACAAGAAGATACACACGATTCACCTCATGTGAGGCGTTCATGGTCTAGTCTTAATTTCATTTTGCAGTGACACCTCAGTTTACGTCGATGAGTCACTCGGTGTTTCCTTCTCAGTACATTTGCTAACTATCGCTGGTTATTAATTATTAATTTATTTATAAATATATTTAATATATTTAATATTATTAATTGGTGTATAAACAGACCTGGGCCTCACTGATTAATCACAGACACACAAGTTGATTCATTCTAGACATAGAGGGAGGTTGTGATTTATTTTAATAAGCGTGACCGTTGTTATGTTTAAATATTAGTGTGTTTATAGATTAGTAGAGGTTTATTTGCCAGTTTAACATGAATCGGTTAATTAGACTGTTCATCTATGTTAATCAACCATATGTAAATATTGGTTACTTGAACTTATGACATATTCAGATATTAATTCACTGGACAAAAGATCTAATTACAGCGTTGTTCATTTGATTAATAACTTAATTTATACATTGAATAATTTGACTAATTACTGTTTCATTTGACTGGCCAATTAGACCACATATTATCTATTGAGATATTAATTAGACTAATTACAAATTTACACATTAGATAATGAAACAAATTTAGTATTTTCATCTTTACAGAATTTATGGTATTCTCGTACTTAAGCACCGTAACGTTTGTGGTCATTACCGAGCAGGATGTTTGTTTCTCGGTGTGATGAGGGGACGCAAACATTTGTACACTTCTATATTAATTTGACCCTTTTTTTAATCCAAAGTGAAATCCGAGGAAGAATCCAGTCAGATTCTAAGATCAGGGTTTGTGCATGAAGGCATACGAGCGAGGTTTTGGCAGTGCAGGGATATGAACTCACACCCTTCTGCTCACTGCTAGACTCTTAATCTCTGAGATACCACTTCCTGGTTCTGGGAGCCTGGGTCCATTTCTGTTTTGGACCATTCGAGACACCCTAAAGATTATAGGAGTAAACCCTGCTGTGTGTATAGACGTATATATCATCATCATCTCTCTCTGTCTGCCTCTCCATCCTCAGGCTCAGGATAAAAAGAAGGCCTTGGAGGAGACTAAAGCGTACACCACCCAGTCGCTGGCCAGCGTGGCGTATCAGATCAATGCTTTGGCCAACAACGTGCTGCAGCTGCTGGACATCCAGGCCTCTCAGCTGCGCCGCATGGAGTCGTCCGTCAATCACATCTCCCAGGTCGGCCACGCCTTTCTGGGAAATCAGGAAGCGGTGAAAGGAAAGGATAAAGAAAGGAAAAATTCAATACTGTTTTTAACTCATCTTCGGAAAAAAACCCCTAAATATCTAAAAAGCTAACCATGTCTCTGTTTCATTTTGCTCAGTTTTACTTTATACCTAATTCCTTATGTTTGATTATCTTATACAGCCAGAAAGCACACATCTGTGCAACTTCTCCAGGCTGCAAAACACTGGAATTGCCTTTTAATAGCATTTTCTCTAGCTTCTTATCATAGATAAAACATAGAACTAGGTGTTTTTTTTAATAGGATTAGCTCTCACAGCAGCAAGCACGAACGCTTCCCAGATTAACCTCCTCCCAGAGGATCTAATCCTGAATAACATTCACGGGAGGAAAACATTTTAAAGTGTGTGTCACTGATCACGTCTCTGCCTGCAGACCGTGGACATCCACAAGGAAAAGGTGGCTCGGAGAGAGATCGGGATTCTGACCACCAACAAGAACACGTCGCGGACGCACAAAATCATCGCCCCCGGGAACATGGAGCGGCCGGTGCGCTACATCAGGAAGCCGATCGATTACACGCTGCTGGACGACGTGGGGCACGGTGTCAAGGTCAGCACGGGGAGAAACACACAGGAAGAGTTTCATCTTTTTTTTAAATGGACTTTAAATCCTTATTTCTTATTTGCGTTTTCAAGCCAGCGCTTTAGACTGAAGTTGTCTTTATTTCTTCAAACGATGACATTTCTGTTAAAAATGACGTGACTTTATGTGATACAAGACACAGGTGTGGAAACTGTATAGTCAAAACACAGGCAGGGAAAGTTAAAAAGCAGGAGCTAGGAAACAGAAAGCAAGGCTGGGACTTAACTAAAGAAAAGCATGGCAAGACTTCGCAACGAACAATGACGAAACAAATGAACACAGAACAAGACAGAAACCAAAACGGGGAAAGCGTGAACGTTCTTACCCGGAGGTTCTACTCGGTAAACTTATAGTGCCGTTAATCGAGTGATAGGAGAAAATTCCTCTCATGTTCACATTTTTTAAAGTGCGACACATCGCTTGTGCAGCTCTTTGAAGAAAATTAGTTGTCCTGACGATGGACGTGACATTTACGTGTTTATCTCTTAATTTTATTTCCAGCAAGCTCTGACCTTTCCACCGTCTCTGGCTTTGTGCTTTATCATGCCATAGTTAAAAGGCTTTTTGTATCACTAAATGTTCCTCATTAAGTAAAAATAACCCGGTTAAAATGTCTCTCCTTTCTTCTCACCGCACACGCTCAGTGGCTGAAAGCGAAGGTAAGCGCTGGGAAAACGTTTCTGATTTGCGTCTTTTAATGTATCTATTTGTATACACGGATTTGTTCATTATTGTCGTTCCGTTTTCCAGCAAGGCAACAGTCAGCCTGCCAGGTCCGGGGGCGGGACTTTATCAAGGACCAACCCACCCACGCAGAAGCCACCGAGCCCGCCCATGGCGGGGCGGGGCACCCTGGGGTACACATACTTAATCATTTACACCACGGCTTTACTGCTGCGCTGACACTGGAGACTCCTTCCATACATTCCATAAAATGCACCATAGCAATGTTTTTTAAATCCGTTTATGACGTGAAGCGCCTGCCGTACACGTCCCTGTGTATGAGCTGTTGCTATAGAAACGATAATGTATGCATTAGAGCATAAAGTTTATTATTGTGAATCGTGTTGCTGTGTGTGTGTGTGTGTGTGTGTGTGTGTGTGTTACAGGAGAAACACACCATATAAAACTTTAGAGCCGGTGAAACCTCCCGTGGTGCCAAATGACTACATGACGAGTCCGGCGAGACTCAGTGGTCAGAGCAGCCCAGGACGCACAGCATCGGTCAACCAGAGACCCCGAACACACAGGTACATCCCACACACACACACACACACACACACACACACACACACACAACAACAACAACAACAGAATAACCATATCAACAATTACATGTGTTTTTTTTAATCCCTTTATGTTGAGCGTTCGCTGTGCAAGTCCCTGTGAGTAAGCAGTTACTAGAGAAACGATGATGTAATCATCTTCTGTCCAATCAGAATCCGGAACAATCCGAATGCAATATGAGCACAGTTAGCGCATGCAAAAGCTCATGTAAATATACTGTAGTTTCTGCTGCTGATGTCACTTACTCAGTTCTGCTGTAAATCATCTGCAACACGTCGATAATCAGCGCCTCATTTTTACCAACTCAATTTATCTAACATCGCCCTTTGTATCTGCGATCTAAACCTTAAATATGCAGTGATCTCACCGGGGTAGCGTACAGGTCCAGCACTGGAGAAGAACATCTTCATCTTCATCATCATCCTCTTTATTCCCCCCAGCATTTCACACCAGTCTGATTCCTATGATCATGCCCCGAATAATAATTAAACACCACTCGAAGGCTCACAGTGTTGTGATGCACTGAATAGCTGTCAGTGTGATAAGTATTGGCACCCCGAGTGTGTCTAATCGTGGCTGTCTGTCAGCGATGTTGGAGCTTTTCAGTACGCTCTCTGGTCGTGGACCTCGTTTCCTCCTCCACACGAGTCCTTTATACACTGTGAGAGAGAGAAGACGTCAGCGCACATCGAGAAAACTGCGAACTGTGAACATTTCCAGGTTTCTGTTCAGCTGAGCTGGAGTAAATATTGATGGTGTGGCATTAAAAATTCATATAAATGACATTTTAAAGGAAAAAAATTGGTCCAGAAATCAAAAACTATTATTATGCAGGGTTCTTTCACAGGTTTGGATAATCAGAATATTTTCCAGTTTATTAAAAAAAAGTTAATAACCTTTAAAGACGTAGAAAAGAAAGTTCCGGACTTTTGTGTCACAATAAAATTTAAATAATCCTGTTTTAATTCAAAAGAAAGAATAGTTCTATCGTTAATTACATTTACAGACTTTTCTTCAAGTATTCAGTGTTTTTTCAGCACCTAATTGTTAGCGTGATGTTAACCCTGTAGCTATTAGCTTCCATGACATGTTAGCTCCATTAGCATCATAGCTCCAGTATAAAACTACAGGCTAAAGAGAAGCTAAAAACTAAAGACATATTTCTGTTCGACTACGTTCGAGTAAGACGAGAAAGTGTGTAAACGTGAATAGTTGAGCTGCTTCTTTTCTAATGAATGAACCGATCAGTTCTCATTATAATGTTCACACTGATACACAATTATCATATCGCAATAAACACCTAACAGACTGAAGAAAAAAAAGTCAGGGACAAAAGTATTTAACACTAGATCAGAATTTCTACTTAAGTAAAATATGTAGCTGTTACACGGCCATGTTAGTAGAATAAACAAAGTTTGTAAATGGACATACATGTATTTCTGTGTAATGAAGCGTGTTGTAACATTTGCAGTATTAACGTTTCTTCTCTGCAGTGGAAGCAGTGGCGGTAGCGGCGGACGGGAGAACAGTGGGAACAGCGTGGGAATTCCTCTGGCTGTTCCAACACCCTCTCCTCCTAGCATGGCACCAGGTTAGCGAGTTAGCTGTGTCCTTATGCTGCATGATTCATTTCTAGCTTGTTTTGCTAACTTTTGTCTTGTTGTATTAGCAGTACAGCATCCATATTGAATATCGGTGCCTGTATATACTGATATATACGCTAATACACTAACAGTATATGCTGCATACACATCTAATTAGCTTTTGGAGCTAGTCATATGGCTAAAATGATGCGACTAGCACAATTATATCAATATCTAATCTTTTAACCGAGCGTGTTAACAGGGTCAAAAATTCTGAGAGAACTAGTGGGAACCTGTAAGAAAATAAAAGACATAGCTTTGTTGACTAGAAGTGTGGTGAACATGAGCCTCTTTTGCTAACTGTCACTCACAGTAGCTAGTTCTTTCAGAGTTTAGTCAGATCTCTAAATGCAGATTAACAGCATTATCACATGAACACTCCATGCATTACGTACTCACATGCACAGAACTAAATAAAATATGTCAACTCTTTTCACTCATGGTACTGCGTGTGTATTTATTTTTTCTCTCTCTCCTGCTATCAGTGGTGCCTCCAGGTCCAGGTCTGGGTCCTGTTCCGATGTCTCAGTTTGGCACTATTTCTCGGCAGATCTCGAGGCACAGTTCCTCCACTGCCTCGTCCTCTGCCTCCATGGTGTCGGCGACTGGTACGTACCGCCGCGCCCCGTCCAGCTCGTCCCAGTTCTCCGTGCCCCAGTCGCACCTTAATGGCGGTCCTGCGTACCCCCAAAACCCGGCTCCAGGTGAGTACCTTTCATGAAACAAACTGAAACATCCAAATGACACTTGTTATTTCTTCATATATGAATGATAATTAATATATCTAATATCAGATATTACTGTAATATATTATGTGTATATATAGTCTCTGTCGCCCCGCCGCCTCCTCCTGTGGCGCAGCTCACACCCCAAATTCCCCTCACAGGATTTGTGGCCCGAGTTCAGGAGAACAGTAAGTGCGCCGCACACACACACAGTACTCATACACCGCAACACTGATGATTGGTCAGAAGGCGTTGCTTAATATTCTCTAACAGCAGCTCTGACAGTAGTGCAGCTTTATATTAATGGGTTAATACCTTAGGAGACGTTTATGTATCATGTATGGAAGGAGTCTCCAGTATCAGCGCTTTGTAACAGTCACAGGTAAAGCTGGAAATAAAGTTTTATGACATCTTCAGGACAGATTTTTCGTCTTATTATCTTCAAGAGAGCGAGGCTGGTGAGAGAATGATGGTTTAAAGCTGCTATAACATAAGTGACAACAGGAACTATAGCATGACGTTCTTTAATAAAATAGAATATTAATTATTGGTAAATTGTTGTGGTAAAAGATGAATAAAATACTTTGAGACATATTTCTATAGGAAGATATCAAATTTGTGGTCAGTCGAATATTAAATATTGAAATATTTGCATATATAACAGCAGCTAATGCTTGCAGAAAAAGGGCTAACTTAGCTAATGTCATTTTTGACACTTACACATTAAAGGAGTTCACTGCACATACATTTCACAAATTGCTTCTGCTTAGTTTCAGATAGCCCCTCCCCTCCTCCACCACCGCTCCCCGAAGACACGATCATGTTTGAAGAAGCGACTCCGCCCCCTCCTCCGCCCCCCGTGGACTATGAGGAGGAGGACGCTGCGCTAGTGCAATACAACGACCCCTACGCAGACGGAGACCCTCACTGGGCCCCCAAGTCCTACATAGAAAAGGGTGTGTGTCCTATAAACCTGCTCTGAAATACACAGCTAGGCTTTTTAAATCAGGTAGCTGGCTAGCGTAATTAGCTAGTTTCCTAGCTAATTAACACTGACTAGCAGTAGTGTGGCAATATTTTAAAATGTTTATGATACAATAGTCTATGTTGAGTATCGTAATAACTAATTATCATCACAGGTCTACGCCATTTTGGCGTTTTCCTTTCATCAGGAGGTGCCAATTTGCTTCCTCATTTGCCTGTATGTTTTTTCAGTGGTGGCCATTTATGACTACAGCAAGGACAAGGACGATGAGCTGTCCTTCATGGAAGGCGCCATCATCTACATCATCAAGAAAAATGACGACGGCTGGTTCGAGGGCGTGTGCAACGGTGTCACCGGACTGTTTCCCGGCAACTACGTGGAGTCCATCATGCACTACGCTGACTAACTCTAACTTACGAATGTTTTCATCTGACCTATTTAAGTATTTATGATGTGCAGTGTATCGAGGAAGTGTTCTGTTCTTCCTGGTTCGGGTTTTTGGACGTGTTTTGTACATACAGTACTGTATGAAACCTGTCAGTTGTGACTAGTGCGTGTCATTGTGCGTGTTTCGTCAGCGTAAAAAAAAACTGTGGTAGTTTTTCTTTTAACGTACTGCTGAACTCTTCCTTTACGTCAGGGAAGACGTGACTGAATGTCGTGATTTACAGTATAATATGGCTGATACACCAGGTCATTTTTATTACATTTTGCCTGCAGTGTTGGCCTACGTTAGATTTTAATTCCATGTCGTTATCATGAGGCTCTTGCCTTAAAATTTAATTGGTATATCATTCGTTTTGCTACGTTCAAACTGGCTTCCATGTAGCCAGCTTGCCAACAAGCCAGGTACTTCATCTGTACTATATTTTCCAGCTACTGTAACTTAATACCTTTACTGCACTATCTATTTAGTGAGCTAGGTCATTGGCCAGAAAAAGCTAGCTAGTTACCCAGTTGATATGCAGGGAAATGTGTGTGATAATTCTCCAAGGAAAAATGCTAGCTAGATAGGGTTAAGCAGCTGGAGGCAGACATCATTTCAGAAATTTGGCAGAAAGTCTAATCTTGCAAGCATTTTAAGGCTGATGCATTTTGTTATGAAAAGTTACCATCCATGTTAATTCACTGATAACTAATAGTGACATGATGCCACGAAAATGTTCAATCCACTGACCATATGACATGATGTTACATGGCAAATGAGTGGAGCAAGGTGTCCTTAAAATTAGAAGATATTACAGGTGGAGAAATCTGTTTAATCTTTAATACAGTTGTACTTACAAGCAAACTAGCTAAATATGTAAAAATTTTGCCATCAACTGATTTGTAGGTAGCTTTATTTTAATGCTAGCAGCTAGCAACTCTGCTACCCTAGATTTATGTTGTGCTTAGTCTGGCTACACTCCTTAAATATTCCTGTTTGAGTACCATGTGGCTAATTCAATCAGACAGCAGTCAAACCGGCGCACTTTTCATTTAGGAGACATTTTATTTACCCCTAAAAAGAAAGCAGTACTCTGTTCATTCTGCAGGGTGGATTCCACTAATCCCTCAGTAACAATCATACCAAATTTTTACTAGTCGTGTTGCCTTATTTGCACCCGAGTGAAAATGGAAACCTTGTGAGGGAACTTGGCTAATTGTTTACACAATATAACAGTTTAATATTAGCTAGGTTTCAAATGACACCGGCTAAAGGTTTACACAATATACTAGCTAGTGTGATGTTAGCTAGCACGACTACAGTTTTATACATTTAATAGCTTCGTGTTAGCTATACTGCTAGCAATTTTGACTACTGGTTTACATAGTGTAATGATTAGCCAAATGTTAGCTGGCTTGGCTACTGTTTTAGACCATTAGCCAGATAGCTTGTTGATGTGTGTTGTTGAATCATACAGTGCTTAGCCTAACATTAGCTAGCTAGAAAAGTTAAATAGCTACTACTGAAGGGTTAATACTGTACAAGCCAAGCTTACTACTTAGCAAGCTAGCTAAGTAATGATGATTCTGTTTTTTGAGGGGGTAAAACCAGTTTTCACTTGGGTGCGAATTGTTTTTATTCTCAGTTATAAGGTAGCACAGCATGGATGTGTATACTTCTCATTGAAATGACTTTGTCTTTTAAAAACCGTTGATGCTCGGTTTGGTTTTATATTAATTTAATAGAATGAAATATCCATGAGAATGTGATTCACTCAGTGCTGTGTGAAACATGGGCACACGGTGTTAGCTAGCTACTCATCACCACAGCTATTAGCTTCTTTCTCATCACCTTGTACATAAATTAAACCTGTTTTTCTCAGTTGAGGTACAGCGGTTTTTATAATAAAGTACTGTCCGGTACATCACGGTGTCTTGCTGTTCTTTTAAACGTTCACTGTAGTGATGAGTCGTTCGCAAATGAGTCGGCTCTTTGAGTCGGCTTGCATATTTGAGCTGTTTTTTACTCTAGCGGTTTAACTAAAAAAAAAAAAAAAAACCCTACCCGTATACACAAAATAAGCATTGCTTGTGTGAAAGCTCTAGCTTGTAGTTACACAAGTTGGCCACGTGGGTGCGGTACTCCATGCAGGTTAAATGGCATTTATTCTATTTGTTCTACAGGCTAGACAAGTCATCAAACCTAACCACATTAATATTACAACACCAGATGGATCCCAATAAACATTATAGGAGTTCATTCAGTACGAATGCAATCTGGTTTGCTAGCAGGTAACTAGCCAGATATTAGCATATGATGCTTGATCCTGGCATTTTAATGAAGGTCTACAGAGGGCTCTGGATGGCAGCTGCCACCCCTGAAATAAGCTTTGCCACCCCAATGCTGATGTCAGAGCACATCCTTGAGGTGTCTTTTAGCTTGGGATTTGGTGTAGTGGCACTCTTGTTTTGTCTGTGGGTCTTTAGTGATCCCTTAGAGTTGATTTGGGTCAGTGGCGGAGCGTTTGCCCCATAGGGCCACCCAAGGGTGGGGCGTAACAGAAGGCATACATTATCACTGTTTCTTACAAGGCTTTTTCTTCTTGCCTATTTTTCTAAATTGTGATAGTGGACTGATTTCATAAAGAACAACAGAGTAGAGATCTTATTATTAATCAGTTGTCTAATGTTTATTTTTTCTTTGAATAAACTTGGTGGGTTTCCTCCGGGTGCTCCGGTTTCCTCCCACAGTCCAAAGACATGCAGATTAGGTCAACTGGCTACTCTAAA
>JAQQZU010000001.1:23184324-23199907 GCA_030068025.1 Parauchenoglanis punctatus | reverse complement strand
CCAACATGCTGGGATTGGCTCCAGCTTCCCCGCGACCCAGACGGATAAAGCGCTATAGATAATGGATGGATGGATAAACTTGCACAAAAAGAAACTAAAAAGTGTGCATGTAAACCTTCCCAGGCTCTGCATTTTGACTAAAACAGACAAGTGTATCATAAATATTTAATACTTTACATGTACAGATGTTGGACTTAAAATGTTAATATTATTTACCATTTGTTATTTTTATTATTATTATTATTATTGATTTAATATTATTATTAGCAGCAGTAGTAGTATTGGTTTTAACACTAAGTGTACTAAACTGTGCCTTTGCTTGTATCTGGAGTGCACGATACTTTAAGTGTGTCTTTCACCCTGAAAGCTGCATAAAAACTATGTACCTTATGTAAGTTAAATAATTTAGGTGTTAATAAAGGTCGCTTTATTAAAAATACACATATTAAAGGTAAAAAAAATTTTTTTTAAAAACCCCATAAGGGTACCACCCCAGTGACAAGGAAATGTACCGGATAGTACCTTTTTTCTGAGAGTGAATAGAGCGCGAGATGAGGAGGAGAGTGACGGGTTAAAACGAACAGAAGCTCGAGGGGGAAACCTGGTGCCAATTAAATGGCACATGGAGTCTTCCTGCAGCGCGCGCATACACACGCCCACACACACCCCGCAGAACTTTCTTTAGTGTACTGATACACGCTGCTCACACTTACACGCTCCTGTGTTATGTAAGAATATGATGTTTATTTTCGGTTTATCTTTCGGGGTGCGCGAGGATTCCTGAACTGGTTTCCTAAAAAGCGTGCGTTTTTTCTTTAGTTTTGTTTTGGAGTTTTTTTTTTTTAATGGCAGTCATCTCAACGCTTCTGTGGCTCGCGATCTGCGTGGTCGCGTTTGCAAGAAGCGCGGCCGAGGTGTGCGGGGGAGTGCGTTGCCCGGGCGCGTGCACAGGCGCGCGGTGCGCCTCGGGTCGCGCGGACGCGCTGCGGCGCCCGGCCGTGCCGTACACCATCATCCACCCGTCCGTGGTCGCGCGCCAGGAGAGCGCCAGGAGCAACAGTGCAACGGTGGAGGCGCAGGCGCAGGCGCGAGCACAAGCACGCGACGGCTGCGCTGGCGTGGAGCAGTGCGCGCAGGCCAAGCGGCGCCCGTGCGCAGCGCGCGACTGCATCACGCACATGCGTGACGGTGCAGAACGCGCGCCGCGTGAGTTCGGAACCCAGAATGGAATTCAGCTCGCGTGTGACGTCAAACCAGGTGAGGAAAAGAGGAAGAAGGAAGCTGTGCTTTTTTTTACTTTTCCAGAGGTTGCATTTAATGAGCACGTGATCCAAAATCTGTAAAACAACCCGAGTGCAGGACTGCAGTGGACCACCAATTTCACCAGGACTGCATACAAAAGTCACTCTGATTTGCTAAGATCAAATTTTTTGTGTGCACACAGTTCTGAAAAAAGAAAAATCAGATGTGTTTCACAAATTAGTATTACTTCAAAATGGTAATGTGAACATAGCAAAAATCCTGTCCATATCCAGTCCTTCAGTGATGTTGCGCAGTGTAGCTGAACCCTGGAACGTTATTTATAGATGCCTTCATCTTGTACAGCTGACACAACTGGCATTACTCTGTTCTCATCCTGGTCCTGTTTGGAATGACTCCACCCCTGTAGGTTTACACCTTATGAAAATTGTACATGGTAAAAGAATTCTGCAATTCCTGGTCATATGAGGTTGTATATGACATGGATTACTCATCACACAGTCTGTTGTAGACTTCCAACAAGCATGTGCCAGTTTAAATGCAGAATTGTAGCAGAATTTAAAATGATAAAGTTCCACGTAAACATGGTTTGCTATTTTACACATTTGTTTAATAATAAAGAAGATTCAAACACTGACATCTTGGCTAATCAACTACATTTCCGGTACAGGGGAACATTTTGCACATTTCATTTTTAGCCAGAATATTTCTTTTATATTTTGCTTATTACCCATCATTCGGCTAATCTTATTCATGATTCAACTCCTTAGTTAGTTAATTAACCAAACAAACATAACGCATCTTGATCATTTAATAAATGCTAATCTAAATCTGTCATGTGATTGAGGTACAGAAACATAAACCGATCTATTATCGAAGTCTAATAAAAAGCTGTAAGTTTGTAAAGTCAGCACTGAAGATATGTTCCACATGTAAATTTCTACACTATAACACAATGTTATAATTACTGTATTCTCGAGAGTTCATTTCAGCTGCTTAAAATTATAGGCCACGGATGTTCTTTTAAGCAGCTCCATGAGTCAGTCCCATTAAAACCTCCCGCTTCCTGTGGCTCGTGGAGACAGACGTGCTGATGGTTTGATGTGCTGTTAGAACATGTGACCGTGTAAGACGTTATCACATTAAAACACTACACATTTACCTATTGTCAGAGCTTAATCAGATCAGCTTTTGAGCTATGTGACATTTGTTCACATGCAATTTATAAGCTTTTAAACTTCGATAAGTGAAAGAAGAGGAAGGAAGGGAGGAGATGACAGATGACAAAAAAAGAAGAAAACAGTGAGGGGCAGAGGGTTATAAAAACTGATGATTTAGCGCATCCATTTTAACCTCATAAGGTTTTTAATTCAACAGCAGATAAAATTGGAAGCTGAAGCATGTACAACAGTCATGGTTTGCATTCACAGCAGGAGTCAAATCACAAGCAGATATGTTTACCAGAAAGCGCATACCCGGAAGAAGCAAAAGAATTCAGTACATTAACTAGGTCTTAATACCAGAGAGGGAAAAGGGAATTAGGAAAACATCAACAAACTATGGTTCAGAATTGCAGCATGAAACAGACATCTTCAAAACATATACAACAAAAGAAAAGTTTAAATACACACGCTTGTGAAACAGGAGATACACTATATGACCAAACATTTCTGTACTCCTGACTGCAACAGCTATATGTGCTTATTCCTCAAACTGTTGCCCCAAAATCTGAAACACACAATTGTATAGAGTGTCTATGCTGTCGCATTACAGATTCCCTTCACTGGAACTAAGAGGCCCAAACCTGTTCCAGCATGACAGTGCCCCTGTGCACAAAGCAGCTCCATGAAGACATGGTGTGTTAAGGTTGGGGTGAAAAGTTTGACCAATTCCAATCACCCTCACCCAAAGTCTGACCAACACCAACAGCTCCCACAGAAAGTTTGACCAATCCTGACCGCCCCCACAGAAATTTTGACTTATCTTAACAAGTGTTGCAGAAAGACTGACCAGTCTTTGTATTTCCTGCTAAAGGTTTGACCAATCCTGATAGCTCCCAACAAAATATATATGAGAGAAACATACAAGAGAACCCTGCTGCTATTGTTGCAGTTGCTATTGCAACTGTTATTTTTTTTTACACCTTCACGTTTATAATGAATTTCAAAGTCGTTATAAGATACCTTCCTTGTTGCTCATGTTAACTGCCCAGGTTCTAATGAAGTCCCCTCTGAGGATGCCCTGGTGCTGCAGATTTACTTGGCGAAGGGGCAGGAGAAGCTTGTGGAGGAGCTCCGGGCTCAACAGGCTGAGATCAGGCATCTCCAGAATGGGTTGAAGGATCAGCAGGACATCCTGCTGGCACAACAGAAGGAGATTCTGGACCAACAGCGGGGGATTTTTGACCAACTGGAGCAAGTGAAGGTGCAGTACCGCCTGGTTATGGACAACTTCAGAAATGTGGCCGAATACAAAGATCTAGAGGGCCATCAGGACAGCCTCAGGTCTGAGGTAAGGACACGCACCCAGGAGGCTTACACCATACCCAAGGTCGACATGGAGGAGAGTGTCATGGAGGTTGGGAGACAGATGCCTGGTTGCAGCCCCTGTCAAGCAGATGAGTATTGCGATTTTAGTGGGGATTGGCCGAGATGCGAGAAGTGTACCATTTGTCTTCCAGGATTTTTCTTGGTGTCCCAGTGCTCCATTCATGCTGACAGGATATGTCAGGTGCTTACTTTTACTTACTTTTTTTTAATTCAAGGCGAGTCTGCAGTATGAGCTACAGTTTGATCTTTTGTTAATCTTCCTGGAAGTGGGGGCAAATTTTGACAACTGTTTATGTCTGACAGGACAGAGATGAATGTTTGGAGATACAGCACTTATGTGGTGACCAAAACCGGTGTCTCAACACACCAGGTGAGTCTTGAGACAAGTTTTAAAACTGGTCTTTATATCCTTAACAGATAATACTATGTCTTCCTCACAACTCCCTTTTCAAAACAGGTGGATTCAGATGTACAGGAATGTCGGCAAAAGACGTGGCTGCTGGAATGTGTGGTCATTCTTATTTCTACAATTCTGAGCTGCAGGAATGTCAGGCTTGCTCGGAATGCGATTCCCAGACAGTGGCATCTCCTTGTTCAGCTATGAGGGACACAGTTTGTTCCAGATCCTCCGAGACCAGATTGTCCCTTTCCTGGTCTGGGGAGGTTTCTCTGGTCCAAGGTAGCGATTTCCCCAATATGCAGTTGCGCATCGAAGGGAACAGTGATGGAGCACTTATTTCTTGCACCAACAATTGGTTAGTTCTGCATCAGCATGGACTTGTCTGGGTCGACCATAACCTAGCTGTGAGGCACGGATGTCGTAGTTTTGTCCAAGCAGGTTTGAGATTGAATTCTAGTGAGGATGGGGGAAGCGACCTAAGTGGAGTGCGCATGGAGCAAAGGGAAGGAAAATCCCTCCAGAGCATCACTGTAACTGGGGTGACCGTTGTGGAGCCAGGTCACATGTTGTCTGTGTTTCTCAAGAGCATTAGCAATCATTGTATTTCTGAAAATGAGAAGGTGCACCTTCAAAGTGGCCTTGTGGCACCATTCAGTTTGCTCTGGCTCTCTCATGATACAGGTGCTATAGCCATGACTGCTCAGACGGTGGTTTCAGCACACTTCCATTCCAATTACCGGCCTTCGTTTCGGACTTCTTCCATCTCTGATCCCTACATGGTGACTCTGAGCCATGACAATCGTGGTGTACGCTTTACAGAGAAGGGCACCGTGAAATTTGTCTTGCAGCAAGCCATCTACTCGATGGGTCTAGCTTGTATATCTGAAGGATACTTTCTGTTAGCGTATGTCAACAGGAATGGAAGCACTGTGGAACTGACGCGAGTCTTCAAGCCTGGTGTTCACTACAGGGACACCTCCATATCCCTTTCCGCCGCTGCTACAGTGGAGGCTGGAGACACTCTCACATTTGAAATCTTAGCACCAGCGCAGTGCAGTGTTCGCTACTTCTGTGATGACTCTGGGATTAGCATGCTAAGTCTGATGTGGATCCCTTCTTCTGTGTCCTCTGCCCTTTCGGCTACTGTATCAAAAAGAGGTCTTCCCTTCGGCGCTGTAAGGACCAAGCCCTTGTTTTTTCATCAGACATCCCCGACCGTGACGCAACTAGAGCTAGCTAGCACAAACAAGCAGCATGCACATCGTAATTTCATCTTCTGGGAGGCAGGAACAGCTAGCGTTGCTCTGGATTTGAGACTGATACACTCCTGCAGCATGATTGAACTCTCTTTGGTTCAGCAGGGAGCGTCGCCAACGGTTCTTGCTCGCCAACTTGGAGGTCAGAAGCCAGAAGGGAGCGAATGGGCTAGCTTAGGGCTCAGGGTTTCATTCCCCGTGCAAAACGGCACTGAAGTGTACGTCACAGTGGACTGCATGCGCGGACGCCTTAATCAGATCGCCCACGATGCAGGAAGTAGCATTTCCATCCTCTGGATTGCAGCGTGAATTTAGCAGGTTATGTGTTTAAGCTTATTGTAGCTTGTTAGCAATAGTCATATATCTAGCATAGTACAAGTAGTGATGGAGGATGTAGCATTTCCATCAGCATGTCACATGTTTTATCATATTTAGCGGTAGTCGTATGTCAAGAGGAGCACAGGAAGTGACACAGGAAGTAGCATTTCCATCCCTCATCCTAGAGCATGAATTGAGCAAGTTACGCACTTTTAGCTTACTTTATACATATAATGCATTAGCTGTAGCCATATACCTAGCCTAGCACAGACAGTGATGCATTTCCATTCTCTGAATTAAGCTAATCTTTTAGCTTGTTAGCAATAATAGTGTATATAGTATAGCACAGGTTTTGACACAGGAAGCAGCTTTTATACAACCTAATTACGGAGGTCCCACGTCACAGGTAGTGACACAGGAAGTAGTTATTTCCACTGTAAATAATTTTTAGCACGCTAGCAATAGTTGTACTATATATGTAGTGTAGCATAAGCAGGAACACAGGAAGTAGCATTTAATCTATTGGACAATTTATACATTATAGCATAGTTTTAGCTTGTTATCTAGCATTGCACGGGTAGCGACACAGGAAGTAGCCTTTATATCCTCTAGACCGTGACAAGAATTAAGCTGGTCAGAAGATTTAGCGTGTTTGCAGCTTTATATCTAGCGTAGCACAGATCGCATTCATAATCTAGCCTAGTGTCAATAGCGTGATTATATCCTGCTAGTTCTCATGACGACACTGAAAGAGTTTTTTGATATTGTTAGATTATAGCCATCACTCAGCTGTATAATTTATGCAGCGTGGTGTGAAAATATGCTAGCCGTGTGTGTGGCTGAACTTTTTGTGAAACTCGTAACAAGCTAATTTTATTATAGCTTAGCTTAAGTATCAGGATATATCGTATGTTAGTTTTAAATCTTTTTGTGTATTGTTTTATTTAAATGCAGCTACGTTGTGTGTATTTAAACGCAAAGTAAATGTTTTACTCAGGCCCCTGTAGTGTTGGGTTTGATAGTGTTAGTCATTGTGTGAAATATTAAAAACAATATTTTTGGTTGAAGTATTTATATTAGATTATTTTAGTGTGTATTTTGTAATCTAGTACCATGACAATGTAAATCAGTTATATAAAAACAAGATTGCAAACTTACAATATTGTGTAAAGTGAATATATAAAGACTTGAAGTGCTTATTAAAGACTTAGCTTTTTTTTTTTCAGTAAAAAGTCCTGATATAAAAAAAACAAAAAACAAAAACGTGTCACGCATCAACGTGTCGCTAGGATCGGCTAAATGACTAGCCTAGCTTGCGCTGTAGATTAGATTTATGATTGTCAGTAATGTAGAGGAAATAAGGATTGGATGTTTGTCTTTGCTGTAACATCTGAAGCAAAGAATCAAGACACAAACTACAAGCAACATGGGAGTCTTATCGATTGTTAGTGTGAACGCAGAGTTAGCATGCATTAGCATCGTCGTTCCACTGTATTTTGGGGTGAATGTTAACATTGTGACGCGGTTCTATTTTTTGACGGACTGTTTTGTACGTGTGATATAAAATACGAAAGAAAAAAACATTGTAAGCTTTAAAAAAATAACACAAATTAATTTCCTTATTAAATTTCATCCTGCCAAAGACGGTAGCGTGATTCGGTCTTATATGTTTCTTGTCTGGATGCGGGTTGGAGTCTCAGGGCCAGCTCTGATCTCATCTCTGTGCGTCTCGAGGCAGCAGTATGGAGGAATAACAAACACAGTGCGTTCGTAGAGGGAATTGAATGCAGCTGTGCCGGCGCAGATGTTTCTGGTTGAGGACCAGGAGCACATTTTATTACTGGAATGAGTTTTATGTGTCGACTTTAAGCTAAACTTTAAGCAGCGGGAGATCAGCATCGTTTCGACTCCTTTCATATATAAATGTACTGGATTGTATTTTACAGATCCTGAATCATTCGATGCCAGTATTCCTGCCGAAATGTCGAATCATTGAGGAATACGCACTTTCATCTTGTTGCTGTAATGAAAAAGGCGCTAGGTTTGAAAAAAAAAAAAATATATATATATATATATATACACTGTATACAAAGCGCTTCAGAATCATCCCATTTGGTGCGCATTAGCGCTGCATGTGACATCACGCTGAAGTTATTCTATACACTCAGGATAGATCCCGTCCCATCCCGGTCTTAATGTAAAACACACACTTGTCCTTAAGGGATCCTGATGCACGTCGTTCACCCACATTAACACCCTAAATAAAACTAAGACAGCACATTCACGGAGACAAGGAAAAGCAAAAGCAAGGATGATCTGGACCTCATCTCCACGTGAAGGTACAGAGTTACAGACTGGAGATTTTTGAGGTATTACTCATCCTTAGACTTCAGCGTCCTCTCCCTATGTGCTTTGTTCTCAACAGATCTTCAGTCACATTTCAACATGACTCTTTGATTTGGCTCATCCAGTGGTCATGCTAGCGAGCGTGCAGCGGCATCAGGCAGTCGTTTATTTTCTACGCATTTTTGTCAACTGAGATTTGCATCGCTCAGAACTTTAGTTCCTACCTTAAATGAATGACAAGAATATTACAAAGAAAAATAAAGCTTGGAGGGAAGTAGCAAAGATCGCTTGCGCCTCGGGTTAGCTTGCTTTGCTAATTTTAACAGTCTAAATAATCTTTTAGTTCTGAGAAATTGTAGCAGCTATATATAACTATTATATTATTATTATAATACACCTTATTTTATGGGTTTTTTTTTATGTTCACAAGGTCAGTTATTAACTATCTAGTTTCTTATATCCTGTTTTTATGCCCCTTGTCGCTTTGCTAGCTAATTAATGTAATGTTTTGTTAGTGATTAAAAGTGGTTCTAGCATGAGGCATGAGTGTGAGCTTTTAGTCACTGGAACAAGATTCCCCCTGACCTGCGTTGACCTCGTGATGCTACTGTATAACATCTGGACTGCTTGCAGCATGTGGACAGCTGTGGGTTCTTCCTCACGGCTTGCGTGTAATTAAAGAGCTTTTGATCGACTCTACACATCCGGGATCATGGGCAAGATTAAACAAGTTACCCGCTTCAGTTTAAGAGCTGGTTTATTTCAGCCACGGAAACGCTTTTATCATGTTTACCCCTCACTCACACTGAAAATATAAAAGCAGAGTGGTGAACAGTCACGTGTGCGCAGTTGTGATCCGCTGAGACGTGTTCTGCTTCTTTAGTAATGCGTTAGCATGTAGCTAACATCTCTATATACCTGTCTGTCTGTCTGTCTAGACACGTCTGTCCTTATTTGTCTATCTCTCTATATATATATGTCTGTCTTACTGTCTAGCTGGTTAAATTTCTATCTATCTATCTATCTGTATATATTTCTCAAAATAGTAATAAATCAGACTAAAAGCAGTTTGTTTACTTGTTGTTATTTATTGATTCAGTGTATATTTGCTCCCACAGTTTCTTCACCTTCATCTTGTCTTCTTTTTTGCACAGATTACATCAGACTCATCACACAGCAGCGTGCGCTCACTAATATTAATCTCATACGCTGGGTACATATTTAAATAAGCAGCTTTAACATCATTTCCATCAGCAGTTACTGAGTTTGCTCTAACAGTGAGAGAGTATATTTCAAATCCTCATACATTGCATTCTAACTTCTCTTCTTGCTCTAATATAATCAGCACACACACACACACACACACACACACGGGTGTATATATTCTGTGTACATATTCAGTGTTACAGACAATTTTGTAAGAAGGAGTAAAATGTTAAAAAGTTGTCTGAGTGTTTATCATTAAAGCACAGAAACACTTCCTGTTGAAGAGATAAGACCTGAAAGTACAGATGAAAATGTGGACGAAATTCACACACGAAACGTCTCTTCACGTCTGATCATAAACATGTCATGAATTAGATTTTTAGTCTTAATATTTCTGTAATATTTATCTAATGGTATTGTACTATTAATTGTAGATGCAGGAAAAAGTTCCTAAAAACCGCCTTCTTTAATAATTTGATAATCTCATTGAAACGAAGTGGACGTGCATCATGCTGTAAAAGAAAAAACACCACCTGCTTTGGGCTGAATGACATCAGGTGTGTGAACGTGAATGTAAAGCAGAAGTAACGTGTAAATGGTAGTCCCTGCGTTCGTACGCCGTTTCTAACACGCCCTCGTCAGCATCACCTTCAAAATCGACCTGTGATTCTGTCCTAAACTGAGTATAAATATAAGTACAATTAAATTTCAATCGCTGAAAGATTTTGGCCTGAAAGTGTAGAAAATGCTGAAAATTGTGTGCTGAAAAATATTCCCTTTGGGTTTTTTTAATGAAGTATCAAAACACGACAATAACAAAATGTTATTATAATAGAAAATGGAGATCACAAAATACAAATACTTGTTAGTGTTTTTACTAGAAGGTAGAAATTAGGCCACTTCAAAAGAAACAATCCTAAAAGATTCTGAATCTGAATGCAAAATACCCTCAAACGTCTACAATTTGTTTTTGGATTGTTTATTAGTAAATTTCTAGCACAAAAAAGTCCTAATTGGTATTTGAGTAGAATGTTAATGAGAAAGCTCGGCCACTAAAAACGAGACGGAAAACGTTCACGGAAATCTAAAGTGAGTTTGTATATTTTACTCGTTAGGTAAAATCTAGGCTGCTGAATTTTTTTCGAAACGTCCAAATTTGTTTGAGTGTTTTTACTAGTAATGTAAAAATGTAAGTAAAAGAGAATTTGTCAGCATTTTCCTTCAGGGAAGTGGACGAGGGTGTGTTAGAACAGTATTGGAACACAGCCGGTGTGTTATTCCTCTAGGCAGTGTCGCATGATAAGGTTTGTTCCTGGCGTAGGGATTAGTGTCGCACTCTTTCTCTCGCTTCAGTGCAGGATGGCCAGCAGGAGGCGCTTAAAATCTCCGCCGCAGTCCGAGCTCAGAGCGTCCTTCAGCGTCACGTCGAACTTCTCCAGATACATGTCCTTAACAGTCTCCAGGTCCAGCTGCACAGGAGAAATAACACTGTAAACTTTTACGGTTTCATCATCGACACACAAATACGATGAGAAATGCAGAATATCAATCCGTTAAAAAACTGACTCCGCCCACAATTCGTCACATGACTCGTTCCAGTTTAAACACTGTCATTTACACCTTCAGATAAAACACATGGCTGCATATTCATGATTTGTTATTAATAATAAATATATTATCATGTTATAACTTTTACTAATATAGTTTAACACATTAAATAATTCATTTTTAATCAGTTCTAGTGAATTTTAAATGTAGTATAAAAATTGTCTTTTATATATATATATTTAAAATAAACTGTAATTGTTTATGCTTGCTTTAACGTTTGAAAGTACTGCTCACTGCTCGTACCTCCGAGCGTCCCACTATGATGCGGACGAGCGTGTCCTCGTCCGTCCCTGCGCCCGACATCGCCGCGTTCAGGCGACGCGCAAAATATAGCTGCGGGTTTTTAGCACACCGAACTGTTCCAACAAGCAGAGGTTACACAGGCGATCATTTCACAGCGACATCTTGACATCTGGCTGCAATTTACATTTAAAGGAATAGTTTAGTGAAAACTCGCGTATACACTTTCTCCTAAACTTCACTCATCTTTTTTTCCTCAGCGATGTTTAGTGTGACTCCGCCCCTTCTAAGCCACGCCTCCAAACATTGGTAGGAGGAGTTGTAGCAGGAAAGCAGGAAGTGATACAGATAATAACAATAATAAGTTCTTTTAAAGGAAGTATTCAGTAGATTTGGGCTATTAATTACTGCTGAAGTTTTGAGTGACATTTACATGTCATGACATTTACAATGATTAAGGAAGCAAACGTTGACACTGAATGTGTTTCGATTAATCAGACACGTTTAAGCTACATGAGAAACTTTTTGGTTTTTCACTGAACTACTGCTTTAATGTTGTAAATCGGTTATAGCTGTATATCGTCACGTTACCCAGAGTTATGTAGCAGTCCTTTAATGTTCCTGTGGCTTCATTGCCGATGGTATCGAGGATATCCGTCCCAGACATCTACACACACACACACACACACACACACACACACACACAAAACAATCCCATGATGCTATTAGCAATTAATCGCTGAAAGTAAATCATCCACTTGTGCACCAGGGTAAACTGGTGGCTACAAGCTTCCATAACCTGTTAGCATCATTAGCCATGTAGCTGCTGGACAAAGCTATAAAACCAAACTTCACACACCAAACATGTCTTTTTGGATCAGATTTCATTCTTGGCCAAATTGTTCCTTTGTGTGGAAATAAGTTAGCTAGCTAGCTGACTGGGTTAGGATCTTCTTGGAAATTGCTCATTTCTATTTTTGTACAGACTACACTTGATTTATCGAAGAGATTTCGCTCATGTTCCCTCGTCATGCTACCAAGCTAACTGGCATCGCTAGCATGTACCTTTTTAGCTTCTCCTTTAAACCTCAAGTTAATCGATTTTCTACTATTGTATAGAGTTGTCATGATGATAATGATGATGTTATGCACTGACCTGAAAAGTTTGGATCAAAATAAGTTAAACAACATAACTACTGGCTCAGACTAGCATTAGCATGGTACATTGGTGCTAGTTAAGCTAGCTAACATACATAACTGGCTACCTGTTTCTTTTCCCAGCCTGTTTTTATGAGCAGATATGATAAAGGGCCAGGACTCTCTCTCTCTCTGTGTGTGTGTGTGTGTGTGTGTGTGTGTGTGTGTGTGTGATTTGAATTAGCCTGTAGTGCTAAACGTACACATTCAGCCTGTTCATTTTATGGTGGAGAGATTAAAGTTATTTGTTTTTTTAAATTATCTATAAACTTTAAAATTTTTTTATTCTAATTAAATTAGAAGCCACCCTTCCACCGAATATGAGAGCTCGTCCTCATTTCCTGCCGTAACCATAAATAAAGCACAGGGGCATTCATGCCAGTCGCAAAGTTGCCGTTTGTTAACTCTGCACAGTATGTTGTGAGTCATTATTTCCTTGTCTGATCTCTGTGTATGTCGTAGTTTTTCTGTTTTTTCTCATCCTGGATATTGTTCTGGTCAACATCTGCTCTCCTGTGTACCGACTCTTGCCTCCACCGTGACTTTGGATCTGCAGTGGGATTGTGTTTCACTGCGCCTCTATTGTGTAAGATCTGGATCTGCCCATTTTGGGTTTGTAAAAAACCTCCTGAGTGTGGATCCTAACTAGCCCCCTCGAGTCCCCTTTGTTATAGTCACAGTGCAGGAATGAATTCTTCTCACAGATTCATAGTATTTGAAGGTGGCCTGAAGCTGCAGGTAGTTCCTGTGCGTGAGGATGTAGGTGAAAGTGGACTCGTCTGTGCCGAAGCGTCCTTCTCCAGCCTGAAAGAAGAACGATAAGACTATAAACTTCATCATCCATATTTAAGTATACGGTAATGAAATATCGAGTATCACAAAGTATAACTACAGAGAATGGCTGGAGGAGCATCACAATAAACCATATGACTATCGCTATAATTAGAAGAAGAAGAAGAAGAAGAAGGAAATAGTAAAAC
The DNA here is from genome assembly GCA_030068025.1 of Parauchenoglanis punctatus. Taxonomy (NCBI): domain Eukaryota; kingdom Metazoa; phylum Chordata; class Actinopteri; order Siluriformes; family Auchenoglanididae; genus Parauchenoglanis; species Parauchenoglanis punctatus. The sequence goes on along the minus strand of JAQQZU010000001.1, from coordinate 23,186,547 downwards.
AATGAAATAAAAGAGGATGAGATGATGCAGGTACAAAAATAAACATAATGTACAGCAATCTGTAAGTGCAAAACACCTAAACAATACCAAAAACATCATGGTGACAGCTGTGAATTTGCTGTCCTCTTTCCAAAACCACTGTCATGTTTTTGAATTTGCTGTCATCGCCTCAAATTCACTGTTGTGTTCACCAATTCCGTGTCCTAGTTCCAAATTCACTGATGTTTCGGATTCCACTGACTCGTTTCCAAACTCGCTGTCACGTTTCCAAACTCGCTGTCACGTTTCCGAATTCCCTGTCACGTTTCCAAACTCGCTGCCACGTTTCCGAATTCGCTGTCACGTTTCCGAATTCCCTGTGACGTTTCCAAACTTGCTGCCACGTTTCCGAATTCGCTGCCACGTTTCCGAATTCGCTGTCACGTTTCCGAATTCGCTGAAACGTTTCCAAACTCGCTGTCACGTTTCCGAATTCCCTGTCACGTTTCCAAACTCGCTGCCACGTTTCCGAATTCGCTGTCACGTTTCCGAATTCCCTGTCACGTTTCCAAACTTGCTGTCACGTTTCCGAATTCGCTGAAACGTTTCCAAACTCGCTGCCACGTTTCCGAATTCCCTGTCACGTTTCCAAACTCGCTGCCACGTTTCCGAATTCCCTGTCACGTTTCCAAACTCGCTGCCACGTTTCTGAATTCCCTGTCACGTTTCCAAACTCGCTGTCACGTTTCCGAATTCGCTGACACGTTTCCGAATTTGCTGTCATGTTTCTGAGTTAAAAATAAAATAAAACTATAAATGCCAAAGCAGGGAATAAATTAAATGTGAAGTTAAAATGCTTTTCTCAGAGCTGCACTGCTTCATCATGCACAGTGGTACTGAGTTCCCCTGAGTGCAGCATACCAGTAACAGTCCTAGTACCAGAATATTCAGTGTCATTTTAAGAATCATCTCAAATCCTAAAATGTGTAGAATTCGTTCTAGACTTTATTACCCACAATGCAATGCTAAATCAGTTTGACAAACGTGACATTTTGTGGAGACACCTTCCACAAATCTCCTCAGGTAAGTAAATAAATTTGAAGTACGCCTCACCTCGATCAGTGACGTGGCGTCCTGTTCAGCCAGTTCTTCATCCACTTCAAAACCCTCGTCCCTGCTCGCCTGTAGACGCGGAAAGGTTCGATTGAGTACATAGTTAAAATTGCATGATGGTCTGTGATGGTGCTTGATATATCAGTATAACAAGTTTGAGTGTTAAGAAAGTTTGTAATAATGACATCAGTAACATTAATGGTTGTACTGGGATAGAACACTGTTGCTAGGCAACTGGGAAATACAGACAATGTGCATACACTACTGTATAGAAAATTCATTTTGTTGTAAATGAGCATGCGCAGATAGCAGGAACAACACAAGACGTTTAGGAGGATCAGAGTGCCACAGAAGGTTGTGAGATCAAATCCCAGGACCAGAGTGGATTGACAGATTGATATTGTACCTGAAGGAGTGAAATCAACAGGTTCCTCACGTCTCCGCTCGTGTCGTCCTCGATGTCAGCCTCCAGGTCGTGCTCGTGTACTACATCATCAATGTAAAAGCACAAGAGCTCAGTGTGTCTGCCTTTTCGGAAACGCAGTAAATCACCACCAACTGATTTTGTTCTTACCCTGAGCGTACGCCTCCTTAATATTCACAATTTCCTGTTAATGAAACACATCTCAGTTAAAAATATTTCCTGATGTGATGTCTGTCTGAGAGATCATGGGTCTGCATAGAATATAACAGATGCAAGGTGTGACCTGATTGGTGCTGGTACACAGGATCTCCACCAGCACGTCCTCGTCGGTTCCGGCTCCCTTCATGGCACGTCTCAGTTCTTTAGCAGCGTAGACGTGAGGCGGATCCAACATGGCGATGATCGCCTTCTCAAAACTTCCCGTCAGCTCGCTCTTCAGCACCTCCTCCAGCTGCTGTGGGGAATCAGCTAATGCTGTTTATCGGCATTGTGTGTGTGTGTGTGTGTGTGTGTATTGATTAGTTTCTCATCTTGTGCTATTTCATTACAAACAGATCAATTAATTGATCAATAAATAATTAAATATGTGAATGCCAATATATACTTTGTATTTCCTACTTGAAGATTCCCATATATGGATTTGAAGACACACCCACATTCCCATCCACAGACTTTAAGACACACCCACTAAGAGATGCGCTCATTTT
>JAQQZU010000001.1:23167239-23180808 GCA_030068025.1 Parauchenoglanis punctatus | reverse complement strand
GCAACGTTGATTAATTAGTATGATGCTATATTTCAATGAAAAGTTGAAATTCTTTTGTGTGTGTGTGTGTGTGTGTGGTGTGTGTGTGTGTGTGCATCGTCATACATCATCATATTTCTCAAAGTACGCTTCTTTAATCTCCATGCGCTGGGCCGAGCAGCGGTTAGCTAAGATGGAGATGATGGTCTCCTCATCGGTGCCTGCACAGAGCAACGAGACGTCACGTATTGTTAAACAAACACATGCAGTTTTTCCAGGGATGCAAATATTAAATTTATAAGATGTCCTGAAGCTGTGTGTCTCAGCTCTGCATGTTCGTTATGGGAGGATGTGTGTGTGTGTGTGTGTGCACATACCCATTCCCTTGCAGGCTTTGCGGATCTCCTTAATATCCGCCACCACGTCAAAGTCCTCACAGGGAACAACCGTGGGCTGAGAGCAAACAACCACACGGGGTCATGATGCATACATTCAACACACAATATATCATATTCACAGCTCTGTAAAACTCAGACGTCACTTTACTGCAGGATAAAGACAATCATATAAAGGAGAAACTGTCAAATAAATCCACTTTAAACTTTAAATGTAGGGTTTAATGTTAAAAATACAAGAGATACTAGATTTATAGCTTATATAGTATAGATATAACACCATGCTAATTATACTGTACTGTAATATACATTATAAACCCATGCTTTGGTTATTAGGTCTTATATTTGCAACACTTTTAATATTTTAATTATATGATGTCTGATATATTTTTGATGTAAGCTAGAAAACTGAGTTATTATTATTATTATTATTATTATTATTGTTGTTGTTGTTGTTGATTTTTAAATAGCTGATTACTGATATAAATGCTTGATATTTTAATCTCCTTTGTTATTTGATATTATTTTTTTCTCAATTAAGCAGAATAAAATTAAAAATAAAATGAATAAAATGACAAATAATAAAAAGAAAAGTGCTCCAAATAGAATGTATTAGATTTTTTTTTACGTCATTTTTCTTCTTCAATTTGTTGTATATCATTTTATTTGACTAAAATGAGCAGTGCTACAGAAAGAAAGTTTGTAAAGATGACATTTGTCATCGAAATCAAAATGTATTTTCGTTTGGAGTGCTGAGTCATGATCTGTCTCCTCTGCAGTGACTGTACAGGATCAGGTCCATTAGGAGGAAGGGAGTGTCTGTGTGTGTGTGTGTGTGTGTGTGTGTGTGTGTGTGTGTGTGATGGAGTGAACAAGCAGTATAAAGACATGCAGCAAATAAGAAAACCGGAAATCATAAGAAAATAACCATTCTATGATAAAAGTATAGGAGAAGCGCGTGAGAGAGAAACTGGAGCAATAATAATAATAATAATAATAATAATAATAATAATAATAATAATAAAAGTATGTAAAATAAAAGTGCACGTGCTGATGCTCAGAGCAGGAGGTGTAAGGAAATCTTAAAAGTGTAAAAACATGCTGAAATACAGTCACTTCAGGAATGAAATCTGTACTCACTTGAACGTTGCCCATCTTTATCGCGCGCTGATCCCGAGTGCACGCGTTCTCTCTCACTGCGTCCTGCGCGCGCGCTCCGACCTGCACACTCACTCCTCTGACGTCATCTGTTTACCTCCACCCTCCTGCAGGATGGACAAAATGGAGGCATGCTTTGTATTGTTAAGTTTATAATGAATTTAAATATAAAGGCCAAATTCAGATTTCATTTTTAACTTCTTTACTTGCTGTTTCTGCATTAATGATGTGTTTGTTTGTTTATGTATTTTATATACCTAATTCATTTTTTAAAATACATTTTATTAATGATCAAGCTGTTTATGTCAAACAGACAAAAATATTCCCCATGTAATATGTTTATTATTATTGTTGTTGTAGTTGTTGTTGTTGTTGTTATTAGTAGTAGTCATCTAAATATTAAGAACATATACTTGAGAGGGAAAACAATTTCTCAGACTACTGATCTCATTAGAGGTGTGACAGAAACATTAATTGTGGGTGCCGATACTAATGCAAAAAAACACATTTCCTAAGATAAGCCTTTAAGTTTGGAAAAAAACAGTTTTAAACAAACTATACAGCATCCCGATAAGCTTCAGGTAAAATATAACTCAATGCATTTCGATCATTTTTTAATATTAATTTGTATTTGTTTTAATAAAAGGTGCCAATAATTCTGCTTCTGTGTAGCTGTAACTGTTTATCTGTGATGATTATGTTTATTAAGCATTTATTTACAATTTACACTCTAATAAAAGCCCTGAGTCTAAACAATAGCCTGAATTTCTGTAACATGACTCCAAGAGGAATTTATTTTTACACAAACTGTCTTTGTTGGGATGAAATAGTTTCGACCCACACACTCATCACACACTCATCACACACAGAGTCCTACTCCACAGAACCGCCCACAGTGTCCAGCTCCAATCACGTGCTTTCTATAACATTTCATCATCTGTAAATCATTTTAAACAATAATATTGTGTTAACTTTTTTTACAAAGACCTAACCATGATATAAAAACTCAACAATCAGTTTGAAGCTTTATGGTGTAGGAAGTTTACATAATCAAAAAAAAAAAGTTTTGCTAACATATACATATGTATATTAGAAATAAAACATCTCTTTATTGAATATTAACGTTAACAACATTCTTTACTGAACCTAGTTTAAGTTTATGACTTCAGATGGTTTTCATAAGGTTGACTTTTCATGACTGTAACTCCTAAAATAAATACTTAAAATATTGTTTTAATAATACAGTTTTACATTTAGTTTTTTTTTTTTAATTTGAATAATTATATATTATTAAATGGCAATAATAACACTGTTATATGAATATAAAAATACCAATAATATATAAAAAAATTGTTGGGAGATTATTAATACAGATTTGTTTGAGTTTTTTTTTAAATAATGCAATATATTTTATAAAACTCAAAATGTAAAATTAAAACATACATAAAATACTTACTCTGTATATTAGACATAAAAATAATACAAATAAGAAATAAATCACATTTTTAATTATATATTAAATATAATAATTTATATATAATTATATATAATATTATAATATAATTACATATTAAATAAATATAACAGTTTTAAAATTAATAATAGGTAATGTTGATAATTATATATTGTATAAATACAATAATATTTATAACATACGTTTTACTTTTATAGTAACAAATTTGTTTCAGTTAACCTTTTGAACTCTCAAAATGCATTTTAATATTTTAATTTTTATTCTTAATCTTAAAAAGTGCGAAAACTTTACAAAATAAATATCTTATTGCGTTAAAATATTAATTATTTATTATGATACACCATACAAACGGCTGCATGATATTTCGTGCCCAAATTTTGACCTTGGCTGAATCCCAAATGTGTATATAGCGCACTAGCTATAACGCTATCAAGCCGTTATAGCACACCCTATCAAGTGCCCTAAAGTAGGTATTGACTAGATATATTTAACTCAGTCCTGCTTCCGGGTTTTCGCCTAGGCGCATGCGCACTGCGCTGAGGCGGTCAGCTGACTTCCAGGCCGAAGGAGGGCCAGAGACAGGGAGTCATCCTGAGGTAAAAGGAGTCTAATGTCTCCGCTAATCCTTTAGCAGCCCCAGAAAAAGAAGGAAATCGGGTTGTTCCGCATTTAGCTCCAGCGGATCCTACTGAGGTATGATTATATTTAAATTAAACCAATCACATTAAACTAACAAATAAAATAACCGCATAATTTGTCGTTGTTTAGCTGATAGCTAATTTGGCGCGTGCACCCCTGACGACTGAGGAGACAGAAAGCGTTATCAAATGTACAGGTTGCTGTGTGATAAATAAAAACAGTTGAAGATGATGAATATGAAGCGTGAAAAGGAATGTTCTAGATCTTAAGGTGGGAATTATATTAATATTTAATGCACTTGTTTTTCCATAAAGACGGACGCCATGTCCTGATTCATATATATCAAACCGTTGGGCTTATCGTCTTCGTTTTAACGGTTTGTTTGACCGGAAGTGACGTAGAAATAATTACAGTTCTCTCTGAACGTCTGTTCTTGGTGTGGACTTACATTTTTGATGCCAACATTACTATGTTGTTCTAATTTATGTAATTCCTATACAACTAATCTGTGTAACTCAACAATTCAAAATTACATTGATTATGATATAGCGATATATATCATTTATACTTGTTAAACTTGTTAAGAAGCTACTAAGAACATATACCTTACTGTCATTAAAGGTGCAAGGATTTTAATGAATATGCAAATTGGAAACGCCCCTGTGAACTTTTCCCACCCTTAGTTGCTAGTCAGCTAGTTAAATGCTAGTAAGCTAGTAAGTATGTGCCAAAATATAATCTTGCCGATTTGGGTGTGGATTTTGGTACCTCGTCATTAGGTATCAATTTGCATATCTGACATGATGGGTTGACCTTACAAACTGTACTGATGTGTAGCTCCGCCCCCAAATCCATTCCGTACAAAGGGAAATCTGTTTTGAGTGTGATTTTATATTTGTGTTGAGCGTGTAACACTTTTAATGAATTTCCGTTTGCAGGTGTGAGAATCTGCCATGGCATGTGAGGCGTGAGGAGCAGCCACCATGATTGGAGGACTGTTCATCTATAACCACAAGGGGGAGGTACTGATCTCCCGCGTGTACCGCGATGACATAGGGTGAGTTCTCTTGGTGAAATTAGATTAGCTCAAGGCTACGTTTTTGTTGTCTGTCCTCACCGTTTCATTGCAGCGTAATAAATAAGACATCCTGGCGTTTAAAGATTTATTCATGTAAAATTAGTTTCTGAACGAGTTCCTCATGCTTGCTCGGAGATCACTGCTCTGTAAATCTGGTGATCAGACTTATGTGACGCAGGCTCTTCCCCGGGCTTTTTCACGGTTATCAGCTCTATTGTTCTCACACAGAGCGGCCGTCCGGCTGCAGCGGTGACACAGGAAGGAGCACAGGAAGTGCAGATAGGAGAAGATCCTGCATCTGCTTCTGATTTAGCTGTGCCAGCAGTGTTGTTCGCCCCTCTTTATTCCCATGAGCACAGACTCCACTGAATAGCAGATGTTTTTATAAACACCGTCTTGGGGGATCATCTTTATTTACTGTGTGTGTACGTGAGTGTAGACACAAAACATACCCTAGCTAATCATCTCCATGTTAATTTCATGTTCAGCTGTGTGTGTGTGTGTGTGTGAGAGAGTGAGAGAGCTTGCTGAATTCTCTGTGTGTAATTAAGGGATTAGTGTTCAATGAGCTCACACAACTTGTGTGTGTGTGAGTGAGAGAGAGATTCCTGTTTGCCAAGATCTCAGTCTGAGCCAGAAAATCTAAAAAAAGATCTAATATAAAATCAAAAGCTGCTCTTCAACATATGCTAATTATGTTAAGGTTTTATATAAGTTTAAAAAGTAAAAAAAAAAGGATTAGGGAAAAATAGCACAATTTTATATCATGGTGAACGATATATTAGCGATATATATTCTCCTCAGAAGGAGAAGGTTTGGGGTTCAGTGGGGGCGGAGCTTAACTTAATCAGATTAATCGCAGATGTAATGTAGTACTAAACGCAGCGTGATGCTAAAAAGCTAGTTTAGCTGAAATAGATGTTACCGCTGTAACTAGCATCACATAGCTTGCTAATATAAAGCTAGTGATGGTGAGAGATAGAGATCAGTTGAGGACTGGTGAGAAATTTATTCTGATGCACTTCCTGTCTCTCTCTCCTCCGCTGGCCCGCAGGAGAAATGCGGTGGACGCGTTCCGTGTGAACGTGATCCACGCCCGCCAGCAGGTGCGCTCACCCGTCACCAACATCGCACGCACAAGCTTCTTCCATGTGAAGCGCTCCAACATCTGGCTGGCGGCCGTCACCAAGCAGAACGTCAACGCCGCCATGGTGTTCGAGTTCCTCTACAAGATGTGCGACGTGATGGCGGCCTACTTCGGCAAGATCAGCGAGGAGAACATCAAGAACAACTTCGTCCTCATCTACGAGCTCCTAGACGGTAAACATCATTCATAAATAATAAAGGGGGAGGCAAATTAATGGTCATGATGGAACTGCTAGTGTGATCACAGAGCTAAAGGGAGGGAGAGAAATGCAAGAAAGACAAGTGTGTGTGTGTGTGTGTGTGTACACGCAGAGATCCTGGATTTTGGATATCCTCAGAACTCGGAGACCGGAGCACTGAAGACGTTTATTACGCAGCAGGGCATTAAGGGTCAGGTAAACTCCTCCCATCCTCCTACACACTTGCTTCTGATTGGCTGCCTGCTGTGTTGTTCAGCTCCTTTATCAGGATTTATTCATCACAATTTCATCGCACTTCCTGTATGGCTGTGTAATCATGACAACAAGCCTCGGTAAGAGTTTAGGTGTCTGTGATCACAGCAGTGAAGTGAAGCACACAGCAGAGTGAGTGCTAAGCACCAGAACAACACACCCGAGAGGATAATGAGTAGCAGGGGAAAGAGGAGTGCAGTGATAGAGAAGAGAGACAGTCAGGGGAGAAATCGGAGAGAAAGAAGGTAGGAAGAAAGAGAAGAAAAAACGGATACACAAGAGGAGGAACAAGTGCGAGTAAACAGAAAGAAAGGCGAAATTAGTGATGAAAGAAAAAGAAATGTGACAAAATGGATAGAAAGATAAGAACAAGAAGGAAGGGAAAGACAGGAAAAGAGGAAAAAATGAGGGATAAAGGTCAGGGGAAAAAAGAAAGTGAGGTGTGACGTTTTAGTGAAGAGTGTAGAGTTTTATATGAAGTATGTATGCTGGAGTGTGTGATTTATAAGACTTGTGTGTGTGCATTTTCACTTTGTAATGCAACATTTTTTTTTCTCTCTTCCTCATGCTGTGTGACTGGACATGGATCACTGCAGCATCAGGTAAAGAGTGTGTGTGTGTGTGTGTGTGTGTGTGTGTGTGTGTGTGAGAGTGTGTGTGAGATGACTTGTTTGTTTGCTTGCTTGTTTGCCCCCTCCCCCACTAATTTTCGGTGTTGTTCCTCAGACGAAGGAGGAGCAGTCTCAGATCACCAGCCAGGTGACGGGGCAGATCGGCTGGCGTCGGGAGGGCATTAAATACCGACGCAACGAGCTTTTCCTGGACGTGCTGGAGAGTGTCAACCTGCTCATGTCCCCTCAGGGTGAGCCGGTGCCCCTGGGGGTCACGCTGATCACAGTGTTCAACAACACATGCTGCCGAAATGTTATATTATTATATTAACAAGAAATTCATTGCATTATGTACAATTAATATCTTGTATAGAAACTCTGGTTCATTAAAGAGGATTTGCAGTTATTTATTAATGACATTTATTTACTTTCGTTAGTACCGTGATGTATATAAGTTTCTATAGATTTTGTAGATGTACTGTAGATTCTGTGAAGATTCTGTCTTTTTTTATTTATTTATTTATTTATTTATTTTATAAATGATGCCTTTTATTAATGACAGTACGTTGGTATGTATTTAAAAAAAGAAACTTTAACTGTATAAAATCATATGAGAGCTTTTCTGTCATCTAAATTGCTTTTAACGTACGAATGCCACCTTTAAACTTCAGGCCGTGCCTCTCGGTATGGAGTGACGCCAAACTGAGTGCTAAGGAAGAAAGCTAGGGCTATGACATCAGTAGTGTTGTAGTGTCAGTAGTAGTTCAGTGTGTGTTGTGTTTGTGCTCGTGTGCTGCCGCAGGCCAGGTGCTGAGCGCGCACGTGTCGGGCCGTGTGGTGATGAAGAGCTATCTGAGCGGGATGCCCGAGTGCAAGTTCGGCATGAACGACAAGATCGTCATCGACAAGCAGGGAAAAGCCGGAGCGGGCGACGAGACCGGGAAGAGGTAACTACTACCTGTTTATCTTTTATAGTAATATCATGTATTTATTTTATTTACAGGAAATGCATGGTGCTGTGCAAGGGATCAGGGCTGTAGCATAACACTATGCTATTCTATTTTTAAATAATCATGCTAAACATTATTATATTATCGGTTATGTAAAGAGCAACACTACAAACTGTGCTAATGCTGAAGACTCCTTACAAAAATGTTAAATAAATGTCTCCTAACAAAAAACGCACCACATCAATGGTTAAACGCTTGATTTGTAAAACAATATGGGTTTTTTTTTTGGTTTTTTTTTTGGTTACTTATTAGGCTGAGATTATGTGGCGCGTGCACTGCACAAGTCCCTGTGAGTGAGCTGTTACTCTAGAAACGATAATGTTCCAGAACACGCACATTAATATAAACCTGCCATTCGTGCTACAGCCGGAACTACTGACTAATCAGAACAGACCTCCTGACCAGTCAGATTTATTGTGCTGTGGTATAAGTTGAATTAACACGAATTCTGTTTTGTGTAATAGACCATTTATTACATATGTTATACACATGTCCTTGATTGTGGATCCAGATCTCGGTGTATAGGAAGTAGTTCTATCGTGTGTTTATAGTGACGTGTGTGTGTGTTTCAGCAGTGGGAAGCAGTCCATCGCCATCGACGACTGCACCTTCCACCAGTGTGTGCGTCTCAGCAAGTTCGACTCGGAGCGCAGCATCAGCTTCATCCCTCCAGACGGAGAGTACGAGCTGATGAGGTAAGCGTGATATTCACACGTCCTCTGTCGGAGCTTTACTGTCGTATGAAAGCTGGTTACATTCCAGTAAATGCCCGCTGGACCTTCGCAGGTACCGCACCACCAAGGACATCATCCTGCCGTTCCGCGTCATTCCGCTGGTCCGCGAGGTCGGACGCACCAAGCTGGAGGTAAAAGTCGTCATCAAGTCCAACTTCAAACCCTCATTACTGGCACAGAAGATTGAGGTGAGTTCACTTTCTCTAGTTTTTTTTTTTTTGGGATTGTGATGAGTGATCATTAACGATCCTGTCCTGGACGCAGGTGCGTATCCCCACCCCTCTGAACACGAGCGGCGTGCAGGTGATCTGCATGAAGGGCAAAGCCAAGTACAAGGCCAGTGAGAATGCCATCGTGTGGAAGTCAGTGATGAGTACTCTTCCTTTTATGGCTCAGGTGCGTGTGTGAGAGATCGTGTCTGAGTTTGTGATGCTTTTGTGATCAGGATTAAGCGTATGGCTGGAATGAAGGAGTCTCAGATCAGCGCTGAGATCGAGCTGCTTCCCACCAACGATAAGAAGAAGTGGGCTCGTCCTCCCATTTCCATGAACTTTGAGGTGAGAGAGTAAAAAAAAAAAACATCAATAATCCAACTTTTCTCATACACTCACTTAATGCTGAAACATCAGGCTCACGTTCCTTTCAGAAGGATGTAGTGTTTGAATAATAATTATATTTACATTAGAGATGCCACTTTTTATGTTCTGAAACCTCAAGTATCGTCTCCCATATTTTAGTTGTAAATTTTTTATTTTTTTTTAAACTGAATCGCTGCAAAAAATACAGGAAGAAACACACAGCTAAAAACATCAAGTACATTACACATACTGTAATAAAGTATAAATAGAATAAAAATCAATCTAATGCAAAATACTATCAAGCCCAAATCCAAACCTTTCCATTTGTCACAGGATGTATTCATACAAATTCACCTTATTTATCATCAGAGATGTGTGGGAGTGCATTGTCTAATATGAGATGTGTTTACTGTAGTTCATAATCAGTTTAGCGAGTTTATCAGCGTAGCTGCACCTACTGTGTGCTGTGTAAATAAGGTAGAGAAATCATTTATGAGCTTTGGATCTTCATTCCGGGCCACGTTTGTTTCTCAGGTGCCGTTCGCTCCATCCGGTCTGAAGGTTCGCTACTTGAAGGTGTTCGAGTCCAAGCTGAACTACAGCGACCACGATGTCATCAAATGGGTTCGCTACATCGGCCGCAGCGGCATCTACGAGACGCGCTGCTGACCACGTGACCAGCCGTCTCCCATCCCACACCGTCCCTCTGAGATAGGTGGAGGAATTAAAGATAAACAGTAGAGAATTATGCAAATGTGAACCATGTCGTGTGTGTGTGTGTGTGTGTGTGAACAGTTCTAACAGAGCAGAGAGAGAGAGAGAGAGGTAGTGCGAGATGCTCACAGCACTGCAGTGTTCAGGGTTTATTATAGAAGATGGTGGGTTCAATTAGGGCGTGTCTCAAACACTAGTTAACACCCTAACGAAACAGCAAATCCGCTGTGTAAATAATGTTCTTACTGACGAGATGAATAGTCAGTGGTGTTCGGGACACGACCCTGCTACGTGAGCGGACTTCCTGACCGTCACTCGGACATTACGGTGTGTAGGAGGAAGTGGTGCAGTGCTGTGAGGATGGATGTGATGTGCTCTGCCGTGTCTGTAACAGTATAAACATATATATCTATAAATACATTAAAAAAAGTGAAATCGGTGTCCTATTCCTCTCCGCTCACACAAGGTTCGCCATGAAGCTGCATATTACTTTTTAAAATAATCGTTCAGCATTTTAGAAAGAAAGGAGTTGTCACAGGACTATATTAGAATAATCAACTTCAGTAGTACTCTGTTATTAGTTGTACTGATAGAACTGCATTTTTAATGTGGTTATCCATCCATCCATTATCTATAGCACTTTATCCGTCTGGGTCGCGGGGAAGCTGGAGCCAATCCCAGCATCTTGGGGTGAGAGGCGGGGTACACCCTGGGCAGGTCGCCGACACAGACAAACAGCCACACACGCTCACATCCACACCTATGGGCAATTTAGAGTAGCCAGTTGACCTAATCTGCATGTCTTCGGCCTGTGGGAGGAAACCGGAGCTAATGTAGTTATAATATTTTTTATTCTCCCCCAAAGCATTTTCACAGATTTTTTTAGGGACACACACACACACTGTCGGGTAGGAATAAGAAATTCACATTGAGTTTTATTCATATTACACTGATTTAATAATCTTCTGGGACATTCAGAAATCCAAGCAGACACCAGACAGAAAGACAGAAAAAATATCTTAAATAAGAAACTCCATTCTGTGCAGTGAGAGACTAATTAATTAGTGAGGATATTACAGCAGCTCTACATAATCCTACATTTTACACACATCAGATCAGCAGAGCCCGTTACGAGCGTCGAGTCAGGAAAACAAACACAGCTGGTGCATGTGCTGTTCCATAATAATGTTTCATCAGGCTGTGATATTTTCACACAGATTTACTGTACTGCAGTAACATCTTTCTCGCCATCTCTATCGTGTTTTTCAAACACTTCTGTTGTGAACAGGATGTCGAGGCTTTGAGACTCCTGAACTTCAAACACAAGATGTCCATGATTTAATAAAAAAAAAAAAAAAAACCAAGTGGTAAAGACATGATTGGACATTAAATATCCCATGTAACCTAAATGCAGTCGAGGCTAATGTAGCAAACGAGGCTAGTCAGCTAGCTTTAGCTAACTTTCCAAACAGGTGCAGTTCAGCGCCTCCTGCTGGCGTAGTCTAGCTTAGTGCTTGTTTGGTTTAAGGTTACAGCTATAAAAAATTAAAACAAAAATCCAATACGTCATAACACCTGTTAGGGAAAACACATCCAGAAAAGATCAGTTCCGACTTCTCTGATAATCTGTTAAATACTCGTTTCTGATTGGCTGGCAGGTGTGCGATATTTTCTTATTGAGGTAATAGAGCTCCAGATTGACAGAATACTACGTATTCATACTACGTAACCATGACAACGATCATAGGTGTTTTTAAGCCCTTGACATAAATTTATTTACAGCACATCTCGACCAACTAGCGCACGCCATGTAGATGTAACACACAAAAGAAAAAAGTGTACAGTCTCTCACTGTCTTTTCAGACTGTGTAAAGAACAAACAGGTTTGTTTTTAAAAACGAGTAAAAATAAAACGATCCCGCGGTGCAGACTGACGGACGATTCCAGAGTAAAAACAGCGGCTCTTCCCCAGAACCGAAAGGAAACAGAGCCAGGACACTGGCATGCTTTAACATCTTGCACGCAGACACACACACACACACACAGAGTCCTCCTGTATGTTAACGGATACTACACACACAGCGCTAGCTGCAATGAGTGACCTTTTTTTTTTAATCCGTTCTTCGCCCCGTATTCGTTGGAGGATGCAGATGAGGAGCGATGTGTATCCATGTCAGTGTTTCCACAACCAGCGTCCGATGTCCTCCTTCCTAGTCTTCGTCGTCCTCCTCGTCCTCGCTGATGTTCTGGCCGTGGGTGGTGATGTCATGGCGTGGGCGCTTGGCGCGGGGTGAGGCAGGTGGTGAGGTCTTGGTGAAGAACGGGAGGCGGAAGGTGGGTGAGGGCGAGCGCTCGCGGGTCGGGCTGCTGCTCGGGCTCTGACGAGGACTGATGGCCTGCAGCATGCGGCCTTTCCCCTCCTTCAGCATGTGCTTCTACACACACACACACACACACGCAGAAAAAAACAACAATCCTCATTTGTCAAAGTGGTGTTTCAAACTTTTTGCCAAACTGAACTAAAATTCCTGCCCGATTGAGATGTTCTTGTTGACAGACACCACACGCATGTTCATGTTTGTATTTAGCCACGCCCACAAAACTCTAAAAGACTCGGCGAGCTGAAAGCGACTAAGAGTGCGTCCTAAACTCCTTTATAGGGAGCCATTACTTTTGTCTCGATTCATGGGTTAATTTAAAACTTCAATATGAAGCAACAAAGTGTTCAGTGGAATTGAAATAAATAAGTGATTTAATCCCGACAGCGTAACGCGTGAAAGTTTCCTTATATGGACGTTTACGTAGGATGCGTAGGTTTTCCCCCCTGGTGAGAATACTCCCACGTGTCCGGCGTGAGGTCGGTGCGACTCACCAGCGCTCCCTCGGGCCCGAACATCTGCAGGAAGTTTCCGATGAACTCCCGGGATTTCTCCTCCCACTTCTGGATCAGGTCGATGCTCTTCTCCTCCACCTTCTGCACAAACTCTTTGCTCTTCTCCTCCACGTCCCGCACCTTCTGCTTCACCTTATCCACACGCTCCTGCAGGTGGTACTTCTTCTCCTGCAGGTGGAACGCAAACACGCGGTGCCGTGAAGTGTGTGTGTGTGTGTGAGAGAGAGAGAAAACAGGAGCGTAGTGGTCAGGTGAAGACTCACGTTGATGAAGCTGACGTTGAGCTCTTTGGCCGTGTAGCCGCGCTGCAGGTTTCTCCTCACGTACACGTCGTAGTCACGGACGATGCGTGTGATGACGTCAGAGGTAGAGATGCCCTCGGTGCGCTGGGTCGGAACAAACATACCTGTACAGATCGGAATAAACACCTGGATGTATAGAAGACGGATTAAAGGGAAATGGAATGGACTTTTTTTTTGTAATAAACACGGTGTGTGTGTGTGTGTGTGTGTGTGTGTGTGTGTGTGTGGGTGGTCTGGTTCCCCCACCTGCCTCTTTGATGTGTTTGTACACGTCGTCGCTCCCTGCTGATGAGTACGGGATATCGTCATGAGCAACAAAGTCGATCTGAAGATACACACACACACACACACACACACACACACACACACACACACACACACACACACACACACACACACACACACA
>JAQQZU010000001.1:23130250-23150110 GCA_030068025.1 Parauchenoglanis punctatus | reverse complement strand
TGAGTGAGTGTGTGAGTGAGTGTGTGAGTGAGTGTGTGAGTGAGTGTGTGAGTGAGTGTGTGAGTGAGTGTGTGAGTTAGAGAGACCGTGTGCCCATGGGAAATTTGGGTTTTCTAACATTTTGTTTCTGAGATGTGAAACGTGTGTGTGTGTGTGTGTGTGTGTGTGTGTGTGTGTGTGTGTTTGCAGACCTGTCTCTCTGACCGTGGCCAAGTGCTGGGATCCAAACCCTAACAACTGCTTCACTCCAAGGAGTGAGTGTTTATATTCTCTCGCGCACCCACACACAGTCATCAGGACATTCTTCCACAATACACCCACGTATACACACTTGCATTACCCACTGTTTAAATGCGCATACCTGAGACAACTTCTGAGAGGTCGGTGCAAAAGTGAAGGCGCCTTTACAAGCTAGCATGTTCTCCGTGAGTGCACCAGTACTACAGGTGGCGCTGTTAAAGTTTCATGAAGGTTTCCACGGATACGGGCACAAGACCGGCTCTCACGGTGTACGTAAACTAACGCTAGAACTGAAGAGGAACTGCAAAATATCTTGCATATTTATAGAGTCGAGTGTAGATGAACCTTTTTGGGTGCACCTCGTGCCCTCATGACATAATCTTTCTTTATTTTCCTCCCCAGGTGAGCCGATTCGTCCGATCGACCCTGCGGCCTGGGTGTCTCACACGGCGGCCATGACGGGGATCTACCCCCCCTACGGCATGAGCCCCTCCATGAGCACGGTGACCTCCACCAGCTCCTCCATCTCCAGCTCCATCCCCGAGACTGAGCGTAAGAGACGACGACAAACTAAATTTACTCAATAATCAGCGACAAAACACGAGGCCACCACCAGGGGGTGCAGAAACAGCATTATAGAGACAATTTCCAGACAATTGTAGGCGAGCTGAATTTTAGGAAGGAACGCCTGTTTATAGCTGTGGTGTAAGAGGAATAAAACACTTCAGGATGTGCTGTTCTAGGCAAATAATCGTTGATTGGTACCAGAGATTCTGCTTCATCACACCAACCCACTGTCACTGATTACTGTAACAGCACCGCACACAGTGCTTTATTCCCCACCGCATAAACCGACACTTAAAGGGCTTCGTTCCACGATTAGCGTCTATAAGCCAGTGTTGCGTTAGAGCCGAGTTAGTCACGGTTGAGATTGAGCTGTAGAGAAAGTGCGCTGGTGTTGAGTTAGAGCTGAGTGTGTTGCAGAAGTGTGGAATGTGTTGGGTTTCACACAGCTCCGTATTTTCATGCAGAAGGGAAAATGTTCCCGCTGAATAAATATTCAAAGTTTTGCTTTTCTTGCTTTCGTTGGACGGTGTTTCAATTCAGACTTTCATTTTTTCAGTCTTTATTTTTCCTCTGCTCAGGGTTTGATGACTACCACCTGTCAGTCCATAGTGACATGGCAACTGTTGCCAAGGCGATGGCCTGTCCTGACTCAGGGTTGGAGGTTCGAGACAGGATGTGGCTGAAGATCACTATAGCCAACGCCTTCATAGGTACATTTACCGTGTGTGTGTGTGTGTGTGTGTGTGTGTGTGTGTGTGTGTGTGTGTGTGTGTGCGCGTGTGTGCCTGAAGCCCGGGGTTATTTTGGATCTCTGTTCTGAATGTGTGTGTGTTTCAGGTTCAGATGTGGTCGACTGGCTCTTCCATCACGTTGAGGGTTTTGCAGACAGAAGGGAAGCTCGGAAATACGCCAGTAACCTTCTGAAGGCCGGATTCATCCGCCACACCGTCAACAAGATCACCTTCTCGGAGCAGTGCTACTACGTGTTCGGGGATTTATCCGGCAGTGAGTCTCGGCACGCTCAGTCCGTGAAAATCACGGTGGTGGTTTAGACCAAAAAAATGAGGAAATGTGTTTATACTTACTTTAGACGTGTTTAGTTATATCGAAAACGTATATCAGTTGTTGATAGCTGTGGTCACATGACTCATGGCTCTCGTGTGTGGTATGTGTACGTGTACGCGACGGTGCGATTGTGACGCCATTCCTCTGCTCTCTGTGGTTGTAGATATGGCACACTTGTCCCTGCAGGAGCAGGACGGTTCGAGCGGAGCGTCTGATCAGGACACGCTCGCTCCTCTGCTGCACCCGGCCGAGGCGCCGTGGCCCAGTTTCCCGTATCAGTACCCGCTCTCGCTGCACGACGCCTCTCACCATCACGCCGAGCCGGGCGGCGGGAGCGCCGGGAGTCATAACAGCGAGGGTAACGTCATCGCCGCATCCTCTCGCGCCTTGCTGAATAATCCCCCGGCCAATTCCTTTTCATCAATTCATTTTTAATAATGAAAACAACTCGGCATCTGTATCGCTGTCAGTGTTGTCATCAAAAATTGTAAAAATATATAATCTACCGTTGTGTCCAGTTTTCGGAGAAGGGGCAGTTAAACGGACACTGCTTCCAGAAAAAAATAACGCATTCTTATAAGATTGTTTAAAAAAAGAATACAAATGTGAAATGCAGCAAAACTGTTGGCATCCGTTGTTAAAAGTGATGCAGAGTCGTTTTGACAAACAATGATTTGATTCACTTCCTGGAGTGAGTCGACTCCGAGTCGAATCGCTTTCTCACTATAGTTCATTCGGACTGGGCCCGCTCATACGCTGTCAGGCACGGATGAGTGTGTTCTCACGTGAGCGGAGAACGCACTTGGGTTCTGATCTAAATGCTGTATGTATGTGTGTGTGTGTGGAATATAATGAAATGAAAGGTTCCAAGTGCTCAGGATGTTTCCAGTGTGAACGCCTTGACCACATGCTTATCTTAAACCCTGACCCGGTGTGTGTTCTGTCCCCATTCAGGAAGCAGCGGTTCGAACTGCAGCTGGAACAGAACGGAAGGAAAGACGACGGCGGGGATGAACGACGTGACCGACGCCCCGGAGTTCGACTTGCGTCGAGAGCGAGCGCCGAGCGAGGGCAGCATCCGCAGCTCACGCTCTCACTCTCACTCTCACTCCTACAGCGGCGTGTCCGGGCCACGTCACCTCGCCCACGTGCCCTCTGAACTCTCGGGCTCGCGCCGCTCCTGCCTCACCGCCAACGGAGAGCTGTTCGTCGACATCATGTGACCACGCCCAGATTGTGAACGACATTAATTAAGACCATGCTTTCTTTCTTTCTTTCTTTCTTTCTTTGTTTTTTTCTTGATGAATTGCATTTAAAATAACAGTAGAGTACAAACTGTAACACGTAGCCCTGAAACACGCAAGCTAGGATCATTATTTAAATTAAAATTAGGCTCCAAATCAGAGGAAGTAACAGTAGAATACAAACCCATCTCTATTTTTCTTTTTCTTTTTTTTAAAAATATAGGTAGTAGTCACGTGCTAATAATTGCTCATACAATATATCACGATGCTGAGATATCTAAATGCTGTCACTCTTTGTGTCTTGTCCGAGGGCTTAAATACGCAGCGTCTTTGTGTGTTTGGAGAAATTTCAGTCCACGTGAACGGGAATGTTCTGGGCAAACAGAGCAGGGTTTTTTTTTTTTTTTTTAAAGAAAAAAAAATATCATGATATCATGCCTCATAGGTAGTGTGTTTTTTTTTAAATTAATTTTAACTCTCAGTAAAGGAATAAAACAGACCTTTAAAGTGTTTTGTTCATTTTTAATTAGATTTAGAGCTGAGATTTTTTTAAACCAGATGAGCGATGAAGGAAACGCAGTGCTCGTGTCAGCAATTTCCCGGGAATTGGGTGCGAGGGTTAAATAAATGTCCTCTAATTAGGCATGTGCCGATTATTAATCAAGTTTATTCAGTATGGATCAGTCAGAGACTGAATTATATCTTTCATCCAGAACTCATGTAAATTCTGTGCTAATTCTGTGCATCTGGAACATAAGTACATGTGTGTGTATAAGCAACTTCATAAAATAGCAGAATATATTAATAGTAAAACTCCAAATCACTCAGACTTTAGGCCACACCCCCAATCTGCACTATGCTAAACTGGTAGCTATAAGCGCCATTAAACTGCTAGCTACATCAGCCTTGAAATTTAGAAGGTAAACTGTGTGCATCTTACATTTCCATTCAAATTAGAGAAAATTATTGGATGTAAGACCGTTTTTTTTTTTTTAAACTGTCCCACTGAAGAGTGTTTCACTTCCTTTGTTTTTCCTTCATTTTTGGAAGCAAGTACAGATCGGTATTATTTTATCACTTATATAATTATGACCTAGACAACAACATAAACGAAATTACCGTGATGAATATCAGCACATGCCTACTCCTGATCTGGCCTGGTTGTAGTGTGTTTTGGAACGTTTGTAGAGTTTTCTTCAATGCGAGAGTGCGGTTTGAGCGCTCGTGTGTCGGGAGATTTTGTGGGGGGGGGACAATTTAGAGCAGAGTTGTTGCTTTTATTTATAAATATAGTTTTATTACACCGGTGTGTCTGTGTTCATTCAAGAGAACTTTCCAGCAATGGAGAACTTTCTGAAGGAATGTGGAAAGCCTTTACGGCCTACCGAGGGTGCACGAGCGTCTCGGCCGGCTTCTCGTCACCCCGTAGGGAAAGTAAGGTGCTGCTTTTCTTCACTCGGTGGGAATGTTTTCAGAGCGTGTCGAGATGTTTGGGGGGATCCTGTATGAAAAAGGAGCCGTGTCGGTCCGCCAGCGATCTTGGGAATTGGCTACTGCAGCTAGCATGGGTGGAAAAAAGTTTGGAAAGAACGAATAAATTTGTTTTGACAAAAATGTGTGCGCCTTTTATTCGCTTCTAAATGATCTGAATACTATTTGTAGAGCATTGTTTGATGTTATTATCAGGGTTGTTCCGTTACTTTATAAGCTCTTGTAGGATGCAGCATAGTGACGTTCCAGCTCATTTCTGTGAATCAGATTATTTGACTCGACTCACTAATGAGTCGATTCATCTCCCAAACGGCTCTTTATTTTCCCCGTTTGTTTTTCTTCCTAAACCGGACAATTTGACCATTGATTGTTGTTCTTTGCCATAGCTATGCCTGACTGAAATCTTACTTTACCTTCTACCTACCGATATAAAATTATTTGAAATTGCATTTTGTAAAAAAAACCCGAATGAAATAACTTGCTACTGATTCATCCTTGCATTGTAATTGTGTTGTGTATTTAGGAAGATTTCTTTCCATTTTTCCTGATAATCGCTTTGCCTTTCATCGTTCGTGCAAACTAACAGTTCAGATGTTGAAAAGAAATTTCCATGAAAGCATAAACACGGCTAAAGAAGATGAATCTAATTTACATTGACACCTATACACCCAAAAAACCCCGAAAAGATTCAAATATGTGAGTCGGCTCTTTATGTTGATCCGGTTCAAAGAGCCGACTCGTTAACAAACACGTGCCAAGAATTTTTCCAGAATTGAGGCGGTTTCATTTTAAATCAACAAAAACTGTTGGATGGAGTTCTTTTTAGCGTGAATAAAACATTACAAAACTCTGCATAGGTCAAAGAACAGTTACAATATTTATTTTCTGCGTTTCAAATAGACTATAGCGGCACGTAACAGCTGACCTAGCATCAATTAGCCGTTAGCTAATTATCACGCTAGCTAGTTAGACAACGCCAAGTTACACAGTCATTCTCGTGTAGCATTTTTGTTACACACTAAAGAGCTGTAAAGAAAAAAAAACAGCACTTAAATTAGCACTAAACTGAAGGGTGCAAGCTTGAATTAATTATTAGCTACATTAGCCTCGTAGCTAAGTACAAAACTAGCAAAACACATCTGAAGTCGTGACTAATCGACTTCACCTGAGGTAAGGCGGACATCGTGTTAGACTTTAATTTGGTCATTTTTCTCTTTGTAATAATAATAATAATAATAATAATAAAGAAATAAAAAAGAATGTACAGAAAAACCGCAATGATTTTAATTACTATGGCTAATTAATATGGCTATTATGGCTAATTAATTACTATTACTAATTACAAATAGCAGCCTGTGTGTATAAATAAACCTGGCAAATTCTTGTGATGTCTATCTATCTATCTATTGGTTTATTTATTTTGCTATTACCATCAATTATTTAATAACAGTTTATTGTCATTGCTCTTTTTTTTTTGCTATCGCTAATATATTCGTTTATAGCAAGTAAAATATAGGCAAATAAATCGAATATTTTTCATTATTACTTTATAGTAAAATATATATTCGTTTATTAATCCTATTTCTACACATCTCGTTGTCAATGTTTGCCTGAATTGAATAGTATTTACTGTGGTTTTCTCACTGTGCTTCCACCATGAACCTCTCTGTATGGCCACAAGGGGGCGGTGTTGTACAATTCTATTAAATTCATCAATTGTAAACAGCAACCAGGCAAAGAGCTGGGTGATTCCGCGATAGAATTACAATATTGTGATGAGTTATGCCACGATACACGTTTCTGAAATATTGTAGCTATCTTGGTATGTTTTTTTTTGTTGTTGTTGTTTTTTTTAATACTTTAATTTAATTACAAGCTGACTGAAAGCAGCTGCTGATATTGAAATAGACTTAATCTTTAAAGTTATGAAGAACGGAAGAGAAGCAAGTAATGGCAGGGAAATTATCTTTGGAATGAAATGAGAGTAACAGACTCACAGCGCACAATTAAAATCTGAACACGAAATGTTTATTGCAGGCTGGAGGTATTTTCTGTACATGCCATCACAGACAAGCACGATAAAAACGTACAATAGAAACGTCGCAGGCTGCATGTAACAGCTTGCTCAGGGAAGCGTTTTTTCATCGAGGGTGTTTCATAAGTACCCAACAAATAAAAACAGGGACTGTGTTTATTCATGGTCATGCAGAAACCACTGGAACACCGTTTCATAGGATACAGAGATAAATATCCATTCGAGTGACGACGTGTTATTACAGCAGAGAATACTGATGCAAAATCACAACACTACAGTATTCAAGTGGGAGTAAAGGGAAAAAGATATCAACAATAACGCAACCAAGCCGCTCATCCATGCAATCCCCGCCCAAAAACATTGCGCTCTCCTGCTGAAGACATTTCTGACTTTCATGTGTTCTGATTGTGCTAATAATTTAAAATTAACCGTGGGACGATCTGCTAAAGATGTCAAGTATTCTTTGGTTAAAAATGCCTATATATTAATTAGATTAACTAGATCAAAACATATGTTGTGCACTGAATTGGTCAAATATTTGCCTTTCCTTGTTTAAAAAATGTATACATTGATCATTCATCCAAAAATAGATCTTTAGATGATCCTGACATCAGAGTTCGGGGTTGTTTAGCGTTTAAACAACACTATGTGATACGACAAAGTACAATTTGTGCTTTTGTTTCATTTGCATTCGAAATTTTAAGCAGTTCTCTGGATGCTTTCACACTTCGACTTCTTGTCAATTATGAATCAGAGTGAAATCTGATACTTTAGTGTGCCAACAATGTTGGCTGAGATGCACGTAGTGCTGAAAAAAAAACCCACTTTCATTCAGTGCCCAGAAATATGGCTAGGGAATAATGTAAAGAAATCGCAAAAATATCCCAAGCATGGAGAACAATGAACATTTTGTGTATTTTCTCTATATATTATTGTGTTTATTTTCTCTTTTTGTTTATGCGGGTCGTCTAATCGCTGTTTCTTTTTACCAGAATTCACGATACCGAGACCTCTCCGCTGCGACGCTTTCAGGCCCGAGCGTGATTGCCTGAGTGTGTTCTCCTCGAAGATGAGAACACAGCAGGGTTCCGTTCAAACTGACTAAACACCGCATATGTGAGAGCACTCTTTTAAAAGTGGGTTCAAAATCACTATATTGCAACAAGGGTAAGAAGGATGTTCCAACACTTTCTCGAGTCATTTACACCGGGCAAATTGGTTCCTGTAAACAAAATGGGAGTAGGTTAGTGGAAATGAATCTTGAGAAGTTAATCTTCAGGATTTAGGCAGATAGTTAGGGTCAGATTTTGAAATACAGCTTTTGGAAACTGTAACGAGACGAGTGAACATAAGGCAATTCTCACATCACCATCCTTCATTTCAGAAATCTGGAATCTGGAGAGCTTAACATTCATTGGTAAGTGTGTAGAAGTGTCATGCATGGTTCCCTAATTTCTTCTCGTCGAAATCCCATGGGCAAACCTGAGCCACGTCGACTTTACTAGATGCTGGTGCAGTTGTTTGAGATGTTGTGTGGATGTCCCCATCTTTTGTGGTGACACTTGACATACACTCTGTTTCCCAAGGGCATACTTCAGTATGTTTACTATCGGTGATTCCAGCCTCTTTTGTCGAACTTCTCCTTCTACCATATGTTGTCACGGTAACCTGGCCACTCTCTGATGTCTGGCTGACACGCCGTTTCTCACAAGGTTTACTGGAAGAGCTTCTCCTCTCCCTGCTTTTGGTTCTTTGGCTATCATCCTCTTTATCCTTCCCCTTCACTTTTGATGAGCAAGAACCTTTCCTTTTTGAATTAGAGTCTCTTCTCTTGGAATGATGTGTGGGGCTTGAGGTCTTGTCCTGGTTAGGAGACGGTGGTTGGTCATAGTCCCATGGACAAATGTCCACCATGAGGGCTGGAGGCTGCAGAAGGCTTCCAGTGGATTTGGAAATGTCCGATAGGATGATCTTGGGCTTGCCATCTGTCGGAGTGACGCTTTTCTTGTGGCTAGTCCTGTCAAGGGTCTCAACACTTTTGGAAGACGGATCCTCATACTCCCAAGGGCAGACCTCTGCTTTGTAGGCTGTCAGGTTAAGTGGTGTTTTGGGCTTCCTCCCATCATTCTTGTCACCCCCTTCCTCTCTGTTACCACCCTTATCTTTGGAGCGGCGACGGTTTGATGGAGATGGAACCACCATCCTTTGTTTGTGTTGAGACTTTACACTTTTACAGCTGCTCTCGTGAATTGTGGTAGTCTCACTTGGGGCAATGGAAACATGCTTTTGAGATTTTCCCTCTGACAGAGAGGGCAGATCTTCCATTTCCCAGGGGCAGACCTCTGAAAGGTCATAAAGGTCTTTGCTTCTCCCTGGTTCAGAGCAAATTGAAGGTTGACTTCCGCTCACTTGTTGCTTCATGATGCCCATTTTGCTTGGGGTCTTGTTGTACTCAACAGATTGGCTGATGATCATCTTCGGGAAGCATTCAGGAGATTCGTCGACTTCTGAAAGCATCCTGGAATCTCTGGCCTTGAGGCCTTTCTTACTTGCATCCTCAACACTATGGGTCTTCCCTGCGAGCCCCAGGGTTCTCTCTCTGGCGCTGGCTATGACGCTCAGAGACTTCTGTATCATTGAGGACCGAAGATGCATAGGCTTCTTGTCTGCTGCAAGGTTGTGTGCGCTGATAGACTTGCACACAAGTGGCACTGACTCTGCAGATTCTGCAGGTTCGACCTTTGGTGCCTCCAGATTTTTCTTTGCAGACCTTCTGCCCATTAAGGTGTCCAGCAGAGACAACTCATTTGTAGAGTTCTCCATTTTATCAGCCGGAACACCATTCGTGTTCCCCGCCTGGTCGTGTGTATGGTCATAGCTATGGGACCTTTTCAAGGAGAATACCTTAATCTTCAGAGAGTCCTCTCTGGATTTTCCACCATGGGAAGATTCAAACGGGTTTCTACGTAGGGTACTGCGATTGCTGCCGTGTTCGCTTCCATCCCTGTCTTCCCGACTGTACTGACGGCTCACGGTCTCCGGTATTTCTGTGATGCGCCGCATAAGAGAACGTCCAATGCCTTTTTTGGAGTTGCGTTTTTTCTGGAGATGAGGGTTATTCGTCATCATCTTCTTTCGTTTATAGATCTCTAGCTGGCCATAGAGCTTCTTTAGCTCCTCCTAAGCAGAAAATAAACCAGGCAATTAATAACGCAATACAAAGCAATAGTGTATCCGGCTTTAGCCCTGCTTCAACATTGGTTATGTTTGAGTGCAAAGATTTGCATCATTTATTGGGAAGCAACAGTAGATTCCAACTATCGTGATACTATCAAACTGGATGAATTAAATGTCTGTTGGAAAATGCGGTGTCCATAGCTTTAAGATCAACAAAAATAGTTAAGGGGCAAAGCAAGTCCATGGCACATTGGACATGATTTACAAAGCCAATTAATTGGCCGCAATCATCTCCAATTTCGTTCCAATTTACACTAATGTTTTCCTATTCTGAGGAAACCATTAATCGTAACTATCTAAGGACCAAACAAGCATCATGAAGAGGTGTTTTCCTTGTAATTGCAATACATTAAATGAATAATAAAGATCAAAGGAAGCTCACTCTTATGTCTTCAGGGTCCAAACTGTGCTCACTCCAGGCAGATGTTATGCTGCTGTTCAAGTAGGAGCCGGATCGGCCCATGTCCAGCTCGTCCTCGTAGGCCTCAGTGGCGATGTCGTCCTGCCTGTGGGTGCCAGTGAACACAAACTGCGGCAAAAGAAGCAAGGTTTCATTTAAACATCTCAACGTAGAAATTGCAAATATTAGCGGGGGGAAAAGTGTAAGGTGTACAAAGGAAACACCTTTGGGATGAGCAGTAATCCCAGAGTCACCGTCACCGTCAAGTGTGTATGAACAAAACATAACATCAACATCCAGTCTGGGTGGAGTCCAGGAGCCAGCGTGAACCTGTAGAGAAGGCCGAATGATTAGGGAAGTTAGTTTTTTTTACCTAATACTTGGTTATGTGTTTCATCGCCTTAATAACTGCACCATTCTCGTCAGGTAAAGATTCCATCAGCAGAATTTTGTCAATTTTAGCCCACTCTTTCACTGACTGGGTGGAATGCATCTAGATTTGCCAGGCCCGATTTGGTGTCTCACCTGCTGTTCTAAATAATTCCACAGCTTTTCTAAGAGTTTGAGGTGTGGTAAACATTACGACAATAGACACAACATGCATACCAGAATTATAAATGTATAGTTTATACACCCGCTTGCCAACCCCTGCCTTCTAGTTGACTTGTGGGTGAAATTGGCCAAGTCTAAATTAGGGAGACGTGCCAAATACTCCTTATTGTACCAATATGCACAAAGTTTTTAAGGAGCACAATGCAACACTCTTTAGTGCCAGCTTGCGCCAAGTCCGGATCAGTGTATCAGTATCATTCTGCTCGGACATGGATGAAACTAATATTTTGGTCCTTACACTGCCTAGCACTGAGTCATTTGCTAATCCGATACCACTAATATAATATGGTGTTTATGAACAATTAATTAAAGGAGGCTACAAAGAAAGATAAGTCCCAGAAAACGATGGCTCTTTGAGGACCTCGACTCAGCAGGATCGAAATGCTGGCCAAGGTGCCACGGAGGAGGCTGCCTGTCTGCTACGGCCCTGAATAATGAGATTCTGCCTCATTAGTGCGTTAGTCATTCAGAGGCTGTTTTTGAGTTGAAAGCAGGCAAACACTAAGCTTATCACCGAGCACCAGCAGGGCCTGCAGTCATGCTGCGAAGGCTGCCAAAAAACAATTCACACCACGAGAAGCAATTGTTCTCGGTCCATGTGTCTTTGAAGAACATGGCTGGCAGCTTATTTGTCTGCCTCTAGTAAGGAAAGGCTGCTTACTTCCAACTGAATTGGAACACCAGAGAGCCTGTAGATGGAGAAGTGTGTGTCCTTTGAGATTGGTTTGAAAGCTCGTCTCTTGACAGCCCAAGCTGAACAGACACCATTTTCTATCAAAACTGGAAGATTCAGATTTGCAGCAAGACCACAGGTTTATTTTCAGCCTTGGCAGATTGATACACAAGCTGTCTGGAGGAGGCATATTTTAACTCGCTCATCCGTGCTAGCGCTTGTGATTTAGCTGATGGAAGTCCCCTTCATCTTGCGCAGATCAAGTTGTGGCAAACTTCTGCTGATGTAGGACTAACGTGGCGCTTCATGTGCAGTCGCTTACAGACGCAGCGTTCTCATTTCATTTCGGATATTAAGGCCCTTGTTCCTGTCATTACTCATTTCTGATGGGAGCTACTGAAGAATCAAAAGCTATTAATAACCTTGTGTATGCAAAATCAATTCTGGGCTCATTTGGTGAAAGGAAATAAAGCCACGGCTTTCTTTTCACTCAGAAGCCACGTCTTCTTTTGGACATATTTAGAGCCTATTAACGAGCAGAAAAATTATTACAGTTTTAATGTACTTATCTCATATTCATCCCAATCTTACCGTAAGATATTTCGAGGTTTGCTTTCATGAGGGTTTTTCTGTGAACTGCTAACGTGCTACGCACACAAACTCACCTAATGACGTGAAATATGGCCGAGATGAGGAGTTCGTTATAGACGGCGACTGCCATGTAGCGTGGCTCATGAAAGGCGGAGGGTACGGTGCGAACGGCGTAGCACAGGTAGACCCCCCACAGCAGGAAGAGAAGCTCGGCTACAGAGAGGCAGAGGAGAGGCACGACACAGGACACTGTCACTTATCATTCACTACATTAGTGATGTACGGGATTGCCTACCGTCTGAAGTGAAACGATGAACTGATCAGCAAACTGTGATTCAGTACCTCTTTATGGCTTTAACGTCATTTTTTTCAGGTAATTTTGGATTTTCTTCGGTCCTAGAGCTCAAATTCTCTCAGTAGAACAACAACACGTATGGAACACAGCTTTCCAAACAGCCACATAATACCCTTTCCAGGTTACTACAGTATGCAGGGAAATGTAAAACTATTACACCTTTAAAGTCTATATCCAGTGGAACTAAAAAGGCAGGATGGTTGGTCTCATACCATGAGCATGAGTCTCCCGTCTCAGTTAAACCCTTTTTGCTCTCCCAGCTCTAGCACCGGACCTATTTGAGGGAACCGCATGTTCAATTTGCTGGTTCTTCACGCTGATTTGCAGCTGTGCTTCCGTCAGGAGATACAACGCTTTATCTCCTGACATTCTACATCTTACACGCCTCGCCGACTCTCCCCCTCTACCCCAGAAGGATTAGATTATAAATCCCACGCCTTTGCTGTCAGCGCTGACTCCGTAAGCCTAGAGAGTTTGGAGTTTTCTTTTGATATTTTCTTTTTTCTCTTCCATGAAGAGAGAACATGGTTTGCTGTCCTCAACTGAACTAAACAGTGTTTGCGTTTAAAGTGCGCCTGAAATCAAAATCTGGTGTTTCGCTGCCTTTTGGACCTGTCCCTTTCCCTCTGCTTACTGTAGCAGTGACAAGTCGCTTGCCTCAACGGTAGTCTGTCTCTTGTGGGCGTGTAGAGAGTGCTACTGTTGTCACTAATGGGCGTGCCCACCATTTTACGTTTGATTAAAATGTATTCCAAAACAAAAATTAGATAACGCACTAATCAGTGTGAACATCGGTTGTTTGATTTACATGCTTCACGTTAGCTTTGTTAGCAGATTAGGCTAATTGTTTAAGCTACACGTACTGACCCGAAGCACCAACAAGCTCTGCTCCTTTCATCCAAGAGTTATTTTTCTATCTGATGTCTTCTAAACACCTTCATGGACATGTCTTTTTGATAGAATAGGAAGAAATCACAGTTATCAGTATTCCTTCCGTATTTGGACACATTCCATAAATAGGACAAACGCCTTGTGCGACCAGAACTTTAATTTCTAGTCCAGAAAATATGATCGATATCTTCAAATTAGCATATTTAAATAAAGAGAACCTACCGACCGCCATCATGTAGTCCCAGCGGTCGAGCTTGCACATGCTGAACTGCAGACCCTCTAGAGTCACGCCCTCTTCGACGAGGCCGTGATGGGTGTCACGGCTCTGGCACACAGCCGAGGTCCAGGCCACCAGGAACCAGAGCACTACAAGCAATATGGCACCCAGCAAACGCAGAACGCGGCAGCTGGTCATGTAGGGGATCCGCTGGGCCGTACGCGACAGGAACACCTTCAACACCCTGGACAGGAGGAAAACGGTGGACCATGGTGACCAAATGGTTTCCTGACTACGGGCAACTTGGATTTTCCAATTAAAAGTTTTGAACAGCTGAGGCGCTTAATCAGTGCACCAAAAAAGCGACAAAAGGATCATGCTAGTTTGCATACGTATGCCAATAAAGCAAAAACTGAGCTAGGAAAACGAAACACCGAAGCACACCTTGCACACAGGCCACGCCCCCAACACGGAGAGCGATTGTGGGACTGTAAATACTGGGGGAACATTACGTACCGGAAGAGCTTGAGGATCACGGTTCCGTACACCGTAGCGAAGCCCAGGAGCCGAACCCATCTCAGGAGAATGCAGTGCAGTACGTTCGGTTGGAAGTAAAGTATCATCACCTGAGGAAGAACAATTCATGAACATAATGTGGCGTGTTAACCAGCCTGCTCCTGCTGTTTGCCAGAACAGCGAGAAGCTCATACCCACTGTGCCAATTTGCTTTTTTGACCATGTAGGCGTCTCCTTATATGGTAAATAATAAAAAAAATAAAAAAAAACCATGCCATTCAAATGAGTGAGTCACCGCCTTTACCCAGAAAGCATTTTGGCTGGTGCAGCTTTCTTTCAAACCAGCAAAAACTGTCAAATGAAGCTGTTTATAAAGTAAAACTGATACTTGCACGAGTACGCTAGTAAAGCACGCTAGTACAGTCAGAATGCTTAAAAAGCAAAAAATCTGTGCAAGTAAAAAAAAACCACTATATAACACTAAACTAAACTAAACTAACACTGCTAGTACAGTTAAAGTCTGTATGATATATGTGACTGGCTAATAGAGCAAAAAGCTCATGCTAACAAGAGTGTCTGTAGGCAAAAAAAAAAAAAAAAAAAAGCTAATATATTCAATAACAGTAAAGGAAAATGCTTTTAATGCTAGTTCAGGTAAAGAGTTTATTTTATATGCTAATAAATTAATACTGTTGGGTAATAGAGCAAAAGGATCGTGCTAGTTACGTAAAGAAAAACTGCACTTTTCAAACAAAACATTGTATCCTAGTAAAGAATAATACTGTACGCAAGTACAGCTAAAGTTACGCAGTGCTAGTACGGGTAAAGTTTGTATTTCGTATTCGAATAAATAAACACCCATGGCTAATTCAGCAATAGGGTTGTACTAGCTAAGTTTACGCTGATACGCTAATAAAGGCAAACACTAAAGCGAAACACAGCTGAAGTCTGTATTATTTATACTAGCAGGTTAAACAAATGCTGACTAGTAGAGCAAGGAATCAGCTCGTAAAGGGCACGTGTTTATGCTAATAAAGCAAAAACTGTGCTAGTAAGAAAGCACATTCGTAAGCACAAGACTGTATGCTAGTAAAGCTAATGTAAAACACTGCATGCTAGTACAGGTCTGTAACAGAATGATTGTACGCTAGTAATTTCCTAAATGACTGATTGAAACGGGACTCACTGACGTTTCCTAAAAGACACCGAGTAACATTTTGTGCTGCTTCCAGTATTTTTTTTAACCTCCTTTGAACTTAAGGAAGGAAAATCTTCTATAGCATGGATGCTGGTTACAGACACATCTGTGGCGCAGAAACATCTGTCTAATCCACGTCCCGCTGTCTGAATGTGCAACCTGCAGGATACTGCGTTCAGAACGATCACTCTTCCACTTCTGGCAAAAACAAAAAGCCAATTATCTGAGAAAGCGGCGCGGCCGTTCCACTCTCTTTACGCTCAGAGTCGCAAACGATAATGACGAGAGAAATCAGAACTCCCCAGTGTCACGCAAACCCTTCATTTTTATCGAGCGGCTGATTTCACACAACACGGTACAATAAAACCGCGTGTTCTATCTCATCGGACTAGCCGTGGCGTTCGATTGAAACCGAAGGGCTAGTTATACCAAAGAGAACGTGCTAATTAAACAAAAAACATGCTAGCTATTGAAACAAGACGTCCTGGTTATACAAAAAAATATCAACCAAAACAACATATCCTAGTTAACAAAAGAATATATGCTAGTTAAATAAATAAATATATATATACACTAGTTAAACAAAGTCTGTACAATAGTTGCGCATGCTACTTAAACAACAGAAAATGTTCTAGTTCGTAAAAGAAACCCTTGTTAAACAAGGACCGTGTGCTCATTACACAAAATACTGTATTCTTGTAAAACGTTTAAAAAAACAGTATAAATGCTATAAAAAATGTTTGCCATAAAGGCAGAAAGTGCCGAGTGTGTGTTAGTGTAAGTTTTGCGGCAGTTTCTAATTTTATGGCAAATCCTGTTTGCGTTTGCGTTAGCTTTAACCGCTCACCTCACTTTTTTTTCTCACAAGTTGTGCGAGCCGTTGAGGTCGATCCCTCTTTTTCCCCCTCACTAGGTTAATTATTCAGAGGATTTATTTTTAAACACACCGCGTTACAGCTTGATGGACGGGTTAAAAATGCATGTGGAAAATCCACAGTGGAGTACAGGAGCTTCATGTAAATCCCTCACACACACACACACACACACACACACACACACACACACACACACAGCTGAGCATATTCTTGATTATGTGCATTTCCTAGTGTCTCTGAGTCCTGACCTAGAAGCTGATTGACTTCACGAAGCTCGGCCATTATGTTCTGTGATAATGAGCTAATTCAGTTAATGTTCCTATTAAAGTGGCCGGTTCATCGCTGCCATGCTAGTCTTTCTGTAAACCGTCATGTTTAGTGCTTTACTCAGGTTTTACTGGGAACGGAAGTGTGAGGAATTTCCAAACATGTCCTGGATCAAAATGGGCGGGGCTTGTTAGACTCGATCAGCCAATGGCAAACTAATGCGTATATGACATCACTGTAATAACATAAGAGTGTATAATATATATAATATATATATATAAGATCTAGAGTGCTTGTTTTAATCGCAGAATATAATAGTTTACCCTAGGTTAGCTAGCTTGGATTATATCGCGAGTAAGTTTGGCAGACACTCAATAATCTAACTATTTAGCTGACTAAAGTTAGCCAGACTAATATACTGTATATATAGTATGTAATTAATAATCTACATTAAGCTAAAAGAAAACGCAAACACTAGCGCCGACGCGTATATGCGATTGAATTGAGCTTAAATCCTGCCACTCTTTTCCGCCCACAGACACCTGTCACTCAGAAGAATCAGGACATGTGAATGTCTAACGAGGACTGTTCTGTCCTTCTCCGTCTCTGTGTTCGGTGGGGACAGATGGAGAGGGTTAAAGCTTCTCCGCGGAGAGAGAGGAGCAGCAGAACGCTGTGGTGCATTTTAACGACTGAGGAGAGAAAAAGAAAGGCGTTACATAACACGCGAGTAAGACCAGGCTTCTGAAAATCTGACATTCTGTATTTCCAGACAACAAGCACCAGCACAGAGATTATCTTGTGTTTTGGAGTCAGATGCAGGTAATAATGTTGCTGTTACTAAACGAGGCCACTGAGGTGTCATGGCGGTTATTTTTTAATACGGCGCCGGCACTGAATCAGTACATTGTGTGTAAAAGTTTGGACTTACGGGAAGGTAGAGGAGCACGGCACCTGACAGGATGGCCTCAAGAAGTATAAAACCAGAAGCTTTGATTCTCTGGAACAGACAGAGAGAGAGAGAACGTGCATATAAAGTGCATAAACGAATGTGTCTCTGTGCTCATTGGTAATGCAGTCCTTACACAGGTTTTACTTCTCACGGTAAGTGATTGCGCGTCGCTCCCGTACCTTGCTGCGGCGGAAGCGGTACACCACGGTCATGCAGATGAAGTCGAGCAGCACACACAGGCTCTGGAACGAGACGACGGCGAGACGGAGGACGCCGTCCTCCTGCGCCAGACACGGCGCGTCGTCCTGGCAGAACATGCATCCGTCCTGACACGGCACACAGCGAGCCGGCGCGTCCGAGGGTTCGGCCCCGACGTAGCGATCCCGCTCCGATTCTGACAGACACTCTGAGTTAGCATCTGGATAGGATTTGCGATTAAACTCTCACAACACGTGTATGAATGCTTAAGTAAACAGCCCACGAGGCAGCGTTATCGATTACTGATTGGTAATTGAAAGCATTTTAATCGACGTCTGGATTCCAGACGTTCTAGACATTCAGGAAGCAGACCGACTCAAGCCTTTACCAATGTGTTGTTGTGTATCTATAAAGATCAAACGAAGATCTTTGCACTCACGCTACGTTCTCACCGGCAGACGACAACTCGCTCGTGGTAGTTTGTCGCTTGTGGGCGTGGCCTGTCCAAGGCTTTTTGAATATTTCTGATAAGTAGCTATATTCAACTTCTAATGCTAGCTAGATAAATTGCAGGTAGGAACTGCAGTCATGGGATTGGTCTGAGGAATCATCTGAGCTGTTATCACTGTCACTGTTTTCACTGCGCTGTTATCACTTCATTAATAAACAGCGCAGATCGTGTCATTAGTGACTCATCACCTATTTTTAGGTGTGTGTGTGTGTGTGTGTGTGTGTGAGAGAGAGAGAGAGGATGAGAAAAGTGAGCAGGATGTTGCCCATAGCAACTAGGATTCACCGTGTAGCAGTATTGGTAAGGTTTTTCTACTTTGTGCAAGAAGCAGATAAAAAAAAATGTCTTTTTGTCCGTCTCAGAAGAAGAGTACGAGTACCAAACTGTCTTAATTTGCTAACACACACATGCACAGGTATTATTCTTAATTACTGTATAGCTTAATATATATTAATGCCCCCCACACATGCAATTTAGATCCTTGAAGATGAAATGATGTTATTACAGACTGTCATCGCAGAAGCATGGATCTGTGAATAAACGCTGTGTTTGACCTGCCTCAGGTAAGTGATTTTAAACACTAAACAAACACCTTCACTGAGGGCGTGTCCCAATGACACACTCCTCATCAGCCACCAATCACACGACCTCCTCCTCATGAGTACGGAAATCAGCATCCACACCTCAGGCGTATCTACAGTAGCCATGCAGGAGTTACAGACACTGGGCGGAGTTTGTCTAAAATAGAGGCGTGTCCCAGTTACGTGCAATTCTGACCTTCATGCCTTTAGTATCTCCATTTATTGGCTCCATTAATTTGTGTTCATGAGTAACACTCAGAGCTCGATATAAAATTACCCTGTGCTGGATCAAGTGCTATTCTTCACGCTGCTGAATAATGACTGTGGAAGCCGTTTTATTAACTTTAACCTGTGACCAGACCAGACTCCTATTACACTTATTTTTCAGATAAACTTGATTAATATATCTTCAGTCTTTTTTAAAAATTGTCTCTTGTTTTTATGTTCCGTTGCATCACTGTACGTTTTACAGCAAAGAGAAAACCGTGGGCGCGTCCCAAACCGCAACACGCTATTCACTGTGCTGGAATGGATTTTTTTGGATATGGTGTTTTGCAATGCATTGTGGGATACCGGGATATCACATAACATGTTGAATATTCTCAACTATGCAAAGTAGTGTGCTTTGTAGTGAACAGAGTGTGGATTAGGACGTGACGCTCACTGGAGAAGCCGTTGAGTGCCACTCGGCTGTGCTGGTAAAACCCCTTCCTGCACTGGCACTTGTACTTGTCCAGCACGAAGCCGTGGCCTGGAATGGGTTTACACTGAGGAGAGAGAGAGAGAGAGAGAGAGAGGGAGAGAGGGAGAGGGAGAGAGAGAGAGAGAGAGTGATCGAGAGAGCGAGAGAGAGGGAGAGAGAGGGAGAGAGAGAGAGAGAGAGAGATGGAGAGAGGGAGATGGAGAGAGATAGAGAGAGAGTGATGGAGAGAGGGAGAGAGAGGGAGAGAGAGGGAGAGAGAGAGACGGGTTAAACATATGTGAGGCGTGTCTGGAAAGAAGCAAGTGGATTGGAGGCTGTGACTCTCACACACACACACACACACACACACACACACACACACACACAGATCTGCCTTGCTTTCTCCGTCTGTCCAGAAGATGTGGGAAACCTTCCAGTCGCAGCTTTAGCTCAGAGCGTTAC